>CM062819.1:498545780-498868867 GCA_031772625.1 Pinus tabuliformis
TGGACATCTATTCTTTATATATGCACAATAGAATGATAGAACAACATTGGCCCAAAACATTATCTTTACATTTTTGAAGAAGAGCATGGATTGTACCATATTTAAGATTGTCATATTCATTCTTTCAGCTACACCATTCTGTTGGGGATTATAAGGCACAGTTGTTTGATGTTTGATCCCATGTTGGCGAAGATAGTTTTAAAATTCATTTGATGTGTATTCTTTTCCATTATCAGTGTGAATAGACCCAATATGAGATTGTGTATCATTTTCAATCCATTTATGAAAGTTCTTGAATGTTTGAAAAAGCATCAGATTTGTTTTTCAATAAATAAACCCAACACATTCTGGTGTAGTCATCTATAAATGTCATCATATATTTGTTTCCATTTGCAGAAGGAACAGGCATTGGACCACATAAATCTGAATGAATGAATTCAAGTTTTCTATGTGCTCTTGAATGTGAATCATGAAAAGATTGTTTGCTATGTTTTCCTAGAATGCAAGCATCACATTGCTTAAGTTTCCTAGGAATTGTAGGCAAACCAGCAACACCATTTTCTACAACAAGCGGAGGCTGTCATAGTTCAAATGTCCAAATCTAGCATGCCATAATAAACTTGATGGAAGTGTTCCTTCTTCATAATGAGATTTGTATGAGAAATGTTGTGCACAAGCAGAGGTTCTTTGTAGCTTGAGAAGCCTTTCTTCTTCTATTCCCCTCATGACAAGTGAGTGGTTAGATGCTTTTCTTACCTCAAGCTTGCCATCAAACATATGAATGGAGTGACCTTGTTGGCAGATGTGGACCAATGACAACAAGTTTCTCTTGAGCTATGGGAGATATAAAACATGATGCAGAAGTAAGTTTGGAAGACCAGGCAGTTTAAGCCTGATTGTGCCAAGCCCTGATGGCTTGATTTTTTATTGGTTTGCAAAGTATACTGCTCCATCAACATTGTCAGTTAAATTCTTCAAAAAAATATTTTCTATGAGTCATGTGGCAGGTTGCTCCTGAATCAAGCAACCAATCATTTTTCCAAGAAGCAAGTGAAGCATTAAATAAATCTTCATTTACTTCAATATTACATTGTACCACAACATAGTGAGCGGATTCAGGTGCTTTACCTTTGTCTGTATCATCAGTTTTACCTTTCTGTTGGTTTCTTTGCTGCTCAATTTTGTCCCATGGTAACTTGCATGTGGAGGCATCATGTGATCCATTTCTTTTGCAGCGTATGCAATGCAAATTTGCCTTTTCTCCTTGAGAGTGTCTGGCCTCCTTGCCTCTGAAATATCTTCCTCTTCTTTTTCGACCACCTCTTCCTCTGGAAGAATCTTGAGCATGATTCTTTTCTTTATGAGCAAGGCACACAGCCTCTTCAGAAGATTTAGGGGCTGTCTTCTTTCCAAAAACTTTCTTTCTTTTAGCAAACTCTTCATTTACAGATGCTGCGATTAATGCATAAGCTTTGTTGTTCTTGTTTTCCCAAATGACGAGCTCTTTGTCTGAGGTAGGTTGTTCTGGCTCTTTGTCTCCGTCTCCAACACACACTCCTTTCCACAACTCATTGAAAATGAGCGTGTGTTTTATCATCCGGGACCACTCAGGATAGTTCTCTTTGCTAGTGAGAACTATTCCCACGATGGATATGATTGAATGCATACTATAACAAAAAAACTTCTGCTGCAAAACTTTTACTCTTAATGGGAAAAAAATATAATTCTGATATGACTGGACAACAAACTCAACTTGACAGCAAATGTCAATACCCAAGACATATATATCGGCCTTTTTTTGGTAATACGCACTATTCAAAATATATATCGGTTCCTTTTTACATTGATCACCCAATGCAGCCCTTCAAAAAATTTTAACTCACATACACATCAATATATAGGCAGCGTACCAAAACAACATTCAAGATACCATGTACATTCAACGCATGGCATTTAACTTCAACACTTGCACTTCATAAACCAGTGCAGTGCTCTCCCTCGTAGTGTCATTCTTAGGTTGACAAAAGCAATTAAATGGTATAAATATTTCACGATGAGCAGAGTGGGTCAGCGCTTTCGCATCAACACTCTTTCTTGCAGATCGATCTTCAGAGGCTTTGATTCATGCACCAGCAACGTTTCACGCAGTAAACTTGGTCATGGAGACGATTCATGCACTCAACGCAGTAATGCTCTCAACGCAGCAGCAGTAATGCTCTCAACGTAGTAATGCTTTCAACGCAGTAGTAGTAATGCTCTCAACGCAGTAGCAGTAATGCTCTCAACGCAGTAACGTGGAATGAGCATATCTCCAGTAGCGTGGAATGAGCAACGGTTCAGCACTCCATCCTGACACACGACAGAGATGGCCTTCAGTCGCTCAGAATAGTTATGCAGCAATACAATTATGCAGTGGGCGCAGAACAATTATGCAACAATATAATTATGCAGTGGGCGCAGAACAATTATGCAGACAGAGCGCAGAATGGCTCAAAATCACTTATGGCAGACAGAGTGCACAGGGGCAGTGGACAGAGAGTGCAGTAGGTAGAAGGGAGTTACAACTATTTTTGGGAGCTGGCTCTGATACCATGTCAGGCCAGGTAGTAACTCCTCAAAGCAAAATTGATTCGTATATTTTATTCCTTCAGGTTGGTCTTTATTATATACATGAGGGAGAGACTGTTCACTTCATCTCCCGATGACTGTTCATATTACTTATTATTTATTTACATTATATTCACCCAATCCTGATGATTAGGTGTCAACAAGTGCTTTTTGCATTTGAATAATATCTTTTGTCAATACATTGCAATCAATGCTGGTGGTTGTCCATGAGAATGGATCAGTGCTGCGGGGAGATTGCCCCCCTTGAATCCTCTCCTGAAGTGTGCTCTGAGTGGGAGCAAATTGGAAGCACGCTCTTGTAAAAAAATTGATACATGATTTTTTTCACATATTTTTTTTTCTTTATCAGAAAGATGTTTTAAACGCAATTTTATTTCAAAAGAAATAGTAGTTTTTATGTCGAGTAGCCTAATATTCAAGCCTATGGCTCTAGTATTAATATGCAATGCACGGTAATGTTAAATTCTTAAAGTAAAAATGACATTCTCTTTTATCAAATTTTCAGGATTTTAGGATTGGGGGGATTGCAATGTTTCCATTGGATTTTGTCATGTACTAGGGTAAGGAACTTGTATTTAATCAATAGTGCCAAGCCCTCTATGTACTTTGATGTTATTGACATTGGTTGGCGAACTCCTTTATCATGACCCTAATAAAAATGTACCCATCACTCAAACAAAATCTTGACTTTGACATATTATGTTTTTCCTATCATATGTTAATGCTTAGAGGGTGATATTAATGACAAAGATCCCAAGATAGGAAATGGTTTGAATGATATGTAGGTATTTGTTGTAGTATGATTTTTTTGGATGCTAGAGGCCATCTAGAGCCTATTTGTTGATGTATTTTCGGTTCAGAGATGGATTGCACTCGATGCTATTTTGGTTTTGTACACTCTTACATGTTATATAAATGAGAACATGTGACTTGTGGACATGTGGTCGCTGAAGGTTATAACTTCTAGATGATTGATGTTATATGGTTTAATCCATGTTTTTATGCTTTTTATATCTAATTTATCATTATACATGCTTTTGTTGACATATATGCATCAAAATATATATAAATATATAAAAATTCGCTCTGGACCTAGGAGCTTTTGAAAATGTCGCTCCTTGCTCCTGTTTTTGCTCCCACTTCCCTCTTCCGCTTCTGCTCCCGCTCCCAAGCAGCATTGGAATGGATACTGATTGTGTCATTTGATGCTACAAATGAAAATGTTGACAACAGGCAGTTTAGCCAACAAGGTAACATGCATTGTGAAATAATCAAGATCCTAACAAAGAGGCATCTGCCATTTTTCATGTTGTATTGTGTCATTGCCCATCATATTGCAGTTTAGGGTTTTGCATTTAGTGATATATAATGTAACCAATAATTTAACAATCACTAGCATTTGTTAATTTGGTCAATGAAATCACTTGTAGACATCATGGCTATTAAAGCAATTGCGATCAAATGAGGGCCCTGTGGTCCTGTTTATATACTAGGCAAAGTGCCCCTTCACAAATAGTCATGTCTTTTAAGACATGTCTCTTCAATATAATAATAATGATCAATTATTAATTATATATTTATATTAGGCAAAGTGCCCCTTCACTAATAGTTATGTCTTTTAAGACATGTCTCTTCAATATAATAATAATTATTAATTATTAATTACTAATTATATATTTATATTCATAGAAAATACTTTTATAATAAAACTTTGATGGAACAATGTTCAAATAGCTTTCCTGAATTGATGAAGTTTGAATTTGAATTCGAATTTTATCACCTTAAAACATTCGGCATTATGCCAGATAAGTGTTTTTATGCCCTATTAGTAATTGCCAAATATGGAAGTGATTATTTTTTATGTTTTTGAAATATTTAGGTGTTCCGCATAATGTTATTATTTTTTATGGTTTTGAAATATTTAGGTGTTCTGCATAATGTTGCACAAACATTGTGGACAATGATTAATGGTAATCCTCGTAGATATCATAGTATTTCTAGCAGGAGAACTTACAGAGTGCCAACATTAGAAAAATGACTAAGTTACAATATTGTTTTTAAAATATTTTCAGTGAAAAGTGCATGTAAGTCAAACAATACTAAACCATATGCAAACCAGGGTCAGTGACATGTTGTGGGATGGGCTATCCAGATTTGTGAAACTTGGATTTAATTCCTTATGTTAGTATACTTTTGGGAGTTATAGTTAATGCCTCGGTGAGGTGTATTCTTGAGCCCAGGTTGGGGATGTATTTGTGTTTTGACTGTTTGTATAATTCTAAGGTTTGTTTTAAAAATAAAAGTTAACAAATTATATTGCCCATAAAATTATTTGAACAGTAGAATCAGAACATATTGTCAGAGTGAAGTTTGAATGTGATTAGAATGTTTATGTGATAGTCAAACCTGACTCAGATAAATAATCTAGAAGACTTGGAATATAAAGTAATCAATTGAACAATGTATGAATGAATGATATTGTGGATATGGAAGATCAACCAGGGGCAGTTACAAAACCCCCCACCTTGGAGGAACACCGTCCTTAGTTTTCTATGACTCTTATGACCATAAAAAAATGCTACCCATGGAACTTTATAACACAATTCGATGCAACATTTACATCATATCACACTGATGAAACCATGAAAACCATATTTCTTATCGGAGCTTTATAGTCACAACTCGTTGCAGTATTTACAACGGAAACACATATATACTTATCCACATTTTCTTCAGGAAACAAATAATGATATTGTCTCTGGAGCTTTATAAACACAACTCGATACAATATATACAATAATATGCATAAATATACACGTACACATTTGATTTAACCATAATATAAAAGGATACCTGCATCAACAAGGGAATCCAGAGGGTGGCACCTCCACCCTCAAAGTAGTACCATGGTTTACCTCCCTCATAGAAAGTTTAAAATCCACTACTAAAATCAAAGTATGTCTAGAATATCTAACGCTACATTCCTTGTGCTACTTGTTCTCTCAATGAATAGTTATTGACTCATTATTAGAGGGCACGCTCCTAATTTTCTTCTAATTCCATTTAACAATGCTAATGACGAAAACAAAATTATTCCTCAGATTTCCCTTCTCTGCTTCCTATTCCCTCGGGAAATCTGGTCACCCCCTTCCATTCAGTCACTCACCTTGCAAGTTCCCCACCATCCCCTTCTCTTTAGAAGGTTTCCTCACTTTAGAAAGGTCCAAAAACCAACGCATATCCCTACCTCAAAACCATCATACTGGTCATAGAATGCTCATGGAAATCAATTGACATTATTGGGTATGGGTGTCCCACATTGGACCTCATCTTAAATGATTCACCAACCCACTATTGGGTGTTCCAATTCATTTTACTACTTCTATTAAAACTCTTGTAGTGAGTTCCAACCACCCAAACCAAGCATTTTCCATGCTTTCTTGTACCAAGCACATAATTCCATCATACTAAAAAATAATTGAAATAAATTCAAATCATACCTCATTGGTGGCTCTTCAATAAGGTACACTTACAATTCTATTTACTTCCTGTCACAGAGTCAAATTAGCTCTTTGATGAAACATCATGTATAAACATATCACATCTGGAATACAATGAGGCCCTGTATATGTACCTAGGCGGGATGCCATTTCATGAATAGTCATCTCATTTGAGACATGTCTTTTTGTTAATATTAATTATTATTATTTATGTTATGTAATGATCTAACCATCCTAATTCGATTATCTGTGGAATGTTGCACTTATACGCTTTCCACATTGAATTGTTATCATGAGACTTAATAATAGTGGTATCAATATTCCTTGGAAGATATGTGAATTGTTTTCCTTCTGATTGATGTTGGTATCCTGATTGGTTAATCTACCTACTCTTGTGATTAAGATGTCATTAAAGAGTTCTTGTGACAGGAATTATTTTTAGTATATGATTGTCTTCGCACACTGATGTTGCTTGGTTTATTGATGGATCTTCACTTGGAATTTTCGTCGTTTGAACTGTGGAATCAAATACGTTTTGACTTCAATTGGATTTGCATTTTTTTGGGTCGTAAGATTAATGAGATCTGTATTGTTCCTCTTCAACTTTGACATTTTTAAGCTGAAGACTTTAATGTTTTTGTCTGGATAAGATGTTCTATTTTGTTTTCCGAAAACAGTTTATCATTCTTAAGCTTATTAATTTGCTTAAGTAGATCTTGATTATGATTCTTTAGATGCGAATAGTCATTATTTATCTTCTTAACAATTTCTTAGCCAATCAACTGTTTGATCATATTGAAATTTGCAGCTTGAGTTTTTTGATCCGTCTTGGCATATTGGAATCATGTCCTACTCGTATGACACAAAGACAATATGCCAATGTCTTCTAGTTGAAAATGCAACAGAGGCCTTCTGATTGGCTGACGGTTTTAACTATATTCATTTGATGAAATTGTATTTAATTCCATAGAGACATAATATGGTTTACAGTAATGAAATATTTATATACTAAGGTTGGAACCTGTAGAAGATACTCTGAGAAATATCCTTGAATATGGTAACATTATCTTTGTATGAGGCTAATTATTGACCTTAAGCGAGAACGAGAGAGGAAATTAGAACCGCATGTGTGCCTAGTCTATCTAATGTGACAGCCCACGACTGAGTTCTAATATTTCAATGACATTTCGACGTGATCCATGGCAATTGACATGGTTTGCTTGGAGAACCTCAAAAGTAACATTATTAATGTCGTGATTATACCATATCAAAAGCGTTTCAGAGTTGGCAAATCAACCTTGGATGAAGCTTATTTACCCCCACTCAATGCGCATTCGCTTTCTTTAACTTTAGACTTTGCAGACAACGAATCATATTAAGGCCCGAGTTAAAAGAGAAACTATTGAAAATGTTTTACTTTGTTTCGTTTGCGTACGAGGTTTTATTTAGAGTCAGGATAGCAAGGGATGCTGTTTTCCTCATTATCTGATAAAATATTGTTTTTTTACAGGCTCAACTAGAGCGTATTCTATCATCCAATGGGTTGTCAGAAAACGTGTATGAGATTGCCTTAAAAAGTTTGGCTGCCTAGTTGCGTAGGATACGGTTCTTTCACTTGCAAGCGATGATACTTGAAGGGTTAACTCAAGACGTTAAGAATTGTATAATCTACACGTTGCGTGTTTGTGAGATGCGGAGACTGCGGTTACAACAAATCTTCGATGCTTGTTAATGAATGGTCATGGGTTAAATCTCGCCCTTTACAACTGTTCTTGTGCATGTATCCTGTCTTTTTTAGTACGTTAAAAAAACAGTTGTTTATAGCAATCGATATAACGATCACAACAGTAGTCAACAATGGAATTGGATGTAATTATCGCAAGTGAACTAGAGGACTAGCTGTATTGATAATGTTGAGTGGATGTGCAGATCTGTAATCTAAGTAAAATTTTAAGTTTGCATAATCAGGTGCGGCAAACTGACAATCTGCATTCCTAAAGAACACAATTTAGAAAATTTTAATGTACTTGCATTTCATCTGTATGATTTTTTCTTTAGAAAATTACTAACGTTTCCATCCTAGTTTCCGACACAGCAGATTATGATCTTAAATTATCATACAAACGAATGCAACTCTAAGCTTTTGAAAACAATTGCAGAAAACAAGTTAAATTTCCAATGGAGCAATCTGCATTCCTAAAGAACACAATTTAGAAAATTTTAATGTACTTGCATTTCATCTTTATGATTTTTTCTTTCGAAAATTACTAACGTTTCCATCCTAGTTTCCGACACAGCAGATTATGATTTTAAATTATGATACAAAGGAATGCAACTCTAAGCTTTTGAAAACAAATGCAGAAAACAAGTTAAATTGCCAATGGAATCCCTATGATGGGACTAGTTTTAAACATTAAACCGACTCCATTACAAACCTATAGAACATATTTTTGCCTAGCTTCTAGACAGTAGCTGCCAAGCAATTTCTTACTTTTGTTTCGTACAACTATTGGATTGGAATCTATAAAATCTTGAACTCAATCGTTTGAAATAGTTCGATGGTTATCGAGCATTTCAGCATTATCAGTTTTCTCCACCAAGTACATCTTGATGTTTTGACAAATTATCATCCAAGCGTATGTCGGCAATAGCATGTCGGATGTGGCGTAGTTACACCATCCTGCCGCTGGGATTTGAGTGGCTAGATCAGTTTATTGGTTTTTAGTGGTGTTGTCTAAATACAATTTGGAGTTTTTTTTGCCAGAATTTGGTGAATTTTTTTTGGTCAAACTCTTGATCTTTGTTGTTTAAAATTGGGTTTTGACAGCATATATGGATTCAGCACTCTGAAAACTTATGGGGCATTCTGATTTTGGAGATTTCAGAACTCGAACTTGTGATTTCCAACAATTTCCCATGGTATTCTAGGCAAATTAGACCAGAAAATACATCGGAAAAACCTCCAAAATATATAACAGACAGACTATGACGTTTAAACTCTCCAAAATGTAGAATAAATTTACCGACATTTTTAATTATGCTTGCAATTTTATTTTTAATTATTTTTATTTTTTTAATACTTTCCAATTTGTATTGCCATATTCCAAATAATTTCCTTGTTTTATGGTTGTGATTGTTTAGATGTCCATTGGGTTTTGCATGACTAGATGAATGTAGCACAAGATTTATTTATTTTAATTTCCTTTTCTGTTTATCGCTGACCATTTGTTTTCATGGTGACCTTTACATGAGGAGCTTATGGTTCATCATAGATGAAGTGACATAATAGCATTTATTAAAGTCAAATTTAAACTTATATTAAAATTAACATATAAATTTGCGTTACACGGTGAACTTTGAACTCTTTCCCTACCTTATTGGTGTTTTTGGCTTGGATCTTCAATGGCTTCGGGCCCGGGAGGGGCCCTACCCTTGAGTGATGAAGAGGATGCCTTTCGTGCTTTGATCTCGACTACTAAAGATAATCCCCATATGAAGGAACAACAATCAAAATTTGTAAAAAGGGCTGCGAATATTCCTATCATTGCTCTTTCTCCAAGCTTTTGTAAGACCTCCCTAGTGTGCATTGGCAGAGCTCTGGTTACGAAGTTCATGGTAATGTGGCCTTCTCCCAAATCTGTTGAGCAGTGGTCTGACAAGACTTGGAAGCCCATGATGGAAGGAAAATTAGGAGTTTTTGTAGTGGGAAATGGTTTCTTTGTCCTCTTCAAGTGCAAGGAGGACAAGATATTGTGTTCCGGAATGGGTCATATTTTTTTTTGGCTCTAGGGGAATGTATCTGAATGCTAGGTCCTTGGATTCCAATCCGGATGAGGACATTCCCACTGCTGTGCCTGTTTGGGTCAAGCTCCCCACTTATGTTTGTCATGTTGGAGCGATGAGTGTTTAAAAGGCCATTGGGGATGGTGTTGCAATGTTCCTAGATTGAGCTGAACCAAAAGGAAAACAATTTGCTTATGCCAAAATATGCATTGTGGTGGACCTTGAGAAGGGCCTTGACCCAAGGAGAATAGAAACATATCCATCCTTTTGACTATGAACAAATTCCATTCAAGTGCAAGAGTTTTCATGAATATGGGCACTTTGCCTGGGACTGTAAAAAATCTTAGGCTGGAACTTGAGATAGAATGACCTCTGCTCAAGGAAATCAATGGAATTCACAAAAAAGGGGAGTAAACCAGGGAAAAAGCAGAGCCAAAAAGACTCCTGCTCCTAATGGTGCCTTGTTGTTAGCAAATCCATATGAAACTTTATCGCATCAAATGTAGATGTGGAAGCTACAAGAAATGAAGAAACCATGGTCGAAGGAGAGGAGGGAGAAACTCATGAAGAAGCACCAGCTTAAGATGTCATTCCAATGAAAGTTGTTTAATCTCAGATTCACCTCAGTTTATCTTCCCCATCAAAGTCTCGGGTGAAGGGACATGAAGATGTGTCTCATGTTGGAAATTGTAACTAGTTTTGGTCTTCATAATTGTCATTTGTGTCATGTCATAATGTATTGTCAAAAGAAAAGAAAAAGGAATTTTATTGTAAAAGAAAATTGACTTATTAAAGCATGGATTTCATGCTTGGGTCATTGGTCAATAGGTCAAAGCACCCATTGAGTGCTCTAGGGATTTTATTTTGAGTCAAAGTCAAAGTCATGATGTGTAAGACCCTTTGGGCACATGTAATTGTTGGAAACACTGGGGGGTGAATCAATTTTTCTTTTCAATTGTTACTTTTATCACTTAAATCACTTATATTTAGAACACAAAATGAACAATAAGAATAAATTCTTTTATTAATTTCTTTTTTACAATACATAAAGTACAATATATGTAGGGCTCCAACCCAAGATGAAGACACCGATCTTCAATTCCCTAGGCTCCATCTTGTAATGTGCCAAGCACTAACTTGGACTTTCCAAGGCACCAACCTTGTCAATTTTGAGGCACCAACCTTGTCTTTTTCGAGGCTCCAACCTCTTGGGATCCAACCCTTAGCTTCACTTTGTCAAGATGTATTTGGTTATACTTCATGACTCCCAATGGCTTCTTCGATGAGCCGTATCTATCTTCGTCTTCACGGTAGTCTCTACATTATGTCATCAATGACAACCTTGATCTCTTCACATGAAGGTGTCTTCGCTGTCCTTCATGGTACCCAATCAAAAACTTCAAGGTCACCTCATAATGGGTTCAATAAGATTTTCCAAGAGTGACTTCAATGGGCTTCTCCAAGAGTGACTTCAACAAGCTTCTCCAAGAGTGTCTTTAATGGGCTTCTTCAAGAGAGTCTTCAATAGGCTTCTCCAAGGAGTTATTCAAGATCCAATACTTCTCTTGTGCAAATCCCCAAATGTTCCATTGTTTAAGGTCTTCAAGTTCTTTAACTTGCACAAGCCTCCAAGGCTCACAATTATAGGTCTCCAGCATTTGTTTCAGATAAATAAAACTCCTTCAAAAGACACCTAGCAACTGCTCCAAGCTGCTCTAAAGAGGCTGGAAGAGAGGGTTACAAACAACTTCAAAACAATCCAATAATCTGCCTCAAAAGATGCCTAAATACAAAACACCGTCTTCAACAAATTTTGTTCATTTGCAAGGTTGTGTGAAGAAGGGCTACAAGTCTGTCACAAATCTGAACACCACAGGTATCACAAGTCAAATCTTTATGCCAAAGATCGACATACTAGGTTGAGGTTGAAGTTTTGTTGTACAACAAAGTTGAAGTTTGTTCGTAGTTGCAAGGTTTGTTTCTTCTACGTTCGAGTTGTAGTGTTCCATAGGACTGTCCTCAAATAAACACCTGTTCGAGCTTCTACAAGAGTATAGACTAAGATTTAGGCAGCAAGGTATTTAGTAATTAGGCTAAACAAGAGACTATTTGCCTAACCGAGCCCTCCAAAGTGACTGTCCAACAGCTCTAAATTTTACTTGACCTCTCCAACAAATATGAGCCTCGCAAATATTTTTATCATTGTAAATTCCAAATCTATAATCTTCTACTCCACGGTGGCTATCCTTGACTTTGAAGAATAAACCTTAACACCATAATTGTGCCCAAACAATGATTCTTTGTCCTCTTCGGCCTCCTTTCTCTTTCTGTACTCCTCTGAATTAATCACCGAAATTATGGTTAAAATGAGGTGCTAGACGTCATATTTATATAGGATTTCACCTTGAACTGAAGGGACACATCTTTCTGCAGGTAGGCTGACATGAATGTCTAAGTGTAGGTCGGCTTACTGTCCAGAATAATATTCTTAACTTAAAAAATTCATATCTCCCAAACTATTTGGAGTTTCGGGCCAAGTAAGAGCTCATTAGAAAGAGGAAAAAAAGCCTCTTTAAGATGGTGTAGGATCCATTTTGAAAGGATGCCTCCAAGCTGTCCAAATTTATTTTTCTCTGTGACTGCTCTTGAAATCTTTAGTGCAGAAGATGATTATAACAACAATAGATTATTGGGGCTTGATGATTAGGACATCAAAAGGTTATTAGTGTTTCCCCGAGTGCTTTGTCATCATGTATGTCGTCCATGTCACCATGATAGTGTATCCAACATTATGATAGTGTATTTAGCATTCATGATAGTGCAATGACATGTCACCAACCATAGTGCATCATTTATTAATTTGCCATTAGGAGATTTCCAAGTCCTTCATGTCATGTCTCCAATCATTGTCCATGTCATCAAGACCTTCATCAAGTGCCATCATGTATGACATCAAGTGTGGTCATTCATGTATAGTCCTTCATCAAGAGTAAGAACATCATCATGATTTCTAGGGCTTCTTCATCAAGAGTAAGAACATCATCATGATTTCTAGGCTTCTTCATCAAGAGAAAAGATACGTGAGGTTATGGTGTCGTCATGGTTAGTTCAATCATAGAGGACCATACATCTTCTTAGTGGCTTGACATCATAATGGCATCATTAATAGCTTGATATCTTCATTAATGGCATCCTTATCAAACAAGAGGGACTTGTCATCATGAGCAGGGACATCATCATAATATGCATCACAAGAATATTAGGATATGCTTTGTTGTGTGAATTTTCTGTGATATTAGGGTTTCCACAGGACCGAATTGTGTAGAAGCTAGCAACAGACTTTGTTGGAGAAGCAGATCTCTTGGTTGGGTGGTTGGCCTGGTCTTGGTGTGTTGGTCTTGAGTCTATGGTCTTGGAAGTCTCATTTGAAGTTGATAAGAAGAGAAGTTCTTGTGGGTTTTCCCCTGTTGGAGGGGTTTTTCCCTGGCATGATGCCTACATCTTGTGTTCTTGTGATCTCTGTTTGTTTGGCATTTATTTGATGATAAAAGAATACACACATAATAAAGAGCATAATCACAAATAACTGTCATGTATGGAAAACACAATTTAATAAGCTGCCCTAACCAATTTTCCAACATGGTATCAGAGCTAAGGACAATGATCTAAAGGCAGTTAGAGAAGGATCACATCTTGAAAGATAAAGAGTCTACTTGTATCATTCCTCAAGGTCGAGTTTCTAGAGAAAAATTTGAGCTCCAAAAGAACACTTTTCTGAGCATACCTTCAAGCCTTTACCTTTGTGATAAGGCCGCAGGCCTGAGCAAAGATAACAAAGAAATTTGAGGAATATAGAAGCATTGGTTCTAAGGACCGAGAGGCTAGATTAATAGCCCTTTCAAGACCGAGTCCCTTGATGAAAGGATCGAAGTCTTGGGCTTAGATATTATGATCTGAAATCTCTCCAAAAGTATGAAATACTGTGTAATCACAAAGATCTGAAGTCTATGTATTTTTGTGGGTAATCACATCAAGGAATACAATATCATTTGAGGACTAGACAACTAGCAAGAAAGGGACATAGGTCGAATTGTTTAGAAGCATTGATGACCTATTTTGAGAGACCTATTATTAAGTTACAACCACCAAAAAAATTGAATATTTTCTGTAAAAGTGATCGCAGCCCTGTACACATACATATATATGGAGATCGAATCTTAACTTCTTCCACTGGAAAAATTGTAATCTTTCCTTAATATGGTGAAAAATTACATGTAGTATATGCTATTCAACATATGAAATTTGTGTCCATATATCTATAATATCTACAAACCATTCCTATATATGGCTGTGTCAATATCAAAAAATCATCAGGTAGGATGATGTTGTGTCAAAAATAAAAAAAATCATCACACAGGATGATGTTGTAATAGTGTTCTATATAAACATATGTACACCTCGCAGGGTGTTGATCATAAATAAAACTAAATTATCTACATCATCATTATATGTTCGATAATCCTTAAAAAAAATTAGTGACCATCCACCTGATGGTAGATTTGGTCTATATAAGGTCTGTGGTAGTACTGGTACTGTGAGGTGCCCCTCTGTTCTTGGATTATCCACTGTCCTCCTCGCAGGTGCATGGATTCCTTGGATAATCCTTCGGCACTGTGGTTATGCTCCCTGTAGATATGACGAACAAGTATGGAGTTAAATTGAGCTTTGAGATGAAATACTTCGTCTAGAAAATTTATGAGTGTGTGAGTGTGACATCTAGTATTCTGATTGATCCAATTTATGATAATATTTGAGTCACCATATATCTGTAACTTTCTGCAATCATGATTTAAAGCAAAATGCATAAGATGACGAAGAGATATGAGTTCTGCATAGTTGTTCGTTTCTACTCCTAGGCCCATCTTGACTTTGTAATAATGTTGTTTTGATATATATAGAATGAAACAACCCCCACATCTTTGTTGTTGAGCAGCTCCATCGAAAATTGCCCATGTAATGGAGTGGTCTATGGGATCAGGGGCTATTGGTCTGCGGGTCTGAGGAGAAGAGACAGAACCTTAACTACTGAGAAGCCAACCCAAAAATGATTAAATAATTTCTGTTTTGGAAAGCATATTAAAGGTCTATACTCAAAAATATATATACATCAATCTATGACAAGGATAGAAACAATACATCACAATAGGAGAAGCTTATTCATCTCTGACTATAACAGTGAAGGAAGGAGCCTATCTGAGAACTTGTAGCAACTTCTATATCCTATCCTAATCTGTAATTGAGAAGAACAGTGGTATCATCTCTTAGATAATATCATTGTTTGGCTAGTTGGAAGCATCTAGCTTCTTGGGACTTGCTTGAAGCAAGCTTGGAAGACCTTATAGGTCTATTCTACAAAGATATACTGTGAAAATAGAAAGCCCTAACCAGAGGGAAGAATACCTATATTAACACTCATGTAAGATTGAAGTATGTTGGAAGGTTATCTTGTGTTGATCACCTTGAAGAGCATCCTGGTTTGGTGATTTCCCTTGTAGAGGATCATGACATCATTGGAGATTGCAACACCCTTGAAAGGCAACTTTTGGCTTTGACATCTTGGAATCAATAGGAAGATTGTGGCAGTTGTGGAAGTGAAATTACCTTGGACAATGTAATGAAGGAGAAGGCCTTGCAGCAACTTCAAGCAATATTGGTTGACTAAGGTATGTAGTCATAAGGTATGTGCATTTGCATAATTGAATAAAAGGTTACTTTTTTTATTGTGTTGGGATTTTCTATGTATATCTTGATCATAGGGTTTGTAGACTTCATCATTGAAATCTAGGAATTACAAAACCCTAGATGATGCTTGAAGTAGAAAACCCTTGTCAAGTGAGAAAAACACTAACCCTAATTTGATAGAAACCCTAGCTCTTGATCTTGATAAAGGTCATGAATTTTGTAAAAGCCCTTGTTGATACTTAGAAACCCTTGTCAAGAGAGAAACATTAACCATGATATGTTTATTCCCTTATAGAAAGCCTTATTAAATTGTGTTTATTACGTGTGTACTAATTTATCATCAAATAAATGCCAAACAAATAGAGATGACAAGAACACAAGACGTAGGCATCATGCCAGGGAAAAACCCCTCCAACAAGGGAAAATCGTTAAGAAATTCTCTTCTTATAAACTTCAAATGAGACTTCTAAGACCATAGACTCAAGACCAACACACCAAGACCAGGTCAGCCAACCAACTAAGAGATCTGCTTCTCGAACAAATTCTGTTGATAACTTCTACATAATTCAGTTCCGTGTAAAACCTAATATCACAAAAAATTCTCACAGCAAAGCATATCCAAGTTGAATGACGTCCTCCCATTTCTTTGTTGGATTTCTTGCCTTTCGCACTTCTTTTCTTGCCTTAGATCAGATTAGACGATTTTCACTTTGATGTGTGTCAAATGGAGGTCGAATCCCTTCATATAGTTAGGCTTCTTGTGGATTGGAAGGGCTTTTTCTAACTTGAAGGGTGTTGAGAACTCTAGGGGGAACAAGTGTAGGTGATTTCTCTTACTTTGATCGTTGTTTGTGATGTATTCTTACTTTACTAGATTAATTTCTTCTTTACTTTATTATTATTAGTGTTCTCTATCATCAAACAACTACCAAATCATAAAGAACAATGAGACAATAGGACACAAGATATAGATGATCAACTTTGGCTAAAACCTCTCCAACTGAGAGGGAAAACCCATCAGAATCCTTCTCTTCTTATGGAACTTCAATTGACGAATTCCAAGACCTATGACAAACACCAAGTCATCCTTCCTTCTTGATGAACTTTCTTTCCAGCAACAAACATTGACCTTCCAGCAACTTCTCCAACAACTTCTCTAGCAACTTCGACCCTAACAACAATTTCACAACTTCAATGCAATTTCACAACTTCAACCTTGCAGCTCCACAACTTTGATGCAACTTTAGAATTTCGTCTAGCTTAGAAATTGTAGAAACCCTAACGAAAAAGAGAGAGAGAGAGAGAGAAAGAGGCCCATAAACTTCGATCTTTATCTTCTTCTTCTTCTTTGTCCTTTTCCAACTTCTATCTTGAGGGGGGATCAAACTTGCTTGAATGAGTGTGCAAATGAGGTCAAATTCCTTCTTATATATAGGCTTTTATGGGGTACAAATTGCCAACTTGTCCCTTCATGTAGGTGAACTTGATCTTTGTGTCATGACGAGGCCTTGGAGGGTCTTTTGATTCTGTTTTGACTCAATAATTTTTTCTTTACAATATGTAACTGCCCAAATGGGTCTTTCTTACATGACAATGGCTCAATTAATTTTATGACAAACTTAGAAGCACTCAGTGGGTGGTTGACCTAAAAATAAATTTCCCTTGAGCACGAAACCCATGCCTTAGAAATACAAATAAATATTTTTTCTCTTTTCATTAAATACATAAAATCACAATTACATATGCCATTATGAAGACCAAATCTAGTTACATATTTCAACACTCCCTCTTAACTAGGGAAGTATTCATAATCCATACAAGGTATTTGGACATTCTCAATTTGAAGAATTCTCATAAGAAGAGTTAGATTGATAACCCATTTGTATAGCATCACATCATCCAACATTGTCACATAGCAAGGCCTTGACTAACAACTCTATCTCTCCACAAGATCAGAGCACAATGTTGGCGAGACTAATGATCTATAGACACCCTCGTCATTGTCCCTCTTAGAACATACCGCACCTGAGTTATCTCAAAGTATGTTCCACCAGGACTATTCTTATCTTGGATTCTCAGTCCTCAAATAATATCAGTCCTCTACGACTACTCTTATCTTGGATGCCCTACCACATCCTCAAAGAGTATCAGATGCCAAATGCTTACCCAATCCTCCATTCTATCTTCCTAGGTGAAAACAAGAATGATGTGTCTATGTCTCCTCATGGCCTTCACTAAGACTTACCACTGTTAGTCTTGGTCTAATGCATGACACTTGAAGTACAGAACCATATTTGTCACTCCCTCTTAACTAGGGATGACCAACACATTCCATAAAAGGAATGTATTCAACCTCCCTCTTAATCAGGGACTTGTCCAAGCTCCCTCTTGACCATGGACTTGCTTCCAACAACTCTTTAGGTGGAGATCATGGGACAACCAATTGCTTGAAGAGATCCTCCTTTCGATGTCATGAACTTCTTTTTCTTTATTCAGGAGTCTTCATCTTTTTGGGACTTCTTCGTAGGGCATCGACCATCCATCACTTTCATTCATGAATTATGTCAATCATGTCATCCTTTCTTTCATTGGAAAGTGATCCATTAGTCCATATATGGCCTTTCCTTCATGCCTCGCCACCTTCTTCACATCATGTTTCCATCATGATCTTTCATCCTACCACATGAGTGTCAGTGGTAGATGACATTTACAACTCCTCTGGTAGTTTTGCATTAGCCCATCTAGATATTATTCAAAAATAGAAAATGAACATTAAATAAAAAATGCCTTTGTGATGGTATTTCATCATGAAATCTCCTTGTTTGCATCAGCATCTTGCATATATATTTACACATCTCCAAAAATATATACAATGTCAAGTGTCTCTTTCTTTTTCAGACTTTATCAGGATCTTCATATCTTTTCCATGGAGATATCACAGTGAAATCTTACAATCCTTGGATGTTGATTGCTCTCTCCGTAGTTGCATTTTTCATGATCTCTTCTTTTCTTTATTCACACATTTCCTACCAGGAACTTCCAATCATAGTTCCTTCAGCTTTGTCAACCACCTCATATTTCATATGAGGACATGTTATGTTGATTTCATCTAGTCAATGTGTGAACCATGCCTTCGTGCATCCTTTTACAGGAGGAGATCCTTTCTTTTGATCATGCTCTTGAGGTAGAGCACTCATTCATGATATCTGCAACCATATGACATGACGCTATTTTATCAAGCACAAACATACATACCTCATCTCTTTATTTTGGTCATCTATACTTCCTTTGGAAGATTCCTTGATTGAAAGAACTTCAATCCCTTGACCCACTACACTTCTTTTGACATCATACCATCATCCCATGAATCCCTTACAAGTTGGAATTCTTGGTGAGACACTTCTTCCAGAAGGTGAATCTTCCAACGGAGGATCTTGATCATCCTCATCCTACAAATGCTCCTTTTGAATGATGTATAATGAGCTTTATATTAGATGAGTTTCTTTTTCCCATAAGTACTAGTCATGCTTCTAATGAGGTTACCAAGAGCTACATCCTTCTATAGGTGACAACCATAGACTTCTATGTCAATTATTTTTCATGCTTCTTTATGATGATGTCACCAACTCTTCCTTTCAATTGTATGTTTCTATGATGCTATCTCTTAAAATTATGCATCCTATCATGCTTCTAAATATTCCTACCATGATAGTTATAGTTTACAACAAAAAATTTGAAACATAAACTTGAAAAGAACTAGGTCAGGAAGACTATCTGAATCATAGTAGAGATCTTTTACTTCCTCCTTGGATTTCTTCTTTTCAGCTTCTTCCACTTCTTCAGTGATATTCTTCCCTTCCTCTTTTGGTGTTGTCCTTCTTGAGCTTTGGACAATCTCTCTTGTAATTCCCATATTCATGACAACCATAGCATTGAGCATTCGACATGTTGTTCTTTTTTTGAGGACCAAACTTCCCTTTTTCTTCTAGGCATGGTAGAAAAAGCTTGAGCTTGCTCGCTTGTTCCTACATTGATTTTTGCCTTCAGCCTGGTTTCTTTGATTTTGCACAATGATCACATTTCATTGAATGGAGTAGCTTCCTTCTTCCCATAGATGCTTGATGTGAAGTTGCCTCATTCCTTTGGTAGTGCATTAAGCGATATGGTAATCATTTCCTTATCAAACGTTATTTCTCCCAACTCTTGGAGGAGTTCTTCTTATTTCTGACACCCTCATAAAGTATGAGGCTATTCCTTCATCATCCATACAGTTGAACTTGCCTCAACTATCATTATGTACACCTGCAACATCTTTCTAGGTAACACAAACAACATGTTAACAACATAACCAATAACAAATATCAGACGTACCTCACCATGACAGTCTTTCTCATCCTCAACATCTTCATGGTCCATCTCCACAAGAGTTTTCCTTCTTACATCAGAGTGCCCAAGGATCGAACTTGATTACCAAGTTTCTATTTGCTTCCGGAGATCGTACTTGATGTTGATCATTAGAAGATATATATTCTAGCAAGAAAGTTCTTTTATTAGTTACTTCAGGGTCTTTTCAATTCCCTTCCTCCATCATGCTCATTATTTTCAAGGAGTCACCATCAAGCACGATAGTTGCTTTGCTTCTTCCTCCTCATCTTGCTTTTACCTGCAATTCTTTGATAGCAAGTACAACCAAGCAAAATATACAAGTACAAGTGCATGATAATAGATTTGTCAGACAAAAATCATGACATCTAATGGATAAAATGAAGGGCTAACTTGGTGATTTTGGGGATATTGGTCTTGGTCTTGGGTCTTGAAGGTATTACTTTGATTTGATTCTATAAGAAATGGATTGTTTGGGTTTTCCCCAGTTGTGGGGGTTTACCTTGACATGGAGCTTATATCTTGTGTTTTTTATGTTTGTGATTTTAATGTTTTTTAATAATTGTTTGATGAAGAAGTAAAAACAAAATAATAAAATTCCAACAAATATCACAATTAATTATCATGTAAAGGAGAATCAACATAAATATACAAATACCTTGATTAACTAACATGGTATGAGAGCTAAGGTTTGTTAAAGTAGCAACTTGAAGATCACTCGTTGTTGGCATATCTTTGATAAGTTCGTTGTTCTGGTTTCTGAGGAATACAAACTTCAAATAACAAAATTTGGATTCCTCTCTGACCTTGTTCTATAATTCACTATCCCATAGCTTGTATTGGTTAACAAAAGCTTATTTATGTCACATATGGCATAAATAAAATTTAGATGAGCCCGCATAAGTTCACAGTGACATGCATCAATCTATTATGGTGTGTATAACGTGAATAAAGGCTTGATGAATATGTTCTATGATCAAGAAGAGGCTTGTGAATACCTGTATATATATTTCAATAACTTGCACCTATAGTTTGTGGCTTTTACAATATTCAGATCCTCCTTTTTGTGGCTAAACTAGAAAGGGTTGCATTACAATAGCTTAAGGTTTGAATAAATATACTCCTTTGTGGATTAACAAAGACTTGCTCTACAACATAACTAACATATGGATCGTTTAAGTGGTTCGCTACAAGGTGGCTTCGATTGGATAAAAGTGTGAACAATTTATGTTATCATTTCAATTCTTGTCCCATCGTTTGATGACATCGCATGTCGCACTTTGTATAACTTGTATTATCCTATGGCTTGCATAAGAACAAACAACTCGTTTTAAAAGGCCCGCTCATACTATATGGTCTTGATCTATGACATCTGTGTTATGTGATTCATCCGAGGCTTTCTCTATCCATTAAACATATACAATAGATATGCTTCTCTGGCTTGCTACTATGCTCCTTTGTACATCATATTTGGTATAACAATGGAAACATACCTGGGAAGACTATATCTCAAAATATTATGAGATACAAACTCATGAAGTATTTCTAAAACCCAATTTTTGTGACATTACAATGTGTAGTTCTTATGGTTATCTCTAAAGTCCGTGACATCGAATTTATATGGATCATGATTTATCTCGTGCATTTGGAGCTCATATTGGCTTATTGATCTCGATATACTAGCGTCACTACAATTTACAGTGTACTCTATGGCATCGTGATACTCTGTGGTATGATTCACTCTGTGGCATATGGGACCTTGATAATTGACTATGATACTCCTCCATGGTCTAGCAGTGATTCAAGTTCTTTCTAAATGGAG
This sequence comes from Pinus tabuliformis, assembly GCA_031772625.1. NCBI lineage: Eukaryota > Viridiplantae > Streptophyta > Pinopsida > Pinales > Pinaceae > Pinus > Pinus tabuliformis. Next base: position 498,567,639 of record CM062819.1, read on the forward strand.
ACCGAGAAGATAAGAATTGACAACGAAAAGAGGAGTATTTTTGGGCACATTTGTGTGACAAAATTATCTATATATAAGCCAAATTTGTTTCTGTGGTTTTGTAGAATGTTCCAGCCCTTGTCTAGGTGTAGGACAATGGTCTTGTGCTTGTTATGGAACTGTGGATTAAGAGTTGCAATACTTCTGTAGATGCACATAAAGGCCTTAAAGTGAGGATTTGTTGTTTTTTTGTGAGTATGTTCTGGTTGTGATTAGGGTTGATATTGGGATGTACAGGTGCCCTAATAGAGGGCCGAAAACCTCAGAGTTTATGCCCAAAACCATAATCTTAAGAAGATGGAGTAGTCATCTAAAAAAGGTATGTTGATTTGTTTCTTCATGTTGATTGATTATTAGGTGATGGAGAGTTGTCGCAAGGCTCTATGGACATCAGTTTGATGCCCTAGATTAGGGTTGCTTTGGTATGTGGACAATGAACCTAATTCAACTCTAAAATTCTGCCCTAGAAACTTGGTGAAGTTTCTGTATACAAGTGGAGAGGGATGAAACCCTACATGAGTTGGAATTATCTTTGTTTTTGAGGAACAACATGCATCAAAATGAGCGTACAAATCTGTGGGAAATTAGATCCAAGTGAGGAGACAAAAATACTTTCAAGTATGGACAGAGGTAGGGTGAATTGGTTTTGATTGAATGGCTATCATGAAGTATTGAAGGTGATGTAAAGAGGTATGTTCATAGAAATTTGAATAACATTTTGTTGTTACAGTGGTCATGTTGCAAGCTTGTTCTATTAAGAAGGTAGATTGATGAAACCCTAAGTACCTTGTATGCAGGAGGTCATTCAATGTTATGTGGGTAGTTGACAAGAAGCCCTATGTTATGTCACCCTACGAGCAGTAAGGGGATGGTTAGTGGGAAGATTCTTGTAACCCTAGTTCAATGATTTAATGATACAAATCATTGATAGGAGGGCAGGTCTAGAAGTCCCTAGGATAAATGATGTTGGAGGATCATATTAATGCTAGAGGGCAGCTTTGGTGAATACACTAAAAGTTGACGATTTTGGAAAAATGAGACTAACAACTATAGGGAAGATTCATTTGATACTACAAAGTTGCGTTATCTGATAACGATTAAGTGGAATAATGGCATAAGTGTCCTCAGACACGTAATTTTATTAATCAGAAAAAAAAAAAAAAATTACATAATTTGATTTTGGAAGAGTTTACACCAAAACATCCAAACACTCTTGCGATGAACTATTTATAAGCTCCATGTCCTAACTACCTCTAATTATGGATCACTTATTAAATAACAAGTGTCCATTTACAATAAATGCTATTCAAACCAACTAGCTAACAAATCTCCTAAAATAGAGCCTAAGATACGACACATTTGGAGAGTCATATCTAGTTACAACAAAATACTAATTCTAAATAATTAAACATTCTAGAATAATAAATATAATTTAATATCTTAAATTAATAATTATTTTATTCTAATTTTATAACCTATGATAAGATTGTATTTTTGGATCATCTAACATTCCCCCCTATGATCCAAAGATACATTACAACAGATACCAAGTTCATCCCTGAACTTAGTAAATTTTATTCTGCCAAGCGGTTTCGTGAAAATGTCGGAGATCTGATCTTCGGAAGGACAATAAACTGGCTTGAGGACATCTTTGGCAATGAGAGACCTGATATGATGATACTTGGTGTCCACATGCTTTGTCTTGAATGAAAACCTGGGTTCTTGGCAAGTTTGATGGCTGACTGGCTGTCAATGAATAATGATGTAGCTTCTGTCTAAGAAATGCCCAAGTCCTGCAAAATTCTGCGCAACCAAACAATTTCACATGCTGCTTCCCATGTTGAAATGTACTTTGTTTCTGTTGAAGAAGTGGCCACTGTAGCTTGTTTTTTACAACTCCAAGATACTATTGTTGACCCCATGTTCATTAAATAACCTGATGTTGATGCTCGATCATCAATACTTCCAGCAAAGTCGGTATCAGAATATCCACCAAGTACAAAATTTTTAGTCTGTGTAAAGAAGACCAAAATCTTTTGTTCCTTGGATATATTGAAGAACTCGTTTCGCTGCATTCCAGTGGCTATCTCGTGGTTCCTGCATAAAGCGTGAAAGAATAATGACTGCATAAGATAGATCAGGATGAGTATTTGTCAAATAAATCAAGCTGCCAATCAATTGTCTGTAAGTGGTACTGTCCACCTTTCACCCCCTTCAAATTTTGAAAGTTTCAAGTTTTGCTCCATGGGTGTGAGAACGGGCTTGCAAAGCTGCATGCCAAATTGCTAAAGAACCTCTGCTGCATACTTACTCTAAGAAATGAAAATATGATGCGGACGTTGGAAGACTTCAACTCCAAGATCATAGTGAAGTAATCCCAAATCTGTCATCTTAAAGCCTGCATGTAACTCCTTTTTCGCCTGTGCAATATGATCATCATGGTTGCCAGTAATGATCAAATCATCTACATACATAACAAGAATTACCAGATATTTTCGCTGTTGTCGCACATACAAAGTATCATCAGATTCACTTCGTTGAAAACCAGCTTTCTTAAGATATTCATCCATATTTGCATACACTTCCTCCTATAAATCCCCGTGGAGAAAAACACTTTTCACATCCATTTGATGAACTTTCTATCCTTTCTGAGCGGCCAATGCAAGTGTTAATCGGATGGTGTTCCATTTTGCTGTAGGAGCAAAAGTTTCCTCATAATCAATGCCTTCCTGCTACGCAAAACCTTTTGCGGCAAGTCGTGCTTTATACATTTCAAGTTCTCCATTCTGATTATACTTAATTCGGTAAACCCATTTGCATCCTATGGGTTTAACATTTGATGGACAATCAACAAGTTTCCAAGTGTTGTTATCAGTTACTGCGTGATATTCTTCAACCATAGCCTGTTTCCATTCTCTATGTTTTACTGCTTCTTTGTTTGTGGAAGGTTCAGTAAATTCATGTGTTATCAAGGCAAAATTGCCTTCACTTCTATGTGCTCTTTTGGTGCCTGTTTTATTTTGCTCGTCAGGCTTTACATCTTTCAAAAGTTGAACTGCCCATTTTGGTAGTTGGTGCTCACTTGTTTGCACTTCTGTAAAATCTCCATCATTGTAAAGAGGATTAATATAAACTGATGTTCTTCGTTCAGGGGAAGAATCTGGAGAATCACTGTCAGAAGAACCACTGCTGCTTGGAGATGCGGATGAACTGCTAGAAGACCCAGATGATGTTGTTGATGTAGATGGACTGGATGACTCGTCTTCAGAGGAAGGAAAATCAAGTTCATACCAATTTGGTGAAGTTGGTTGACTTTGCATTTTACCATTTCTTTTACTATCCTTAGTTTCTAACTTGTGAAGAAGATTTTCAATTTCTTCAGCACTCTTACTCTCAGTTTCATCAAAAATGAGATCCCTGCTCACAATGAATTTTCCATTGGTCAAAAGACGATACCCTTTCTTCTAATCAGAATAGCCAATCATTGTGCATTTTAAACTTCTTGAGTCAAGCTTAGTTCGTTTTTCTTTCGGAACTAAGGCATAACATATTGATCCAAAAACTCTAAGATGTTTAACTCGAGGTTTGAAACCAAACAAAGCTTCATAAGGTGTGATTACATCTAAAGAAGAAGTTGGAGATCTGTTTCTTAAGTAGACAACTGTATGTATTGCTTCTACCCAATATGTTGGACTTAACCTCTTGAAAGTTAACATGGATCTCGCCATTCCTAGCAAGGTGCGATTCATTCTTTCAACTACTCCAATTTGCTGTGGAGTGTAAACATTAGTAAGATGTCGTTTTATGCCATTTTCACTGCAATAAATTTTGAATTCATTTGAAGTGAATTCTCCCCCATTATCTGTCCTGAGAGTACCTATCTTTTCTTTGACTTCATTTTCAACAAGTTGGCGTAAAATTTTAAACTTATCAAATGCTTCTGACTTGTTCTTCAAGAAGTAAACCCAAGTCATTCTGTTGAAATCGTTGAAATCAACAATGAATAGCAAGAGATATTTGCATCCACCAAAGGAAGTTTGTAGTGGTCCACAAACATCACTATGAACTAGTTGTAGCCGCCTGTTTGCATGCCATGAACTTGTTGGAAAACTTTCTCGACTTTGTTTGCCATAAATGCAAGCTTCACATTTTGCATTTTCCTTTTGGAAGTGGGAAGTCCTTTAACCATTTCTTGTTTCTGCAATTGAGAAAGACTCAAAATTTAAATGTCCATATCTTACATGCCATAGTCTTACAGGTGAAATACATGTACTCATTGCCCCTGCAAAATCAGAATGCCTTGGAATAACTGTCCCTTTCATCCGTCACAATTTTCCATCTTCATATCCTCTCATGACAGTTTTCAAACTCTGTTTGACTGAATTAATCTTGACTAAACCATCTTCCATAATCACCTGATGTCCGGCTTGTCGAATAGTGACTAAAGAGCAAATTTTTCTTAAAACTTGGTACATACCATACATTGGAAATCATTTTTTCTCCAATGCCAGGGAGAAACTTTAACTCCTCCTTTTCCATAAGGAGTATGTTTTGTATCATCAGCAAGAAAAATGGAATTAAGTTGGCAATCTTGAAAATTCCAGAAAAAATCACGTCGACAAGTCATGTGCTGAGTTGCCCCAGAATCCAAGATCCAGGCATCTTCATAATCACTTCTAAGATGGGATGAAAGTTGTGATGCTGGCGAGGAAGTAAAAACATATTTTGAGTTATCATCATCTTGATCATTTGCAAATTGAGCTGAGTGCTGCTGAAACTTGGGAATTTTATTAAGAGATGTTCGACAATCTTCAGCATAATGGCCAACTTTGTTACATCTTCGACACACAATTTGACTTAAATCTCTTCCTCTTCTTGAAGATTGTCCTCTCCCTTTGCTTTGACTTCTATGTTGAGATTGTCCTCTACCTTCATTATTATTTCCTTGTCCTTGAAAGTTGCCTCTTCCTTGGTTGTTTCCTCTACCTTGAAAATTATTCTTCCTGAACTATTGCCTCTGTTAAAGTTGTTTCCTCTGCTTTGGCTTCGACCTCGACTTTGTGCTGCTTGATTCTGATTGCCTTTGCCTCTGCCTCAAGAACTCTCTGCTGATGATTTACTAGTGCTGGCCTCTGTGAGAAAAACATCTTCACCAACTTTCTTCTTCTTCCCAAAGGTTTTATCATGTTGAGTCAACATTTCACAAAGCTCATCAAAGTTTAGTTTCTCTAATTTCCCAGTTAATTGTAGAGTCTCCAAAAATGCGTGTAGGAAGAAGGAAGTCCAGCTATTACAATTGTTACCATAAAACTATCATCTATTGCTGGAAAACCAGCATTAATGATTTCCTGCCTAATATTCTTAAGTCTTGAGATATATTCAAGAACATCACCTCCTTCAGTTAATTTTTATGTAACAATTTTAATTGTAGATCAACTTTCTTTGATTCAGGCTGAGTATCAAAGAGGTCTTTAAAAGTTTTCAAAGCAAACCACGCATCTGTAGCATTTTCTATATGGACATACATTTCATCATTCACAAAAGATTTAATAAGAGCTAAGGCTTTGGCATTCTTAACTTCCCATTTTGCTAGTGCAGCTGCATCTGTGGGTTTATTTGGCTTAATATCTCCATCACATATACCTTGCCATAATTCATTGTAAATGAGAGTGCTTTCGATGAGACGGTGCCATGTTTTATAAGATTTTGTGCCTTCAAGTTTGTCAGAATCAGAAAACAAATTAATCAACTTAGACATTGTAGCGTTGAAGCTTCGCACCAAGAATCAGAACAGAAATGACAAGATGGAAAACACAACACACCACACAAAAAACACGATCTATCAGGGCTTGGCCTTGACCCTCGTATAGTCGTTGAAGCATGAGAAAAATAATTGAGCTTTGCACTTGGCTCTAGTCAATTTCTCAAAAATTACAAGGTAATTTTCAAAATTTGGCTTTTACAATGATGTTCTTTGCAAAACTTGGTAAAAAAAAAGGTTACCCCCCTCAAAGCAAAATTACTTTGAGTTACAATGTCACACTCATCTCTCCAAAAACAAATTACGAAGAAAAAAAACTCCTTATTACTCCAAAAATTACAAATTTCAATCACACCTTATTTCTCCACAAAAATACAAAATTTCAAAATATAATTACACCTTATCACTCCATTAAAAAAACTCCACCTTATTACTTCATTAACTTTAATTTCTTTTAAATCCCATTTAAATGAATTTCATCAAATCCCTATTTAACAAAGTGAATTTCAATCTACTTTTTGAAAGGCACTCTTTAAACCATTCATAGAGCGCACATCGTGTCAATGAACTGAGAAATATAATTCAACGAAATTCTTGTACCATTTGCAAAATCGCTTCGCTGGTTGGCTGGCTGGCTTTGAAGACTTTTGTTACAGGCTCTTGTTCCTGGGGAGGCCGACGTGGGAGTGCAAGGTCATCGCTTTAATAACCTTCCTCTATCTATCTACATTCACTAACTCCCTTATTCGTCTTTACCAGCTACAAAACGTGATGAGATGTCATTATCTGCTCTGACGTTCTTATTGGTATCGTTGCCGCTTTTGAAATGGAATGTCACAGAGGGGAAGGTTGAATTTGCAGAGTCCTCTGGAAGAATGCAAAATTCCAGGGCAGCGGAAGTGGTTTCGCTCTGTAGGAAAGTAATCGATGATGCCAACGCTGCCTTCAGGGTACCATAAGCAAGCTTTGGCAAATACGTGAGAGTCGTTCCAGGATCTATAATAAATCCGCCAAAGCCATTGTTGAGGCTGCCAGGGCATCGGCTACGTTTAGGCTGATAAGCTGAGAAGCTGGGTTTATAGCAGTTATCCCATTAACAAAAAGACTCCATATGCTATAAACTTTGTGATTTGTGTCCACCGCTATACAAAAAACCTGCACAGATGGGTCAGCGCTGAACAAACTCTAAACGTGAAACTGTTTACAAAAATATATTCTCATCGACCTGCAACAAACTCTACAAACTCTCTGTACAACTTGGATTTGTATTCCCATTATAAAGTTTCCGTCACCATCAATTCACAGGCAATTAACAATGTTCCGGCAGCCAGAAAATTACTTCTCTTTGGTCACCGAGCACGCGGCTGCACGCGGATGCCACGAGCATTTCATTTGGTTGCGGATAGTGGGGACTCGTGGAGTCCACGGGCTCTCATCTACAGCTGAAATTCTATTGACAACGCAGTTTTCACCACATTGACAACGAGCTCTATGTAGCTTCAACGTAGTTTTCAGCACAAACAATTCAATGGAATTTGGCGATTGGGAAATGATCTTCAACGCAGTTTTGATAATAATTCACAAAATTGATTTTCAAATTTAAAAATCTAAAATCAATAAAATAATAACATTTCTTCTTTTTGGAACAAAAACTTGACAACTTCCATACCAGTTATTTGTTGAACAATTCAATGGAGTCTTCCACAAACTTGTAGAGCTGGAATTTCCTCTTCACATCCACAGTAGCATTACTGGAACTCTGATACCACAATAATGGCATAAGTGTCCTCAAACACGTAATTTTATTAATAATAAAAAAAAGAATTACATAATTTGATTTTGCAAGGGTTTATACCCGAACATCCAAACACTCTTGCAATGAGCTATTTACAAGCTCCATGCCTAAATACCTCTAATTATGGATCACTTATTAAATAACAAGTGTCCATTTACAATAAATGCTATTCAAACCAACTAGCTAACAAATCTCCTAAAATAGAGCCCAAGATACGACACATTTGGAGAGTCATATCTAGTTACAACAAAATACTAATTCTAAATAATTAAACATTTTAGAGTAATAATTATTAATTTAATATCTTAAATTAATAATTATTTTATTCTAATTTTATAACCTATGATAAGATTGTATTTTTGGATCATCTAACATTCCCCCCATGATCCAAAGATACATTACAAAAAATACCAAGTTCATCCCTGAACTTAGTCAATTTTATTCTGCCAAGCGGTTTCGTGAAAATGTCGGAGATCTGATCTTCGGAAGGACAATAAACAATAGATTGGATAACCTTGTATTGTAATCAATCAATTGAAGGAACTATGTGATGGACTACCTTCAAGGCATGAAGCAATGCAGTGCAAGAAGTATTGTTGGACATAGTTCAAGATGCAGTTGGTGATGACCTCAAGTACAAGATCATAGACTATTAGGAGGTAGATTTGGAGCCCTAGTTCAAGAAGTTGCAAGATGAACAAACTCAGTGATAAGAGGGCTGGTTGAGGAAACTACAACAATCGCAGGTAGTTGATGTAAGGGAAGTATGAGTAGTACTTCCTACACAAGTTGAAGCTTGTTGATGAATTCTCCCTGTTTGAGAGGGAGTGAGCATGGATTTCTCCTCTCAGGTTGAGAGGGTTGTTGGACATTGGTTCTCCCCATGTCATGTACTAGACCAGGGCTAATTGCCGCAAACCTAGTGCATGCATCATAGATATAGAGAATGATGGGATAAATAACCATGGTTCTCCTTGTGTTAAGTACTATGACAGATTAGGATTGATATCCTAAGTCAAGTACATGGACATGGATAAGGAGAATGGTGGATTAGATACGTATCTTGGACAAACAATGTACTGTGATGGATTAGGATGGAGACCCTAAGTCAAGTACATGAACTTGGATAAAGAATGGTCTACTGGACATACATTTCCTTGAGGGAAATGGTCATACTCCGGTTATCCTAGGTGGAGTATGTACCTTGTTGAGGGAGTGTGGTGTACCATGGAATGCCTCCCAACATTTTTCTCTGATCTTGTGAGAGATAAAGTGTACCTGTCAAGGCCTTGGTAATGTGGCAATGCTAGCTATGATGGTCATTTATGCTTATCAATCTGGATGCCTTCTTATGAGAATATTTCAACTTGAGATAGACCTGTTAAGTCATTATGAATACCTCCTTGGTTAAGAGGGAGCGTTGGAAAAGTAACCAGGTTCGGTCTTCAAATATTTATACTTGTATCAAATTTTGTTTTATATAAAAGAAGAAAAATAATTTTATTTAAGAATGGGTTTCATGCTCAAGTCTAGGTCAAGCATGTTCTTCATGTTGTTAGGATTTAGTGAGTCAAAAGAATTTCTGGCGAAGAGTCAAGTCCCATCTGGACATTGAAAAATAATTTTATTTATGATTAAAAATGTGAAATTAATCCCCAAGGTCAGGCCGACCCTTTAGAGGACCTGTTAGGGCTCCAGGAAGCTCTCCTAGGTTGCAGCTCAAAGATGCCTGGTAACATATAATCTTCAATATTGTTCTCTAAACTATTGGAATGAATGATGGTTTGGATCAAGCCAAATAACCATTTCAACTCTGTTTTTTACTCAAGACATGCATGAACACCCTCAACTTTAGAAGGCTTTAGACCACTAATGCTCAATAGTTTGTAGATTCAAAGAATAGATGGAGAACACCGACTGTACCAGTAGATGCATATATAAACACATATGAATGGCCATCTACAGGAAGTAAAAGAAGCTTGCAAATCTAATTTATCGACGCAAAGATAAGATATTAGTTATCTGACATTAGACACATAAGTAATATGAACAACCTGTTCAAGTGCAAGCTTAGAACGGAAGAGAAAATGAACATTGAACATATAACAACAAAAGAAGCTTATATTGCTAGAATGAAAATGAGAAGCTTGAAGGAATAGAGTATCAACAATCTCCAAAAGTTGAATCTTTGTTACATTTAGTTTTCAGCCTTTTATAGGCCTTTTACAATGCTCCTGAACTCTCAAAGGCTTAGAGTCTTAATCTATCCTATCTGTCTTGTTCACTAACTGATGCCCTGACTAGGCAAGCATGGGCTTCAGAGGTTCCTTCTTTTGACAGAAGAGTAACCGCATTCAGGTGGTTTGCTATGTTGGTAGGGAGCTCTCTCGTGCCAGAGATGCCCCATAATCGATTCTATTGTTTTTGGGTTGAGCGCTGTCGATGCCCCATGATGTTTCTGTTTGTTTTGGGCAAGTTACACTGTCTGCTCCATGACCATTCTGTTTGTTTGGATGTGTTATGCGTGTTGTGTTGCGTTGTGCTGCTCCATGACCGCTTTTCATCCTTTATCCCTCGACAGTTATTCCCGACCTCTATTATGTGATAGAATGGGTCTTGAAGCCTCTGTTATATTTCAAACGTTTATAATGACTGTTTTTTGTTTAACACAGAAAACATAGCAACATTGTAAAAATCCCGCGAAGCTCTGTTCTTCCGGACTTCAAAAGTCTTTAATCATGGCATATCTTCCTATTGGGTCCGCCTTTGTAGTGATATCACATCTCCACCGTTGATCTGGGAGTTCTAGATCCAATGATTGTGATCCATTTCGGGCGGCTCTTTTGTACTGGAGTTAACCATCCGATGAGGGTGGTTTTCTCTCTCCTCATCCTGGACACATGGCAACCACTGTATGGCATCGGACAGAGCTCGGTCTAAACCACTTATCGCCTTTGGCTTTCCCAAAATCTTTCCGGTTTTGTGATTTTCCCTTTATATTGGAAAATACATTAAAATGTGAAAATCCCACTTTATCGGACTTGAAATGGTGTTCAACCGCCTTAATAAACCCTTTCGGGTCCGTAATGTCGCATCGGCGTTGCTCCCATGTTCCCTTTGTATTTCGTTAAATAACAAAATACATTGAAAATGCATTAAAAATCGGCTTCCTTACGGACCTGAAATATTATATATTTCATTCCCGAACCCTTTCGGGTCCGGGACCTATCGCATCGTCGCTGCCCAAGGCTCCCTTTGTATTTCATTATATAATGAAAATACACAAAAATGCATTGAAATTGGACTTTCTGCAGACCTCAAATATTATCAAATAATATTTAGAATACTGTCGAGTCCACATCATCGCATCGCACATATGAAGGTGTAAAGGCTCCGCCCCTTGGTGCTGCTCCGTTGCGATATAGCGATGCGATCTATTCGCAATCACTTACCTCTCATGCCCAGGGCCCTTACTTAGCGCGCTCCTTGTACTTCCGATAGCGATCTTGCGACGCAATGTGGCTGTTGATCTGCGTCGCTTGATCAACGGTCCACATTGCATCACTGATCGCAATCGCATATCCACTCGGTCCCTGCTTATTTTGCCGGCCAGCCTCAGCTGATTATGATTTTCCGCTTAGATTTGGGCCGTTGATCAACCAGATCTAATGGCTGCTGTGCATTGCTCAGTCTAAGCCTCTGATACTTAGTTTTTTGACTGTTTGATCCTTAAGAATATTTTGAAGACTTCAAGAGCATATTTGGATCCATTTTTGGGCCATTTGCCAACAAGGTTAACAGGACCAAGTCAGCCTACTCAAAAGACGTGATTGTTTAGGAGACACAAACAACTATAAATTAGCCAACATGTTCCTCATTTGGACATGTGTTATGTGGATCTTTTGTGGTAGATAAGTGAAGTTATAGATCCGAATTTTTTGTGAAGGAAAGAAAGCTCCTCCTGTGATCTAATTCAAGTCTCCCAAGAACTAATGAAAGACTGATGAACCTATTTTCTGAGTTTCTCTTGCAGAAAAAATCATGACATCTGGAGGATAAAATGAAGCGTTGCCCTGGTGATTGTGGGGATATTAGTTTTGGTGTTCGGTCTTGAAGGTCTCACTTTGATGTGATTCTATAAGAAGTGGATTGTTCGGGTTTTCCCCAGTTGCAGAGTTTTGACCTGGCATGGAGACTATATCTTGTGTTCTTTGTGTTTTGTGATCTTAATTTTTTTTATAATTGCTTGATGAAGAAGTAAAAACAAAATAATAAAATGGCAACAAATATCACGACTAATTATTAAGTAAGGAGAATCAACATAAATCTATAAATACCTTGATTTTCCAACATGGTATTAGAGTTAAGGTTGGTAAAAGAAGCAGTTTGAAGATCACTCCCTATTGGCATATCTCTGATAAGTTCGTTGTTCTGGTTTCTGAAGAATACAAGCTTCATCTGGAAAAACTTGGATTCCTCAATGATCTCGTTCTATAATTCACTATCATGTAGCTTATGATTGGTTAACAAAAGCTCATTTATGTCACATATGGCATAAATAAAATTCACAGGAGCCCACATAAGTTCACAGTGGCATGCATCAATCTATTGTGGTGTATATAGCCTGAATAAAGGATTAATGAATATGTTCTATGATCAGGAAGAGGCTCTCTCTCTCTCTCTCTCTCTCTCTCTCTCACACACACACACACACACACACACACATATATATATATATATATATAATTTGCACCTATAGTTCGTGACTCATACAATACTCAAATCCTCCTTTCTATGGCTTAATTGCATTACAATAGCTTGAGGTTCAAGTCTACTCCTTTATGGATCAACAAAAACTCGCTCTACAACATAGCTAGCATATGGATCGTTTAAGTGGTTCACTACAAGGTGGCTTCAATTGGATAAAAGTGTGCACACTTTATGGTATCATTCAAATTATTGTCACATTGTTTGATGACATCACATATCACACTTTGTGTAACTTCTTGTATTATCGTATGGCTCACATAAGAACAAACAACTCGTTTTAAAAGGCCCACTCATAATACATGGTCTTGATCTATGACATCTGATTTATGTGATTCGTATGAGGCTTGCTATATCCATTAAACATATACAATAGATATGCTTCTTTAGCTCACTAATATGCTCCTTTATACATAACAATTGGTATAACAATGACATCATACCTAGTGAGTCTAGAACTCAAAATATTATGAGATATGAACTCACGAAGTATTTCCAGAACAAGTTTTGGGTGACATTACAATGTGTGGTTCATATGGTTATTTCTAAAGTTTGTGACATCGAATTTCTATGGATCATGATCTATCTCTTGCATTTGGGGCTCGTATTGGCTCATTGATCTCGGTATAGTAGCATCACTACAATTTACACTATACTCTATGGCATCATGGTAATATGTGGTATGATTCGCTTTGTGGCATATGTGACCTTGATACTTGACTATGATATGTGCTACATCAATGGTGTGCGACATCTCCTCCAAGGTATGGTAGTAGTTCAAGTTCTTTCTAAATTGAGACCGAGAAGATAAGAACTGACAACAAAATGAGTATTTCTGGGCACATTTTTGTGACAAAATTCTCTATATGTAAACAAAATTCTCCACATGTAAGCATAATTTGTATTTATGGGTTTTTATAATGGTCCAATGCCTGTGTAGGTGTAGGACAATGGTCTTGTGTGTGTGATGGAACTGTGGATTAAAGGCTACAATACTTCTGGAGATGCACATAAAGGCCTTAAAGTGAGGATTTGTCATTGTTTTGTGAGTTTGTTCTCGTTGTGATTAGGGCTGATATGTGGATTTACAAGTGCCCTAACAGAGCGATGAAAACCTCAAAGTTTATGCCAATAACCATGTCCTTAAGAAGATGGATCAATCATCTAAAAAAGGTATGTTGATTTGTTTCTTCATGTTGATTTAAATTTGGGTGGAGAGTTGTTCCAACGATTTATGGACAACAGTTTTATGCCCTAGATTAGGGATACTTTGGTACGTGGACAGTCAACCTAATTCAACTGTAGAAGTTTGCCCTAGAAACTTGGTGAAATTTTTATGTACAAGCGGAGAGGGTTGAGAACCCTACATGAGTTGGAATCATCCTTGTTTTTTAGGAACATTATGCATTATCTGTGGGAAATTAGATACAAGTGAGGTGACAAAAATACTTTCAAGTATGGACAGAGGTAAGGTGAATTGATTTTGATTGTATGGATGTCATGAAGTACTGAAGGTGATGTAAAGATGTATGTTCTTAGAAGTTTGAACAACAATATGTTGTTTCCTAAGTATATTGATCATGTTTCAAGCCTTCGTTTGTTAAGAAGGTAGATTGAAAAAAACCAAAGTACATTGTATGCATGAGGTCATTCAGTGTTATGTGGGTCATTGAAAGAAGCCCTAGGTTTTGTCATCTTATGAGAAGTAAGGAGATGGTTAGTGGGTAGATTCTTGTAACCCTAGTTCAATTATTTAATGGTACAAATCATTGATAGGAGGGAAGGTCTAGAAGTCCCTCAGAGAAATTCTGTTGGAGGAGCCATATCAATGCTAGAGGGCAACTTTGGTGAAGACCTTTCGAGTTGACGATTTTGGAAACATGAGAATAAAAACTACAAGGTAGATTCATTTGAGACCATAGAGCTGCACTATCTAATAAAGATTGATTGGAAAGGTCAACAAACTTGAAAAGTAATAGATTGGCTAACCTTGTATTGTAATCAATCAATTGAAGGAACTGTGTGATGGACTACCTTTAAGGTAGGAAACAGTGGAGTGCAGGAAGTATTGTTGGACATAATTCAGGATGCAGTTGGTGAAGACCTCAAGTACAGGATCATAGACTGTTAGGAGGTGGATTTGGAGCCCTAGTTCAAGAAGTTGTAAGATGAGAAAATTCTGTAATAAGAGGGTTGGTTGAGGAAACTACAACAATCGTAGGTAGCTAATGTAAGGGAAGTATGTGTACTTCTGACATAAGTTGAGGCTTGTTGATGAATTCTCCCAGTTTGAGAGGGAGTGAGCATGGATTTATCCTCTCGGGTTGAAATGGAGTAAGGTTGAACATTGGTTATCCCCGTGTCATGTACTATACCATGACTAACCATTGCAAGTCTAGTGCATGCATAAAAAATAGGGAGAATGATGAATTGAATAAGCATGGTTCTCCTTGTGTCAGGTACTGTGATAGATTAGGATTGATATCTTGATTCAGGTACATGGACATGGATAAAGAGAATGGTGGATTGGATAAGCATCTTAGATGGACATTCTTGAGTCATGCATTGTGATGGATTAGGATGGAGATCCTAAGTCAAGTACATGGACTTCGATAAAGAATGGTCTAGTGGACGAACATTTCCTTGAGGGAAATGGTCTAGTGGAGGACATACACCAAGTATCCTAGGTGGAGTATGTACCTTTGTGAGGCATTGTGGTGTCCCATGGAATGCCTCCCAACGTTGTTCTTTGACCTTGTGATAGATATTGTACCTATCAAGGCCTTGGTAATGTGACAATATTGGATATGATGATCATTGATGCTTATCAATTTGTATCCCTTCTCATGAAAACTCTTCAACTTGAGATAGACCTGTTGATTCATTATGAATACCTCCCTAGTTAAGAGAGAGTGTTGGTAAAACAACTAGGTTCAGTCTTCATATTTATCTTTGTACTTGTATCAATTTGTATTTTATATAAAATAATTATTGTTATTATTATTTAAGCACGAGTTTCATGCTCTTAGGATTTATTGAGTCAAAATAATGTTTGAGAAAGAGTCAAGTCCCATTTGGACATTGAAAAATAATTTTGTTTATGATTAAAAATGTCAAATTAATACCCAAGATCAAGTTAGCCCTTTAGATGGCCAAGGCATCCTACTTAAAGGATGCGACAATTCAGGACACACAAACGACTATAAATTGGTGAGTGTGTTCCTCATTTGGACATGTGTTTTGCGGACCTTGGTGGTAGATAAGTGAAGTTATAGATCTGAATTTTCTGTGATGGAAGGCAAACTCTTCTTGTGATCTAATTCAAGTCTCCCGCAGACTGATGAAGGAATGATGAACTTGTTTTCTGAGTTTCTCTTGCATACATAATAATGACATTTGATGGATTAAACGAAGGGTTGGCCTAGTGATTGTGGGGATATTGGTCTTGGTCTTGGTTCTTGAAGGTCTCACTTTGATTTGATTCTATAAGTGGATTTTTTCTCCAGTTGTGGGGTTTTTCCCTAATGTGGAGCCTATATCTTGTGTTCTTTGTGTTTGTGATCTTGATGTTTTTTGATAATTGCTTGATGAAGAAGTGATTTTATTTTTAATAAAATTCCAACAAAAATCACAAGTAATTATCAAGTAAGAAGAATCAACATAAATCTACAAATGCCTTGAATTTCCAACATTGCACTACACAAGGAGAGCCTTTCACCCAGTCAAGTGTCCCTTGGTGTGCCTTTAGTGCATTGGTGCATGATTTGCAGTAGTTTCTTAGTTGATGGTTCATCCCTTGAGGCCACATCGTTATTCGTATAACCCACATGGATGACATCTAATGACCCTTGATCAAATGCCACTCCCGCACTGGTCTACATCTTCTACGTGATTGTCATGTCAACCTTCAACATATTGGAAATTTCCAATAACTCACATTATTTTTTCCTTTGTGGTTTTAATATCTCAATACACCGATGTCCGTTACATGGCAATATGCCCATATGCTTGATACCAGTAAGTCCCTCATTCCAAACAACTGCCAGTCATAGACCTTTCTCGACCATATAACTAGGGGCCATGGTCAAATCCTTTTAGATCCTCGAATTTCTATAGTAACTTGTGCAAAGTGTTTCATCCACAAATTTATTTATGGCCTAAAACATAAGGGGAAAACTTTGAATTTCCTTTTTGGAAAGCCACATTGTTTTGAATTTAATTTATAAAAATAATATAAATAATAATAATCACAATAATAATTAATTAGATAATAATTAGTTATTGAAGAGACATATTGTAAGGGACACATGCCGCTTATGAAGGGGCACCTGCCTAGGTATATAAGTGGACCCTCATTTGTAACCACATCATATCATCGATTTTTTTTGTACATTCAACATTTCTTATATAAATATGTTACTCGTCCTATGATGGACATTCTTGTATTCTATATATTTTGAATATTCCACTGGGTATACGAACTCTGTTCGTAACATTTGTATCAAAGTTAATCTGATCCGACCTTTGGCCATCAACTCTCTGTCGCGTTCATTGTCATTTGATTGAGACTTTTTAGCTAGAAAAAGTTTTTGGAGGTTTTCCATTTCGCTGTTAGGCCTTTAACCGCTAACAAAAAGGAATATATATATTAAAAAAATTCAAAATTAATATAGAGGAAAAAAATAAACTATAATATATATAATAAAATTATAATTAAAAAAAAAAACAATAAAAAACCAAACCCAGTGGACCGGGTCATCGTCGCCGCAACCACCAAGAGTCGGCGACCACCAAGAGCCTGTTCCACATGCCACAACTAAGTGATTCCCCACCCTACCACCATGGGCATTGCTTCCCATCTTGTAGTGGAAACGCCCTGCCTTGCCACCTTATCCAACATCGCCGCTACTAAATTATTCTAACAAGATATAACGTACTCAATTTTTCATTGACTTGCTATTAGTTTTTATTTGACTAAAAAAATTTAAAATCTATCCAAAGTTTAACATTACGAAATTAAATTTATCTTTTTTAAATAAAATTCATTTCTATTTATCTCAATAATGATTGGTTAAAATGTCTCCCCTCTTATTGTGTAATAATGGAAATAATTGACTTTTGTGTACTCTATTATTAATCACTATGTACTATGTACTATATCACTAATTACTATGTACAATAATTATAAATAATTTGAAAAATAATGTTATATATTAATTACTATGTACCATAAACAGGAATGGTTTGTAATTAAATTAAAAAAAATTCCATTTTTTCATTAGTGTAAAATATTGAATAGATAATTTTTATGGGTTTTATTTTTTAATTTACAAAAAAATAATTTAAAAAATATAAATTTGAAAAAAAATGTAAAAACAACATGTGTACAATTTGTACAACTCTCATTATATCAATCTATACTCTAATGACACGAGTGTACTATAATGTGAGCATTATATAAAAAATTTGCCATCATTCAATATTAAATAAATAATTATTAACTTGTAAGAAGAACTTCAGCGTAAATCACATGAGGAAAGACCTTTGTCGACGCGTTTCGAACCAACTAGTGTGGTTCATTGTTAGGACAAGTTGAAGAAACAGATCCAACTATGCATGTTAAATAGTCTGAGCAGAGCCCCCAACGGCTAATTTTGACTTTGGGACCAGAGTCAAAAAGTCATTTTTATAATATAGTTATATTCGGTAACCATTCCTTTAAAATATATTAAAAAAACATTTCTATAAATAAAATAATTGAATAGGTGCTAATGTTAATAGTTAGTTAAAAGGTTTAATAATTAAAATTATAAGTTATAAGAAATATTATAATAACAATATACATAGGGTATTTTTGGGATAATAGTTAGTTAGAATTAGAACGAGAAAATAAGTTAAAAAATAAATAAAGAAACAAATAAATATAAATAAAAAATAGGAAAAAATAAAATAAATGAATGTAGCTAGTAAAGGTAAAAGTTTGTTGAAAAGCCAAAATTAATAAAAAAATAAATAAAAATAAAAGAGGAAAAACAAATAAATAAATAAAATAAAATAAATAAAAAATAAAAATATATAAAACTATAATAAAGCACATAGCTAATAAAGGTAAAAGTTAGTTTAAAAAATTAATTAAAAAAAAAGTAAATGAATAATTAGATTAAAAAAAATTTAATGAATTAAACTAAAAATAAGAAAATAAAATAAATAAATAAATAATAAAAATATAAAACTGAAACTAGGTAAATATAATTAAGAACGTGGCTAGTAAAGGTAAAAGTTAGTTGAAAAATTAAATAAAAATAAAATAAATGAATAATTAGATAAAAATAATAAATAAATAATTATACCAAATATATATATATATATATATATATATATATATATATATATATATATATATAAAATAGAAAGAACGACACAAAAAATAAAAAGGAGAGGGACAGGAAAAAGACCAATAAAAACCACAGAGCAAAACGGATAAACCCTAGGAGGAAGGAAGGCTCCAGGGGGAACACAGAAAGCTAGCACAAAGATAATAAGGGGGAAGGGAGGGGGGCGGGCAGGAAGGAGAAAGACTAAGACGACAGGGCAGGGATCCAACAGCTATTGATTTTCCAGCCGTCATCTCTATTGAGATTGTTAGGCCTTCTTTCAATCTCAATAGCTTCCCTGAATTTACGATGATGGAATTGAGCAACTTTGGCAACAACCTTGGCCTCCTCTATACAAACCTAATGCTTGGTCTTTTCCACATGCTCTGCTAACGCTGAAGACTTGGTTCTCCCATGTCTTAGGTCAACTGCATGTTCGCTAATCCTTTGATGGATGGAGCGCCCTGTTTCCCCGATATAGGGGGTTCCACAAGAACAAGGGATCAAGTAGATACCCTTCATGTCCTTAGGGTCAACTACATCTTTCACCGATCGGAGGGATTTACGAATGGTGTTGAGGGGCCTAAAGGTTGAGGGGATATCATACCTCTTAAGGATCCGAGCAATTTCGTCTGTGGTTCCTTGAACATAGGGAAGATGGACACCTAGTCAGCGCTCCTTCGGTTCTTTATTAATTAACGCATTTTTAGAGGCTTTAAGGAAAGCCTTCTGACCTAGGCGCCTACTGTAGCCATTCTCCACAAAGACATTAAGGAGATGGGATCTATCCTTATCAAAGCTCTTATTATCAAAAATCCTCCGGGCACGAGTAGCAAGGGTGTTAAGAACACCCATCTTTTGAGCAGGGAAATGATGGGAATCGGCATGAAGATATTGCTCAGTATGCGTTTTCTTCCGGAATACTGAGTGGGAGAGCGAGCCATCCATATTCTTAGAAATAAGAATATCCAGGAAAGGGAGGCAACCATTAACCTCTTTTTCCATGGTGAACTTAATGGCAGAGGACTGACAGTTGAGGTGATTGAAGAAGCGATCTAGCTCCTCTTGGCCATGGGACCAGATGACATTGGTGTCATCTACATACCTTCTCCAAAGCTTGGGAAGGAGACGAGCCGAGGCTAAAGCTTTGGCTTCGAAATCTTCCATAAAGAGATTCGCAACAATAAGGGGAAGGGGGGAACCCATGGCAACACCACAAGTCTGTTCAAAGAACTCACCCTCGAAACAGAAGAAAGTGGAAGTGAGACAGATCTCAACCAGATGCGCGATATCGGGATCTATTATGTGATAGATCACTTCCAAGGCCTCCTTTATAGGGATGCAAGTATAAAGGGAGACCACATCAAAGCTGACAAGAATGTCATCAGGGTCAAGTTTAATATCCTTAAGCTCCTTAATGAAGGATGCAGAGTCTTTCATGAAGGGCTCAGTGCGGCCAACCAGGGGCTTAAGTTTCAGGGCAAGGAACTTAGCTAGAAGGTAGGTCGGACCACCAGAATGGCTACAGTAGGCGCCTAGGTTAGAAGGCTTTCCTTAAAGCCTCTAAAAATGTGTTAATTAATAAAGAACCGAAGGAGCGCCGACTGGGTGTCCATCTTCCCTATGTTCAAGGAACCACAGACAAAAATTGCTCGGATCCTTAAGAGGTATGATATCCCCTCAACCTTTAGGCCCCTCAACACCATTCGTAAATCCCTCCGATCAGTAAAAGATCCAGTTGACCCTAAGGACATGAAGGGTGTCTACTTGATCCCTTGTTCTTGTGGAACCCCCTATAACGGGGAAACAGGGCGCTCCATCCATTAGAGGATCAACGAACATGCAGCTGACCTAAGATATGGGAGAACCAAGTCTTCAACATTAGCAGAGCATGTGGAAAAGACCAAGCATCAGGTTTGTATAGAGGAGGCCAAGGTTGTTGCCAAAGTTGCTCAATTCCATCATCGTAAATTCAAGGAAGCTATTGAGATTGAAAGAAGGTCTAACAATCTCAATAGAGATGACGGCTGGAAAATCAGTTGATGTTGGATCCCTGCCCTGTCGTCTTAGTCTTTCTCCTCCCTCCTCCTCCCCCTCCCCCTTATTATCTTTGTGCTAGCTTTCTGTGTTCCCCTGGAGCCTTCCTTCCTCCTAGGGTTTATCCGTTTTTCTCTGTGGTTTTTATTGGTCTTTTTCCTGCCCTCTCTTTTTTATTTTTTGTGTCGTTCTTTCTATATATATATATATATATATATATATATATATAATTTATTATTTAAA
Organism: Pinus tabuliformis; assembly: GCA_031772625.1. Lineage (NCBI taxonomy): Eukaryota > Viridiplantae > Streptophyta > Pinopsida > Pinales > Pinaceae > Pinus > Pinus tabuliformis. The sequence goes on from CM062819.1 coordinate 498,588,655, forward strand.
TTTATTTTTTCTTTTTCTTTCAGGTATAATTATTTATTTATTATTTTTATCTAATTATTCATTTATTTTATTTTTACTTTTATTTTTATTTATTTTTATTTAATTTTTAAATTAATGTTTACCTTTATTAGCTATGTTCTTTATTATAGTTTAATATATTTTTATTTTTTATTTTATTTATTTATTTATTTGTTTTTCCTCTTTTATTTTTATTTATTTTTTATTAATTTTGGCTTTTCAACTAACTTTTACCTTTACTTCATTTATTTTATTTTTTCCTATTTTTTATTTATATTTATTTATTTATTTTTTTATTTTTTTTTTAAACTTATTTTCTCGTTCTAATTCTAACTAACTATTGTCCTAAAAAATACCCTATGTATATTGTTATTATAATATTTCTTATAACTTATAATTTTAATTATTAAACCTTTTAACTAACTATTAACATTAGCACCTATTAAATTATTTTATTTATATAAATGTTTTTTTATATATTTTAAAGGAATGGTCACTGAATATAACTATATTATAAAAATGACTTTTTGACTCTGGTCCCAAAGTCAAAATTAGCCGTTGGTCAAGATCGCTGTTGGGGGCTCTGCTCAGACTATTTAACATGCATAGCTGTTTCTTCAACTTGTCCTGACAATGAACCACACTGGTTGGTTTGAAACGAGTCGACAAAGGTCTTTCCTCATGTGATTTACGCCGAAGTTCTTCTTACAACTATTATGGATGACAGAAGCCTCAATTCAATAATTATTAACTTGTTATCATTCTTGTCAATGTCAATTATATAAAAAAAAAAGTTTAATTATATTTAAAAAATTAATAAAAAAAGATTAAACAAATATTTGTATAACTTATTTTACATGTTTATTATTGTTTAGAGTATAGACAACACATCATGACATTAAAATATTTTATTAAACTAAGTGGCAAGTAACCCTAGCTATGCAACCTTGTTTATTAGATTACACGAAAACCACTATTCAAAAATAAAAAAGTTACTTACTCGTAAAATAGAGCAAAATTCCACAGATAAAAAGAAACTAAAAAATCAACCTCTAATACTATCTTCTCAAAGTTAACGCCAGTACAGTCTGATCACACCTTAATGAACAACAAACACTGCTGGTTGTCCGAGCATCCACAGTTACCATTTCAGTGCGTTTTTACTTGAAAAAAAATTGATTTAAGAAAATAGAATCACCACATCTTTCCGTGTATGTTGTACAATCCATACATGTAGTCGCCATTTAAGAGAGAGTTGTTCGTATTGTTGTGTCGATACTAATCAATTTGTCAAAAGGATTTCTGTTGTTTTTTTCTTCAAAAAGTTACCAACGTATCTGTATCTATACTAATCACATTATAAAAGAGTTGTAAGTGGCTGCAGGAGAAATAAAAGGAAAATCAATTATTTCATAAAAAGTTTGGAAAGTTATTTAGAAAAAGCAATAAAGCAATACATTATTAATTGAAGAGTTATAAGATATGAAAATTTATTTAGAAAACAATAAGAGGAATATATTATTATACTCCATACCCATCATCATATTGTAAAAAGGATAATTATATAATTTTATTTAATTGTATTAATCATCTTATAGTGTAAAAAGGATAATTATTTAATTTTATTAAAAAAGATTTATTATATTTTAAAGAAGGAGAATATAAATAAGTTTTACAAACAAAGTATTATTTGACAAAATTATTAACAAAACAAAATGGTGTCAATACAAAAAATGAATTAATTAATTCTATGTTTTGGATCAGGTGTATGTTTTATGAAACAAAATTTGAGTATTTGTCGATTTTTAAAAATCACACAACATTTTGTCTAACATGTTGGAGATTGTTTACCATGGAAGAATACCAAGATAATAAACAAACACAAATTAAAATATTAAAGCAAGAACTCACAGAACTTCAGTCCAAAAACAAGGCATCAAAAAATAAATATAAATATCTCGAAGATCTATTCCATGGAATATCGATAGAAAACAATAGAGAAATTTCACATATAAGTGTCCATATTAAAAAATTACTTGCGAAGGTCAAGAATTCCAAAGGTACAAAGAAAAAATTAGAAGAAGAAAATGAATGTCTCAAGATGAAATTTAACGAGAATCTATCAGGGAAGAGAGAAGATAAAAGGTGTTTTAAAAACTTTAATAAAAAGTTATTAGAACAACTCAAAGATTTAAAAAATGAGAAGCTTGAGCATCAAAATGAAGTTGAATCAAAATCTGAATAACCCTTACATATCAGAAATCATAATCAAAGTCTACTCATCAAATTAAGAAACTTAAAAATGATAAGAAATCATTGCAAAACAAACTTGAAGAACTTATCACGAAAGAAGCATCAAAGTCTTAAAACGTAGCAATCCAAGTTGAAGAAAAATGAACCAATATGGATCCAGTCAATATCACAACTCAAGAAGATGACAAACTAATTAAAGTAAAAACATATTAAGATGTTTCAGTTTAGCTGATAAAAATTCCAAGTGAATATTATGTAACCAACTCAATAACATCAGTTCCTGAAGTAAATAAGGAAATTGCTACACACATTGAGATGTCTACTCCTATCATTGCTCACAACATGGAGTTATACAGATACGTAAACCAATTGAGATGTCTACTCCTATCATTGCTCGCAACATGGAGTTATGTTTGTGGGCTCCACCAACTCATCCCCATCATGTTTTGCGATTATTCATCATTATAAGCCATATTCCTAACCATGTCATTGTGTTTGCGGCTCCATCCAACAACTTATATGCAAAAGAACTTAATAGGTTCCCTCTTACATACATGTCGTCATGGCCCTGACTCCTTCCAATAATTTGCAGGGAAAAGGACCCGGTGGGTGCTCCTCGCACACATGACATCATGACCTCGACTCCTGCCACAACTGCAGGGAAAAGAACTCAATGGGCCCTTCCCACGTAAATGTCATCATGACCCTAGCTCCTTCCACAATCCATAGGGAAAAGAACATGATGGGTCATCCCTTGTACGCGACCACGACTCCTTTCCAGAACCCGCAGGGAAAAGAACCTGGTGGGTCATCCATGCACACACATAATCACGACCTCTACTCTTTTCAACAACATGCAAGGAAATGAACCTGTTGGGTCCTCCCCACGTGCACATAATCATGGCCCCAACTCCTTTTGACTACTCAATTCAAATCTACATGGAGAGACTAGTGGTTGCAGTCCCTCAAAAGACATGAAGTCACACTTTTACCAACGTATGAACTAAGGGGGTGACTACCCACTCTTGAGTTCTCTAATATTAAGGCATAAGGATTGAGGCCGAGAGGTCTCCAATGGTGAACGGTTTTCTATATCGAGGGAAAGCATATCCAAATGCAAGAAAGCAAAAGTTTCAGACATAATAAAGGGACAAGGACCCGTCACCAATTCACACAACATTCCTAGCTTAACAAAGGAATTGCACCAATCTACTCAAACCATACTAGCCTACTAATAAACTCATTTAGAGAACCCTAATCAACAGTTAGGCAAATATCACATAGATCTACAAATCAATCATAGCATATTACTGCACATCATAGTCTAGAATAACCAAACATGATCATGCATATTCATATTCCAATTATGCATAAAATCAGTGAAAAACATCACCAAGAAAACCATGCTTATTCATGTGACTAACTCTGTAACTTATTGCAATGGAAACAACACAAAGTTCCTATGAAACCAACATAACCATGAGAACATATAAACAAGCATTCATCATCAACATACATGAATATCAACATTTCTTCATACTAGTGTTAATCCACACACACTTTCATATCACACATTAGACATTATTAATCATCCATGACACAAATATATACATGAGTAAGTCCACTTATCTAACTAATTTGAATATTGTTAACTAAGGGAGGGACTTCAAATCTCCATCCGACTTCAGGCCAACTACACGACAACCTTTATTTCAATTGACCACTCCCCAAGCCAAATTTAGAGTCTGAGTTAAATGCACAAGGGAAATTTCACACCGATATCAAGGCAACCAGACAAGAGAGGGAGTGCAGTGCCCAAGTCGTTTATCAATTGCCTCATGCATTAAGCACTCAAATGACTCTTCCGCCTCTCTAAAATCAATCATAGGGATTCATCCAAGGCTTAGTGAAATTCTACTCAGTTGAGGATAATGATCTCACTCTAAGTGTGGTTTATCAGCTAGATTTTCAAGGAAAGCATAATAGGAGTCCATATCCCACTATCTAGGTGGTTTATTGGCTTACTTAATAAGCACTAAGTGGTTATCAACCTCCAAGGAAATCACTTAGTATTTTATCAACCCTTTTTAACAAGCATAAGAATGTATTAGCTTTCCAAGTGGTTTATTAGCCTCCCAACAAGCATCCCAATGGTTTATCAACCCATTCAAAAAGCTCTAAGTGATTTATCATCTCTCTAGTAAGCACTTAGAATTTTATCAACTTACTCAACAAGCACTAAGTGAGTCAATGTATCCACTAAGTCTTCACTAGCCCATCCACACTGATAATCAAGCACTAGCCACACCGAATTTACAAGGAACAATGTCCCATTATAGGGAATTGGCTCATAACATTCTATTATCTTCCATGTTTCACTTCCTTGTAGCTCCTCCCCTTCAATGTCTCCTCTGCACTCTATGCGCCCTCTCTGAATGCTCCCACAGATCTGTGTTTTCTTATTTTGATTCTTTCGTCTCTAGGGTGCCAATTTAGAACAAGATATTATTCTTAGTTAACTATTTCTTGGTTTGATTCAAAGACACACATGCTCCCCCACTTGGAATTCCTTGTGCATTCTCTACTAATATACATAAATCTTTTTTCTATCTTGGGTTGCCTTTAATTTATGCTTGATATTAACTACCTCTTGCTTCATTTCCTTCAACATATTAGGTCCATGTGCCACCCTATTCTCTAGATCACCCCACATGATGGGTGTGCTACATCTCCTACCATATAGAGCCTCAAAAGTACTCATATTCAATGAATCCGGTTACTCATTGGCGTAGGAAAATTAGACAAAGGGTAGGAAAAATTCTTCCCACCTCTTTGGATGATGCATGGCATACATTCTTAACATGTCTTCTAGAACTCTATTTTCTCTTTTAATTTGTCCATTCATTTGAGGATGATACACTGTGTTAAATGCTAACTCTGTTCCAAACCCACAAACAATGCTTTAAAACTTTGAAGTAAATTTGGAATCTTGATATGAAATGATCTTCTTGGGTATGCCATGCAGTTGGAATATTTCTTTCATGAAAATATGAGCAATGTCAATTGCCTTGTGGGTGGACTTGACAACTATAACATGAGCTATCTTTCTAAACATGTCCACTACCACCATTACAGTATCATGTTGTTTAGATTTTTTTTGCAGTCCTATGATGAAGTCCATGGAGATAACTTCTTACTTCCACTTATCAATGGGGATTGGTTGTAAAAATCTCGCTATGTGCCTACATTCCACTTTAACTTGCTAACATTCCAAGCACCTGGTGATGTGATCCACAATTTCCCTTTTTATGTCCAACCAATAATACATTTTCTTCATGGTTGTTATCATTTTCTAATAACCAGGATGACCTGAATAAGGTATTTTATGAAATTCATCCATGATGGGCTTCTTCAAGTCGCCCATGCAAGGCACATACCATCTATCTTTGAATTTCAACATATCTTCATTAGTGAGTGAGTTATTCTTACTCAATGACCATTTTAGCTCTTGCTGCAAGCGTTCCTTCGCATGCTGATAATGAACATCCTGAAGTAATGCCTCTTTGATTCTCTCTTTGATATCAACTTCATGAGTACTTATGGTTGCCACATGAGTGTCTTGCATACTTCTGCTAAGTGCATATGCTACTTTGTCCTGTTTGCTTTTAATGTACTTTATTTCAAAATCAAATTCATTGATCATGGCATGCCACTTAGCTTGTCTTGCATTCAACTTGGGTTGGTCAAATAAATATCTCAACCCTCCATGGCCTAAGATTAAAAAAACCTTCCTTCCAAGCAAGTAGTGCCACCACATTTTCAATGCATGCACTATTGCTATAAGCCCCAAGTCATGAGTGACATAATTTCTCTCATGCTCATTTAATTTTCTCGATTCATAACCCACCATGTGTTCTTCTTGCATTAGGATTCTACCATTCCCTCTTTACAAGCATCTATGCAACCCACATAATCTTTTTTTGGGTTGACTATTCTCAATATTGGTGCATGTGTGAGTAGGTGTTCCATTTGTTCAAAACTGGTTGCGCACTCTGATGTCCATTGGAATTTAACTCCTTTCCTTTGTAAGGTTGTGATCAAATGCCCAATCTTTCAAATTGATTGAATGGACCTCTGGTAATATCCAACCAACCCCATGAAGGATCTAACTTTTGTAACATTTCGAGGAGTAGGCCACTCCATAATGGCCTTGATCTTCTCAGGATCCATTGTCACTCCTTTCTTGGAGACAATATGTCCCAAGTACTGAACTTGTGATTGGAGAAGATCAAATTTGTTGAGTTTGGCACAAAGCTTGTTCTCTCTCAACAATTGCAACACTGCTCTCAAATGTTCGTCATGCTCTTATTTGGTTTTAGAGTACACCAAGATATTTTCTAGGAAGACCAAGACAAACTTGTCTAAATATGGGCTAAGGACATTGTTCATTAGACAAATAAATGTGGCTAGAGCATCTGTGAGCCCAAATGGCATGACCACAAATTCATAATGTCCATACATAGTTCTAAAAGTTGTTTTGTGGATATTTTCATCTTTAATTCGAACTTGGTGATACCCCGACCTTGACCCTATTTTCTAAGATATCACAGCTCCTCTCAGCTGATCAAACAAATTATTAATCCTAGGAAAATGATAATTGTGCCTTACTGTGGCTTTAGTAAGCTACCTGTGCCATTTTTTCTTCACAAATAGCATTGGGGCTCCCTAGGATGACACACTAGGTTTGATATACCTTTTGTATAGCAATTACTTCAATTACAATTTTAGCTTTGTTAGCACTTTGTAATTTCTTTTGGCTGTAAGAAAGAAACCCAAAGGTAACCACAAACCACGTGCAGAATTGGAAACTAGCCCTTCCAACCATAGATAGGCCTCTCTATTTCAACTCAGTCACTAACTATTGGTTTCAATGAAGAACAATGGCTATATCTTTGGAAAATAACAAAGTTTCTAGGTGTGGTGGCAGGGCAGAGAAAAACCCATTGGGCATGGAGTTAGTAAAAATTGAGATCAATGACGTGGTGGGTGCTCAGTGAATTGGGAAAATCTGTTCAAAGGCAAGATAGAAACACTTCCTTATGCCAATTAATAATTTCATATGTGAGAAGAATAAAGAAAGTAGATAACCATCTTAAGGCATCAAACAATAGATGAATCTTAAAATGGTTATGGCAGAAAAAATATATGGAATGTCTAAATGAATGCAATAGAGCACCATTAAATAGATGAATTTTGAAACAAGTTTTTCATTTAAACATAATAGGAATAAATATAACATACAAAAAATAGGAAACAGTCACATAAGCAAGTTGAATCACATGAATCTCTGAAGAGATTTAACTAGGTACTTCTGATCCACCAATTTCATTAAAACTCAAAAAAATTACAATATGCCCAATTTTCTTTCCTCTCCAATCTAAACAACCAACCCCATTTTCCATGACTTTACATCATCATATACAAATAGGAATTTGAATTACCACTCTAGGTGGTCGAATTCACATCATAAACGTTGAATGGTCTAGATGCAATGCAATTTAGAAACATCAACTAAAACATTGCATCTTTGTTTAACAATACAAACTACATGATTTTAACTTATCAACACTTATCCAACAACTAAAACAACCTCTACAAGCTCTAATTTTCAATTTTTTCCAAAATAGAGTTGATTGATATGTTTGCACAGCAGAGGGCACCAAATTTATGGAAAAATAGGGTTCAAAGACAAACTCATATATCCTGAATCCGGACATATGTCACAAAACCGAGGGAGGTTTTAGTATATGAGAGTGTCCTTGAGAGAAATTAATCTGAATAGTGGGGCACTTAGGCTTCTTGTCTAACTCACAAGTACCTCTTCCACTTCCAAATATTAAATATTCCCAAGTCTTTATGATTAACCAATGCGGAATTAATAAGTGTTTGAAAATCTAGGTGTATGCTTATGTTTGTTTTTAAAACTGTTTATGTGCTGTAAATCAATTGCTTAGAATGATATATAAAACATACAATAGGGAAACAATGCAGCAAATAACAAACACATGGACAACAATATTAATTTGGAGTTCACCCAAAACTCTTGGGCTACGTCTCCTTGAGCTCTAGTCAACTTGACTAGGCTCTCTGGGATTATGGTATAAGTCTTTTTACAAGCTCTTCACTTAACTCCACTGTTTCTTCACAGAAACAATGGGCTCAGACACCATCTTATCCCTGGCCCTGAAGCTCTCAGTCTTTTTGGCTCTACGCTCTCACTTTGGCTCTTGGCTCTGGCTCGTGGCTTTGGCTTCTTTGGGCTCTCTCTCGGCCTCTGCATGCCTCTGTGATTCGCTTGACCTCCAAGCGATCCTCGGTAGCCTTCCAACAACCTTTTTGCAACTTTGCTGCCTGTCAATCGTGCTCTCAGGCTTTTTCTCTCTTTCAGCTCTCTGCGCTACTTGCTTATTCTCTGTTTCAGTGACAAATCCCCTCTGTCTCTGACATTCATGGCTTTTAAGCTAATCGACTCTTGTCTGTTCGTTTTCCCTCTGGGGCTCTCTGTCTCTCGCCCTCTGCCCACTTAAATCCCCCTCTAAGTGTTAAGAAATCATTGCTAACGTCTTCAGGGATGGTGGCCACCTGTTCTGCAACGAAAGGGACCATCGACGCCTTTGAAATCCCTAGAATGGTCGTTCTCTGCTTACATAGAGAAATACACTAAAACATGGGAAAAATCCACAAAATTGTCGTTTATCGGACTTAAAATATCATTAAATCCACCCTAGACTCCTATTGGGTCCGCCTGTAATCGCTATCGCAAGTCGCAGTGCCCCTGTGCCGTTGTTTCCTTTGTATTTGTAAAAATACATTAAAAACACTGAAATCTTGACGAAAGGCTTTATGGCAGACTTCAAATGATACACAGCTGCATTGATAAACCCTTTCAAGTCCGGCTTCATCGCATCGGGTGCATTTCCCTTGTATTTTGTTTATTTAACGAAAATGCAAAATACATAGGAAAATCCCTTTTTCCGGAACTCAAATAATAAAATTTCATCCATAATCTTATCGGGTCCGGCTATCGCAGTCGCATTTTTATCACCCTGCTCCTTTGTATCACTCTGATGCGATATTGCGATGCGACATGTCGCAATCGCATATGGCATAGTCCCCGGGGGTTCTGTCCATTGATTACGCCGATCGCCGATGTCGATCCGCCGATATCAACGATCGCAATATCACTCGGCCCGGGGTCCTGCCATTGAACACAAGCCTACCTCCGACTTGATATATTGGAGATCGGTGATCGGGGGGGGGGTCTCTTCCGCCTTTGTTTAAGTCCTCCGCTCACCCTTCCGATGCAATATGCCGATCCGATCTGGACCATTGATCGACCAGATCTGATGGCTCTTGGGCATCGCTGTCCATGCCTCTCATAACTCTATTTTTGGCCATTTCTTCATGTCTTTCAGGCCCGATAGTGTAATCCGCATTTTGTAAGGTTTTTCCTTATGTGATATTTTTTTTGATTTTGAAGACTTAGAGGGTTTTTAGGATCCATTTTTAGGGGATTTTGCCTCTTTTTCCAAGGGATAAAGGGCAACTTCATTTTGTTATAACTTCTGCATCCGAAGTCTGTTTTAGCCCATTCAAGTTGCAATAGATTCAGAATGAGACGATCTACACAATAGGGCTATTTCTAGGAGAATCCTTGGACTTTCATTTTCCTCTATAAGGAACACTTAGACTTAGGAGTCTATCCAAAATCCATTTTTGGATCAGAAACCTCTCTCAGTTTCTAAAACTTCCTCTCCAGTTCCTCACAATCTGCACCCAAACATCATAAGTAAAACAAGAAATGCCAAAACCTGGAAAATAGACTACAAATATGCATTTGAATCTTCTAATATATGACACCTGTGAATAAAATGAAGGAGGTTTTAGTTCTTTGGCCCATTCTTGGAAAAAACCTCTTTATGCTTTTCCAAATTTAGTTCCATTTGGTTGGAAACATCTTTTGAAAACGATGACAAAAAACAATCAATTTCGTTGCAAATTCGTAGCAAGTCCAAGTAGCCCTCTATGCTCTGTATGTTTGCACACCTCCTCTGGAAAAATGGATCAAATGGGTAGGCTTGAAATGTCTGTGTGATGGTGTATAACTCTTGAAGTAGTTTTTCCAATGCCTTCAAACCTTCTAGATGAATAATAAGAGGCAAACACACTTTGATTCCTAGATTATAGGATCCTAACAAGCTCCACCAACTCTAACATGCTCATGCAATATGGATCTTTTGACATTGGCATTAGTCTTGGAAATAATTTGATTGAGAAATTGATTTCTCTTCTTGGAAAAAATCCTATTATTTCCTCAGGAAATAAATCACTGAATTGTCTTAATATCAGATGTTCTTCCATTTTGTCTCTACCATCTTCTAATTTTCTAGTCACTTGGACCACATATAAAGCACATGATTTTCGACTGCACCTTTTCATTTGCAATACTAATATTTTCTTGAAAGTCACATACTTTATTTTCCCATACAACTTCACTCTTTCTCCTTCGTCATGGAGATATTCTAATGGACTTGTTTTAGCAATTGATTTTTGTCTTGTGGGTCTAGAGCCAGTCCATGCCAACTAGCATGTCATAGGATCCCAATGGAAATATATTCAAATTTGTTAGGTAAAATTGACTCGAGAATAGAGTCAAAATTGACTGAGTCTAATAGTAGTGGTTTTTGGGCAAAAGGTATTGTGTACCCATGGTATTTTGTAGATGGTATTACTTATAATGGAGCAAATAAAAGGCTGGGAAGACTTCATTATAGTGCAAGAGGCCAGGGAGGTGAGCATTGAAGGTTCACTTGGCCGAGTAGGCCAGGGTTTTGGCCAAGGCTAATGAACTTTCATTGGGTTGGGTTTTTCCCCAGAGTTTGGGTTTCCCAGATAATATTGTTGTTACAATGTTTGCATATTTGTGTTATTATTATTGTGTTAATGTTTTTTTCTCTCAGTAATTTCAATTATCTCTCCGTAAAATTTCTTCATCTGGTATCAGAGCCGAAGGTGGATTAGGTGCAGGATTTTTATTTAAAGGGATGCCTTTATAACCCAGGTTAACCTGGACTCTTCTATGAGAGTAGAATTATAATGGATTTGAGGTTGAATTTGTCGATCTACAGTTGAAAGTATTTTTTTCCCAGAGATCGAGCTTGTTTCGAAGGTTGATTTGGGTTTGATTATTTATTAGTTGTGGTTTTTCAGTGGTTGGAATCTTGTGTTTTCTCAATTATATCGAAGGTGAAATGTGGCCACCTGCGTGCTTGGTTAAAACACTAGTAGAGGCAACTTCAGACTGTAATTTTGTTGTTGCATTGGTGAGCTGAGTTCTAACCATTGTAATTTTGTGCGTTATTGGATCGGGCCCAAGTGATGTGAAGCATGGAAGCTCGCTGCAAAGCATCATGTGACCATCAAGGATTTTTTGGTGGACGTATTGGTGATAACGCATGGATGAGAAATGGCATGGCATCAATTGATTGCGAGGGAAAATTTTCAACATTTTTTCTTGCTAGAAAATGTCAAGGTGGAGGTATAATTCCTCCAGGATGAGTTATGTTGTAGAAAAGAGGAACACTGGGACTCAAGAATATTGGCATGTCTATCCTATGAGGCGAGTCATCAGTGGGCAACAGGCTATGCCAGGTTTGGTGCCTGTGTCTATCATTCCTAGACTTGTGAGCGAGGAGGTTGTGGAGCATGCAACATTGGTGGAGGTGTGATTTTGGGTGCAGAAGGAAAATGCATGGGCATGGATGCGAGCTACGTAAGAGAAAATGTAGTGGGCACAAGAGGCACATGAGTCCGTGAAAAGGATCTGCGATAGGGTTAGAAATTTTTGACACCACAAGAGGATTTCAAAGAGAATGTCGATGGTCTCTTGCAATAGTTTGAAAAGGAGCCAAACCTCGTGAGACGTTGAATATTGTTGTAGTGATATGGAGATCTCAACTACATCAATGGAACTACAATCACCAAATCATTAAGGGATAGTTTGCTCATGGGTGAGCCCCCACTCAAGGCAATAAAGGCATGGAGTTTCTCTCAAGCATAATTCCCACGAGGTTGATTTTAGGCATGGGAAATAAGCACTGCAAGGGTATAGGAACCGTGGAAAATCCATAATGAGGATGAACACAAAGTATTTGATAGAATGTGTCAATCAAATTATTCAGAGTATGGCAGTACATAGCGGAGAAAAGTATCATTCATGGAGCATATCAAAGTAGCAGGGATGGTCATATTAAGATAGCAGCAAGGGATTTAAAAAAAGAGAGAGAAAAATATTTTATGATGGAGTTAATATTATTTTATTACATGTAAATGGGCATACTGATGTAAGACTTGGTAAGGCATGTGTACCCCTGGGTAATCATTGGTAAAGTTTGGCTTAGACCTACGTGATAGGGGGGATGTATGGTTAACATATACTTCGATATAAACTTTGAGGGGGGTAAGGGTCAGAGTGAGTAGAGCTAGGCTTACTCACTTGGCAAGGTTGGTTGGATTTAGTCAAGGAACCACAAGTCAAGTTTAAGGGGGGAATGTTAAGTAATATTGAGTTAGGAATAGAGTCAAAATTGACCAAGTCTAATTGTAGTGGTTTTTGGGCATGAGGTGTTGTGTACCCATGCTATTTTGTAGATGGTATTACATGTAATGAAGCCTATAAAAGGCTATGAAGACTTGATTGTAAAGAAAGAGGCCAGAGAGGTGAGCGGTGAAGGCTCACTTGGCCGGGTTGGCCAGGGTTTTGGCAAAGGCTAATGAAATTTCATTGGGTTGGGTTTTTCTTCAGAGTTGTGGTTTTCCCAGATAATATTGTTGTTACAATGTTTGCATATTTGTGTTATTATTGTTGTGTTAATGTTTTTTTCTCTCAGTAATTTTTAATTACATCTCTAGTAAATTTTCTTCAAAAATGACCAATGTGGGCATGCCATTAATCACCACTAAGCATGATGTGCTGAATATTTCTGCACTTTTCCTTTAAACTTGGGCCTACCTCTTTATTTATAATCAAGTTAAAATTTGGTTTGATGCTTAGACTATTCATAGTAGTACTTCATCTTTCAAATGGTTTCCTTTAATTCTTTGGCTCATCAAACTCAATTCTATACATGTAAGCTTGTCATGACTCACTGAGGTACCTCTGAATACTTATTTTCTCATCCTTGATATAAGGTACATACCTCAACAACTCCAAGAATCTATTAGTGTACTCATTGGATGTAAGTTGCCCCAATTTTTCCTCATGAAACTCTTTAACCTTATTTTCATAGTACCTTTCAGATAGGAACTTCTCCTGGACAAATATTTCTCTGTAATGTCTTTGACATTTCTCAAGTATTCCCACCAGATATTGGATTTTCCTTTCAAGTTGAAGATGGCTACTCTTTCCATCATGTTTTTATAGTAGTCATGCAACCTGAAATACTTCTTCATCCCCAATAGTCATGCTTCTACCTCTTGACTTCTCCATAAAAGGTAGGAGTTTTTTCCTTCTTGAATTCCTCTGGTATTAAGATTTTTCCATTCCTCCTCTTTTGGTGATGTTTATTAGTTGCAACGTTATACAATTGCTTGTGACTACATGTTCTTCTCTCTGGAGCAATAAGTGGAGTATGTCCTCTCATTGTATCTTCACTTTCCTATATATGCCTCTTCCTAGATTTGTCACCTTCTACTCTATAGCATCCAATTCATGCTTCCAAAGTTTAGATGGGATATGCTTGGATTTATGTTTTCCTAGGTGGGTGGCATCTAGCTAATGCTACTTCGACCTTTGCAAGTCCTATAGGATATTTAATATCATTGCATTTACCTATGCCTGCTTCTCTTGAGCTCTAACAATATTTTTGTTGTCATCCTTACAAGTTCTCAACTCAACACTTAAACTTCTAAGGGTATCGATCCAATTAGGGGAATTTTCCTCTCTCTCTTTCCCAATTGAGTCTTCTTCTGACAATGTTGGGACCTATCAGTATTCTACTGCACCATTATGCTGCTCATACCTTTATTTCTATGGTGTTCCTTGATGTATTATTATGTGTTGTCATATACATAATGATTGTTAGTTAAATAAAAATACAAGAATTCATGATTAGCCATCACCTTGACATGTTTTCAATTAGCATGTTGATGTGAAACTGGATGGAAAATCCAATCTTAGGTTAGTATGCCAATTAAAAAATAAAATAACATATAAACAATTTATCATGCCAGAATTCACAACAATTAACATTATGAAATCAACACACATATGCATACACAATCAATTATCAAACTAAATACTATTATTTGAAACTCCCAACATAAATTTTAATGTTATTCTTCTACTCCCATTCAATCCAAGTGTTGAACCTTGCTTTGATACCACTTTGTATTAGAGATCCGAATTTTATCTCCAAAGGTCTAGTGTAGAACCTCTACTTTGATACCACTTTGCAATGCTCCCTCCCACCCCCTTGAACCTTCTCAGGTTGTGGGAGGTGTTACTTTATGATTAACCCAACCTACATGGTCCATTTTGAAGAGGGGTTTAGAAAATTCCTTCTACTCTAAAGTTAGTGGAATTAACTTCTGATATTACCATTATATTCAAATCATCGAGAGCTTTTTGACGATATAAATTTTATTATAAGAGAATATTTCAGAATAAATCACATCAATGAGAATTTGTTGACGCGTTTCGAACCAACATATGTGGTTCATCGTCAGGACAAGATGAAGATTCAGATCATGGCAGCGGGTTAAATAGATGGAAAGATCCTTCCAACAACTACAAGGTAACGACTATAAAAACGACTAATTTTGACTGGGTCAGGGAGGAATGATTTAATTAATAAATTCAAAGGAATAACAATAAAAATAATAATATTATTCATAAATCTAAAGAAAATAATTATTTTTAATAATAGGTTAAATATTATAAATATGGATGAAAACAAAATCCAAGAATTAGTAATTTATAAAATTTAAGAAATTAAAAATAAAGATAAGAAAGATCTACCTGGAATTTTCCATTTGAAGTTTGATCAACCAAATAACACCATGTCAACAAGTTACTTCCATGTGGTACCCACATGTGATCCATGTGGACCTGCCATGTCATCCTTGACAGTGTCACACCTCTCAAGGTTCCTATGTGGCTTCCATGGAAACATCCTCTATTCCTATCATTTCTCACCACATGGAATTAGGGTCATGGGCTCAACCAACCCGATCCCATCACTTTTTGTAATTATTCTTCACTATAAGTGATATTCCTAACGACAACATCGTGGTCATGGCTCCATTCAACAACTTGCTGGAAAAACAACCCAATAGGTTCCCTCCCACACTCATCGTCATGGCCCCTGTTCTTTCCAACAAACTCTAGGGAAAAGGACTCGATGCGTTCTGCCCACAGACATGTCACCATGGCCCTATCTCCTTCCATAACTTGATGGGCCTCTAAATTAAATATAAATTAAGGCCCATGCCTCTAAATTAAACATAAATTAAGGCCCATTTGACCATACTTCAGCACATTAAACCTCTCTTTTTGAATTAGATAATGTATTTTTAACTTTAATACGTTCATTAGGAAGGTTTATGAATAATTGCATATTTGTGCCTAATATTATTTATTTTTATGGAATAGTGTGCAGATTATGGAGATTTGGAGTAGATAATTTAAGGACTTGCTCCCAAATACATGAGGATCAATATTAAATAGTAAATCAACAAGATATTATGGAATTATGGCACAGATTGTGGATCTCCAATGATTGAGAAAATCTAGGAATGTGTTTCTTGCCATTTAATGTAGATTCCTAGTATTGAGAACCAAATCCACTAATCAAGGGATTTTGGTGGGGAAAGATTCCTCCTTTCATGGGGAATAATTCCTAATCATTTTGTATAAGTACCAAGTCGAATTTTCCTATAGGAGTATATTTATGTTAGTCTTCTTGTGGAGAGAACTCGTATTTTTACAGCTCCATTGTCATTTCTTGCAGGGATATGATTGTATTGATGGAAAGAATGAATATTGGTGCCATGTTCAGCTTCTAAGTCTTGGTTTCCTCCCTAGGACTCCGATTTTCCTTGGGCTTGGCCATCTTAGGAGCCTCAGAGCCCTTTTGTATCATTTTATTTTCTTCTTGTCACTTCTTATTCACATGCATATCTTGTTTTTGTCTCTTTCTATTTCTGCATTTAGTATTAATGATTTCTTATTGTATGATCAGGTTAAATGGTTGATGTAAGTTTTTTTGCAGGATCACAAGCATCATTTTGTCCTTGGAAAAGCTTTGGAAGGTCATAGTAATCATTGAACTACTTGGATTAGTTTGCTTATTCCCAAATCTAGATTTCTGGAACTGCTTTGTGACAAATACCAGTAAATTTTTGATGTTTTTTAGAGCATGCTAACGAGATTCTATCAATTTTATT
The DNA here is from genome assembly GCA_031772625.1 of Pinus tabuliformis. NCBI lineage: Eukaryota > Viridiplantae > Streptophyta > Pinopsida > Pinales > Pinaceae > Pinus > Pinus tabuliformis. The sequence goes on from CM062819.1 coordinate 498,605,431, forward strand.
CCACTTGCATTAGATCACAAAAATATTCTATTTAATAAAAAAAATTACCCCATTTCATTTTCACTTGATTAGGTTAGGCATTTGATAGATTTACTAGATCACTAGTTCTCGAATTTCTTTTTGAGTGATTTCACTTGGAATGAAGACCTAAGACATCATAGTAAATAAAAAAATTTGTCCCATCCAATTTGGATTTGATTTGTTGGGTCATTCGATGAATTATAACTTCCTGTAGTAAATCTGTAACATATTGTAGTTTCCTGTAGTAGTCTTCCAACATGCATTTACTTGCCCAAATTCACTCAAGAAGCTTGGTTATTGTCCCTTAGGGTTGAATGAAGAACCCTAGGCTCTAAATCAAGTATTAGGGAATACTAAAGACCACTTAGGACTTTCCTCTTTACCCATGCAAAACATTTCAGCGATTTGGGTTAATGGGCAAATTTATGGATTGAATAATACAATGATGATTGTATTGATTGCCACCTCCAATGAACTCTATTAATGGATCTAAACTCTTTGAAATGTAATGGTTTACATTTAGTTCATGATCTTTATGCAATTAGAATAGGTTTATTTCTTTGTACTTTTTTTCTTGCAATAGGTTAAGGTTTCCATTTCGAGCATTTTATTTTCAGCAATTAGTTTAGGGTTTGATTTTAGTACATGCATTCCATTACATCATGACAACAAAGGAAACATTGTATGTTGCACATATAGTGTCGATACCTCGTAAGTTTGTACAAACTCCGGGTTGATATTTAAAGTTGGTAGCCTTGGGAGCTGCAACATTCTTGTTGCAATACTGAGGCTCATCACTTTTTGGTGTCGTTGTTGGGGAGGTGTCAAATTATGCATTGTTTTCTTCCCGAGTTGATTCATTTGTTTTTACTTTTTGTAAAAAAAAAATGAATTAGGCATATTTCATTTCAAAAATAGAAAAGTGCATTGCATTAGTGTTTTCATTCAATCATAAAAACATAAAATTCTTCAACATCAACCCACCCACCCATTTGATCACGTGGTGTAGAAAGAGCCACGGCACCATTAATTTTTGCAGGTAGAAGAAGAAGAGGTAACAGATAAGGTAGAAGAAATGGATGGAGATGATGACAATCAAGATGATCTTCTCAGATTCCACATTCAAGATACTAATGTCAGCGTGCATATGAAGAACATCCCTCCATCTTTTCTTCCAAACTTTCATCGTCTAAGGTCAGAGGATTCAAAAACATTTCTCCTTTAATTTGAAATTATTTGTAGAATTTATGGTTACTTGTTAAACACTCAAAAATTGAGATTGTTTCTGACAACATTGAAGGATAGAGCTCTTAAATGGTTCATGAATTTAGGGACTAACTCAATAAGATCATGTAGTGAGATGCAAAAGATATTTCTAGAAAAATATAAAGATCATGAGCTTAAAGAAGAAATATTTAGAATGAATAAAAAAGAAGATGAGAGTGTCGAGGATCTAATAGAGTGGTTCATGTATAATGTTAAGAGGGAAAAAACACATCATTTAGGATCTGACACACTAAAAACCCTCTTACTTAGAAAAATTAGGGATGAGTGGATTGATCTCCTTGATATTATGAGTAGAGGTGATGTATACCAATTATCATTTGAAGAAAATTGTGGAAAATGCAAACACATATCAAGAGGAAGGGAAAGAGCAAGTCAATCAGCATCAAGATCGGTAAGTCAAGCTAAACTTGGATTTTTTTCTTTATAACTTTAAAACAAAAATTCTTGGCAATCTAAATGAACAAGTATAAATGTTAAGAATGCAAGATGAAGAAAAAAAAGATGTTCATATTTGTGTTGTGCATGCAGAATCACATAAGGTTAAATATTGTCAATCATTACCAAGGTTAAAAGAATTTTACCAAGAGGACAATGGAGCAATTCAATCACTGAAGCATTTATGTTATGTAGCTCCAAGACGACCATGGCAACCTAGTCAACCTAGTATGATGCAGGAGCCTAATTCACAATTTCAAGGTTATGCATATCCACATCAAAGTAATTGGAACACACCATTTCCTTGGCAATATTGGCTATCTCAACCCCAAAACCGATCTTGGCAACAAGGTTGGCAAAGAACTTATGGGAGCCATCCATAATATCCTCAATGTTTTCCTGAATATCCTCCATACCCAAATCCATTTTATCCCTACCATTCGCTTCCACCACAACCACATCCATCTCAAATATCCACTCCCACTCAACTACCTGTACCACCATTTCCAAACCCACACATTGAAGTAGCTCAACCCACTTATAATGTTGAAGTACAACACTTCCAAACATTTCCTCTTGAGTTAAATGGTATTCACCATAGCTCAGGAATAACATTACAAAAAATACATTCTCTTGATTCTATTGAAGGACAACATGCAGAAAAAGAAGATTCAAAAGAGAAGATCAAGGAATCATGGGCTTCACTCGATGAAGAGCAGACATCAAAATCAGAGATTGAGAAAACTCCCTCATGGTACCATCAAATCCTCCATGTATTCAAGAAAACAATCAACAAAAAGAGGAAGATTTGAAGGCCATGGTAGAAGAAGACATGAATAATGATTCAGATAAGCAAGAAAACCAAGGGCATCAAAGTTATATTGAGGTTTGGTTCCAGAAAATCAACAAGATGGAGCATCACTATCTTCTTCAACTATGTTTGATCCTTTCAAAGTAAAATAATTTGGTATCTGAAATCTAGGTACATGTCAAATCATATATTGCAAGCCTACACATCAGTTTATCTGTCATCTTGATGTGCACATGGCTCCATTAGAAGTATTCCTATACTTGAAAGTGATTTTGTTTTTCAAGTAGAGTAGGGTAGAAAAATAAAATAAAATGAAAATGAAAAATAAGATAAAAAAATAAAAATCTCAGGTGAAAGCCTCCTTTGTGGTGCATGAGATTGGCTCATTGATTGAAAACCTCCATGAGGCGGTCAATGGGTTGGAAAAAAGAGAAAAATAAATAAATAAATAAAAGATCCTAGGTGAAAACCTCCTTTGAGGCGCCTAGGCAGGCCTACTAGTTGAAAACCTCATTGAGGTGGCTAGTAGGCCTAGAATTAAAAAAGAGAAAAAATAGAAAAAATCTTTGCTCCATGTATGAATGTAGGTGCCCTCCACCATCTACAAGCAACAAAAACAAGTTGGCACTAACAAAAGAAAAAATTGGTCAAAATTCTAGTCAAAATAAGTCAAATTTTGACTTTCTCCACCTTTGCTCAAATGCTCCAATAGGACCAAGACCATGCTAATCCATCACCCTCATCTATTTCCACTATCCACTCATCATTCCCAAACTTCTACCACTCATTTTCCTTGTTGTCCAGAAATACTATAGGTAGACTTTGTTTTACTATAGGAAACATGAATACATAGAGCATAAATTTATTTTTGTCATATCTTAAAAACCAAGCATCCATTTGCCAAGCTATTTCAGAGGGATATGCATATGGATGATGGTAACATGCCAAAGAAATTTCAGCAAATTACAGTGCACATTTTCAAGAAATCGACCTCCATCAACTTCAACCATTTTTACTTTTTCTTGAGATTCGTGTATCCACTAGCCAAGTTTTTTTTATAGGGAGGTGCATAAGGATGATGGCAACATGCTCAGAAAATTTCAAGTCAATCCATTCTACCGTTTGGGAGATATGGACAAAACAAGTCTGCTACAAGAGGTTGTCCTGAATTACTACAGGAAGATCTTGTAGTACTATAGGATGGTCAAGAAGAAGCTACAAGAGGCAATATGATTGGAGAAATGGGTCAAAAGGTCATGTATTCTTTAGGGAAGGTTGATATAGGTCCCCCAACACCAGTTTCGTCATTCATCCACTCCATATAACCAAAATCCATCTTCAAATGCCAGTTTTCCTTACATGAAAGAAAAAAATTGTCATCAACTTTTCCACCACCTACACCACCTCTTGATGATTTTAACCCTGTCCTTATACCTCTTATGACTTTACATAAATCCCACATGCATCAATGAGGTCTCGAAGATGAATTAAATGACTGCTACATGAAGAGGATTCCTCCTCTAAGTAACCTGCACAGTTACAACATATTTCACCATCAATTATGTTTTCACTCACATAGTAGAAGATCTAGCCACCTTGAGCAACATGAAGCCATTTCTGAAGATTGAAAAGGGGGAACACCCTCCTTAGGAATCAGTCCATCCACTCCACCAACAAAAGATTGAACACTTGAAAGAAAATTGCACACAACAACCTTATCAATCAAAGAATCAACAAGCTATGAAGACCTGTGCAGAAGCAAGCAAAGAAAATTAGCACCTGTAGGGAAGTAGGGATCAATCATCAACTCAACAGCAACATGCATGCCTCTCCAACAACATCAGGTATGTACACGTATGCACTATTCTTGATCTCTTCTCTTGAGTATATTATAGTTAGAATTTTGTTGTCAATGCATGAGAGATGAGGTTTTATAAGCTAAGGATGGGTCAACAGTCTCAACTGCATTCAACTAGTTAATTGTAGCTCACTCCTTCACTCATGCAATGTGGAAAAGCCAAATTATGAAGGGTGATTATTTCGAGGAATGGAGACAACAGTTAAAAGAAGAAATTTCAGCAAAGTATAAGTCACTGCAACACTCCAAGCCCTCCATCCACTATCTATTTATCATTCATCCATCCCATTTCATAAGAAAAAAATTAATATTTTTCAAGAACAAACCCTACACTCCGTCTCACCCTGAAAATTTCTTGAAAAAAAAAAGCAGAGCATCCTCTCCATTTTCACAAACCTACACTACTCTCTTTGAGCCCTAGCATCATCTTCCAAACCCTCTACATCATTTCTCATCACTCCCATACAGTTAGAAGACCATGAAAGAGGAGGAATGACTGTTATAGGAAGACAAAATGTTGCTACAAGAAGGAAGAAAGGAATAAATTGTACTAAAACCCAAAATGGAAATGCCTAAGAGAGACCTAATCAAAATAGAGAACTCCAAGGCGATTAGGCAATCATCTAGGCCACAAAATGGAAGAAGAAGGCAGCAAAAGGAAATAAGACATTCACCATCAAAGCAGAACTCAAACTGCATTGATGAAAAAAGGCATTCCAAGAGGTCTCTAATCTCTTTCTATCTTTTGTCCAAGGCCTAAAAGATGTTATAAAAATGGGAGAAAGGCATGGAAGTCAATTTGAGGGCCTACTATATGCTCATACTATCATTTCTGCTCAAAATGGGTTCAAACAGGGTTTCATGTAGTTTTAATAGGGTTTCCTGTAGTTTTTACAAGAATTACTACAGGATGTCCTAATTCGCATCTAAAGGCATTTTGAAGGTTTCATAGGTGTCCAAATGGTGGAACAAGGTAGTAGAAGGTTGGAAAAGGATGTGGAATACCTTGCCAAAATAAAAAATATTCAAGAACCCATCTTGAATAAGGGGAAGAAGGTAGGCTAATGGTCTCAAGAAACACTGTGATTTTTTCTATGCACAAGTAGTTTTGGAAAAATGAGTGAAAATGGAATGAAGGTTTCAAGGGAGAGGATATGAATGAAATGAATCTACAAGTCAACAAAGTTCACTTGCAAAGAGCAAAGTTATGTTTTTTTGCTTGAAAGACTATTAAACAATCATGAAAAGAACAACTACATTTTTGTGTTTTACCTTGCTGAACTTACAACCAAGATTCTTATGAGAAAGGACTGAGGAATGCACAATAGAGAGGCCACTAGGGACATGAATGAGGCACACTAAGGTCACTAAGTTTCTCAGAGGATGAGCAACACTTTCAGTGGGGGGTATGATGGGCCTCAAAATTAGACATAAATTAAAGCCCATGCCTCTAAATTAAACATAAATTAAGGTCCATCTGACCATCCTTCAGCACATTAAACCTCTATTTTTGCATTAGATAATGTATTTTTAACTTTAATATGTTCATTATGAATGTTTATGAATAATTGCATATTTGTGCCTAATATTATTTATTTTTGTGGAATATTGTGAGAATATTGGGCAGATTATGAAGATTTGGAGGATGAGATAATTTAGGGACTTTCTCCCTACTACAGGAGGATCAATATTAAATAATAAATCAACAAGATATTATGGAATTATGGCACAGATTGTGGATCTCCAATGATTGAGAAAATCTAGGAATGTGTTCCCTGCCATTTAATGCATATTCATAGTATTGGGAACTAGATCCACTAATCAAGGTATTTTGGTGGGGAAAGCTTCCTCCTTTCATGGGCAATGATTCCTAATCATTTTTAATAAGCGCCAAGTAGGATTTGCCTCTAGGAGTAGATTTTTATTAGTCTTCTTGTGGAGAGAACTCATATTTGTATAGTTCTATTGTCATTTCTTGCAAGGATGTAATTGTATTGATGAAAATAATGAATATTGGTGCCATGTTCAAATTCAAAGTCTTGGTCTCCTCCATAGGACTCTGAGTTTACTTGGGCTTGACCATCCCAAGAGCCTCAAAGCCCTTTTGTATCATTTTATTTTCTTTTTGTCTCTTCTTATTCACATGCATCTCTTGTTTTTGTTTCTTTCTATTTCTGCATTTAGTATTAATGATTCCTTGTTGTAGGATTGGGTTAAATGGTTGATGTATGTTCTTTTGCAGGATCACAAGCATCATTTCATCCTTGGAAAATATTTGGAAGGTCATAGTAATTATTGAGCTACTTGGATTAGTTTGCTTATTCCCAAATCTAGATTTCTAGAACTCCTTTGTGGCAAATAACATTTAATTTCTGCTATTTTTTAGATCATGCTAATGAGCTTCAATCAAGTTGATTCCAATTGCATTAGATAAAAAAACATTCTATTTAATAAAAAAAGTACCGCATCGCATTTGCATTTGATTAGGTTAGGTATTTGATAGATTTACTATCTCACTAGTTCTCGAATTTCTAGATTTTAGACTAGTAATTTTCTACTATTTTTTAGCATCGGTTAATAGAGGTATTTTTTAGTGATTCCACTTGGAATGGAGACCTAAGACATCCTATTCATTAACAAAATTTGTCTCATCCAATTTGAATTTGATTTTCTGGGTCATTCGATGAATTATAACTTCCTGTAGTTTCTTGTAGTAGCCTTCCAACATGCATTTACTTGCCTAGATTCGCTCAATAAGTTTGGTTATTGTCCCTTAGGGTTGAATCAAGACCCCTAGGCTCTAAATCAATGATTAGGGAAGACTAAATACCACTTATGACTTTCTTCTTTACCCATGTAAAACATTTCAACGATTTTGGTTAATGGACAGATTTATGGATTGGATAATACAATGATGATTTTCATGATTGCCACCTCCAATGAACTTTGTTAATGGATCTAAAATATTTGAAATGTAATGGTTTACATTTATTCAATTATCTTTATGCAATTAAAATAGGTTGATTTCATTGTACTTTTTTTCTTGCAATAGGTTAAGGTTTCCATTTCGAGTATTTCATTTTATGCAATTAGTTTAGGATTTGATTTCATTACATCATGACAGCAAATGAATGACACATTGTATGTTACACATATAGTGCCGATACCTCTTAAGTTTGTACGAACCTTGGGTTGATAATTAAAGTTGGTAGCCTTGGGAGTTGCAACATTCTTGTTGCAATACCGAGGCTCATCATAACCCATAGGGAAAAGTGTTGGAAAATGTAACTAAGTTCGGTCTTCATTAATGTATTTGAGTCATCATGAAATGTACTTATCAAAAGAATACAATTTTTTATTTTTTTTTTGTGTGTCCGATGACTTATTAAAGCATGGATTTCATGCTTGGGTCATCATTATATTATTCAAAGTCCCCATTGTGGACTCCTAGGATTAATATTGAGTTTATAGAGTCATTGTACATTCAAAGAGACCTTTATTGGGCTTTTGAATCATGTAAATTTTTTTACTATTGAGTCAAATATAATTTATGTATACTCCACACCAAGTCGGCCCAAGGACTCCAATTAGACCTCCTTGAAGCCTATAAGTAGAAGTAAGTCAAATTCATTTGGAACATCTCATCTCAAGCTATTTCGATATCTCTAAGGAAGATAGAGAAGTGCGAAGTGGATCTAAGGAAGAAAAAGGAAGTGTGAGTTGAGACAAGTCTAAGGAGAAGAACAAAATCAAAAGTTTGGAACCTCTCTCTCTCTATTTTCTTGCCCTAGTTTGGGAGATCGAAGTCTTCCAAATCTTTTTTGTTGCCTAATGTTGGAAGCTACTGCATAATTGAAGTTGTTGAGAAGGAAGTTCTCATGGAAAGAGGTCAAAGATCTGAGAGGCTGACTTGGTGTTGAGAGAAGGTTTGGTCTTCTTCTAGGGTGAAGAGTCTCAAATAATACTATTGAAAGGAAGAGAATTTTGACTAGGTTTTCCCCTCGAAGGGGGTTTTTCCCTGACATAGTGCCTACATCTTGTGTCTCTTGTTTTGTGATCTTCATACACACATAATATGGCAATTACTTGATGAAATATAAGATAATAAAGAAGTAAAAGAATCTAACATAATTCATAGGTAATTTTCAAGTAAGGAGAATCAAACCCTAATCTATTTGCATTGATTTTCCAACATAGTATCAGAGCTAACGTCAGGCAAATTTGAATATCACTTTGTTGGAACATATTCTCCCTCTTTGATGAACTGCATAAGAATGAGTATCAACACTGCTGGAAGCTAGATCAAGAAGGTCATCCATTACTTATGCAACACGGTCAAAAGTCAAGGATTCTTGGTTGCTCTTACAGGATCTCTTCATGATGACAATGCATGGATCATTGATAGTGGAGCATCAACACACATTACAGGAGAAAGTAAACAACTTCATACACTATCAAAGGAGCCATCTTCTCATGTAGTAGAATTGCATGATAACAAAAGCTATGTTGTTAGAGGTCTGGGATCAACATCGTTGAAGCTTTAAAATGGATTGAAGCTGCACCTCAACAACATTCTATATGTTCCAGATTTGAAAAAGAATTTTCTTTCTATTTATTGTTTAGAAGATAAAGGGGAAATAGTTCCTTTTGTTAATTGAAAAGTATTGGTTTGGGGAAAATACTCTAGCATTGATAAAGCTAGGGTTATTGGAGTTCATGAAGGAAGTCTTTATAGAGTCATTACACCACCTCCTCAAGCTTTGGTTCATATGGAAATCAATCCCATAGAGCTATGGAATAGGAGGTATGGTCATCTACATTATAAGGCCATACCTACTCTTAGTCAATTGGTTCATGGTATCCCCAATATGAAGTTATATCATGAGGGTGTGTAAGGGATACTCTTTGGGAAAACATACAAGAAAACCATTTCCAAATAGTGAAACTAGCTCTAAATAGATATTAGACCTCATCCATTCTAATGTGTGTGGACACATATCTGACAAATCACTTGGAGGTCATCTCTACTATGTAACATTCATTTATGGCCATTCTAGAAATAATATGGCTTTACCTTCTCAAAACAAAAGATGAAGTATTTGATAAATTCAAGGAGTTTAGGTCTGAAGTGGAAACCCTAAACAAAAGAAAGATAAAAAACCTAAGGTTTGACAATGGTGAGGAATACACTTCTAAGGAATTGATTTCATATTGTAAGGAAGCAAGTACTAAGAGGGAGCTCATTGTTCCCTATTATCCCAAAAAAAATGGATTGGCCGAAAGGAAGAATAGGTCAATTGAAGAAGGAATTCTAACTATGCTCCTTGATCAAGATATCAAAATTATTATGGGGAGAAGAAACAATGATAGTCGTGTACATTCAAAATAGAAGTCCTCACAAAAGTATTCATAATACAACACCCAAAGAAGTATTCATAGGAAAGAAGCCGAGTGTGGATCACCTTTAAATCTTTGGAAATCCAACATATATCCATGTTCCAAAGGACAAGCGAAATAAGTTGGACTCTACAAGTATCAAGGGAATATTCGTTGGATATAATCTCTCCTCAAAAGAATATAGAATCTACATTAAGGAATGAAGACACATTGAAGTAAGAAGGGATGTCATATTTGATGAAAATGAAGCATACAAGAAATCGAAGGATATTCCTATTGATTATGATGATGAAGAAGTTCCCATATTTGAAGAAGAAGAAGTTCATCATGAAAACCCTACTACAAATTAAGAAGAAGAAGAAGGACCAAGTGAGCCAATTCAATCGGTGGTCATCCCAACCACAAGAAAAAGTTCAAATTGGTTAAAAGCTACATTAGAATATGTTGAAGGACATGAAGCTGCGAAAGGAACCTTCAGGGAAAGTAAGAGACCAAAAATATATTTTGGTTATGCTACATACATGACAAAGTTAATTGAAACCAAACCATCTACATTCAAGGAAGTTTCTCATCAAGAGGTTTGGAAGAAAGCAATGTAGGAAGAATATCAATCCATCATGAAGAATGGGGTTTGGGAAATCGTTCCTAGACCTAGTGACAAATCGGTTGTCACCTCCAAATGGATCTATAAGATCAAACATGTTGTTGATGGAAGTATAGACAAGTACAAAGTGAGATTCGTGGCAAGGGCTTTCTCTCAAAAGGAAGGCATTGATTATGAAGAAACCTTTGCTCCCACAATAATGTACACTACCATTAAATCTTTGGCTTCATTAGTTGCTACAATGGATTGGAATATCTATCAAATGGATGTGAAAACCACATTTCTGAATGGGACCATTGATGAGGAAGTGTATATTGAAAAACCTGCAGGCCTTGAAGTTAATTATACGGACTCTCATGTTTGCAGACTTAAGAAGGCTACATATGGTTTGAAGCAAGCACTTAGGGCATGCTATGCAAGGATGGATGCATATATACTTAGAATTGGGTTTGTGAAGAGTTTTGTTGAATGAATATCTACATAAAGGTCATGAATAATGAGCCTATCATTATTCTACTATATGTGTATGATCTATTCATCACAGGTGTGTAGTGAAGAATTCAAGAATGCAAGAAGATGTTGGAAGATGAATTTGAAATGAAGGATCGAGGACTGATGCACTATTACCTGAGTTTAGAAGTATGGCAGAGACCTGGGGAGATATATTTGGGGCAAGAAAAGTACATCATCAAGTTGCTACAGAAATTTAGGATGATGGATTCCAAGCCGATGGCTACTCCTAGGATCACCAATCTCAATAAGTTGAGGGGATTTGACTCTAGTCTCTTGGATCCTACCTCCTATTGACAGTTGGTGGGTTCCCTAATGTATCTAGTAAACACTAGGCCAGATATATGTTTTGCAGTAAAAATTCTTAGTTTCAGTTGGAGCCTCGTCATGATCACTCGATAGTTTCCAAACATATATTGAGGTATCTTTGTGGCATTATACATCACTGCCTAAAGTATGATAGTAAGGAAGTCAAGCTAATTGGCTTCACAGATTCTGATTGGGGTGGCAGTGAGACCGATGAAAGGAGCACTATTGGAGGACATTTTAGTATGGGACCTACTATGATCTCATGGATGAGTAGGAAGCAATATCTCGTTGCTTTAAGTAGCGTTGAGGCAGAATATGTGGTTGCATATGAAGTAGGAAAGGAAGTTGTTTGGTTAAGGAATCTTCTAGCAGTTTTGTTCGATAAGTCTCTAGGTCCTACGATGATTAATTGTGACAATCAAAGTTGTATCAAGATGTCTATAGATCTCGTGTTTCATGCTAGAACAAAACATGTAAACAATAAGTTCCGCTTTATTAGGAACCTGGTGCAGGATGGGATCGTGAATTTGGAGTATGTGTCAACAGATGAACATGTAGAAGACATACTAATAAAGGCTCTTCCTAATAAGAAGTTCGAATATCTAAGAAACCTACTTGGTGTGGTAGATATTGATTTTTTTTTTTTTTTGGTAAGTAAGCACCCATGGTGGATTTGAACCAGTGACCTATCGCAAGGAGTGCCTTAACAGTGCACCATTCACCGTCAATCCAAAGCCCCATGGGCTAGTGGTAGATATTGTTGATTGTATTGATGATAATAAATTGCAAGAGAGTTGTTGAGGCTTTGCGAGTGAAGCATTGTCTAGGAGGACATTTGGCTGACACTTTGTGTTGATTTCTAGGTCCCAAAGTAGGGAAGGTGGCATGGGTCGTAGAGCTATTACCATGGATATGCACCTGGGTCCCTAGGTTGGTGGTTAGCAAGTAAGCTTGATGCTACTTAGAGAGGCTAAAATCTTGATTCCACCTTATTTCCACTTGGATATATTTCCCTGGTCAAGAATCTAGTCTGTGGAATTGTGGTGCCTAAATTGATGAGAGACCAATGGATATATTGCCCTGGTCAAGAATCTAGTCCATGGAATTGTGGTGCCTAAATTTCTTCATTGTTAATATAGGTTGATATATTCCATTATATTTATATATTATGAATACCTTCCTAGTTAAGAGGGAGTTTTGGAAAATGTAACTAGGTTTGGTCTTCATTAACGTATTTGAGTCATCATGAAATGTATTTGTCAAAAGAATAAAGAAAATAAATTTTATTGTATCAATGACTTATTAAAGCATGGGTTTCATGATTGGGTCATCATTATATTAGCCAAAGTCCCCATTCTGGACTCCTAGGACTAATATTGAGTTTATAGAGTCATTGTACATTCAAAGAGACCCTTCTTGGGTTTTTGAATCATGTAAAAAGGTTTACTACTAAGTCAAATATAATTTATGTATCCTCTAAACCAAGTCGGCCTAGCAGAGATCAAGTCGGCCTAAGGACTTCAATTCGACCTCCATTGAAGCCTATAATGTAACACATCCCTTTTTTAAGAGCTTAATTAGTTATGTAATGGATACAAATACTATGCTAGTATGTGATAAACATGTATGTTTGGATGTTTAAGTTTTTTTAATAAAGTTATTTATTTTATGCTGGAAATTTCATTGGCTGGGCCTAGAGTAGAGGTTGAAACTTGCCAGAATCTGAGAGGAATTAGATTCATCATGATTTTTCCTAAAAAAATATATCTATATATACATATATATATGCTAAACTGGTGGGAGATAAAGACCGGGAATAAAAGCACTACAAATGGAAAAGGAAGACTTTTAGCTTTAAGGAAAAACATGGAAGAGAGCCTAGGCTAAGGGGAAACAGAACCCCTGAACGCAGGACACTGCCAAGGAAAAATCTGTATACATGATAATGTTAAATAAGCATTATCAAGGCAGAGTAGTGGTTACTCATGCCTGGAAAGTTATCATAGCTAGGGGTGGAGTCAAAGGATTCAAGGTTGGGAGGTATGGTGCTGTCAGCCATTGATTTTCCGATTTGAAGTGTCTTGGTCAGAAAATTCTTAACTGTACTTGAATATTGTTTTGTATTAGATGCATGCTAGAGGTTAGTTACCAACTGTAGTTTAGTTATTTCTTCTCAGTTGCAGAGTTTATACAATCTGTGGGTAGCGTGCTGAACTTCTGATGTATAATTTTATATTGGCTTAAATAAGAGCCTGTATGTTAAGGCTTCCAATGAATGTATGCAAATGAATGTGCTAACCAGTGCGGTCTCATTGAACGATTGGGTTGCATGTAGGAAATTTTACAGTTTCGTATAGAAAATGTTGGATATATGCATTTTGATATATTTTATCTAAAAGTATGCAGTTGGTGATGTATAGGGAATGCCAGGCAGACAAGTCTGTAGGTGTTTCGATTAGGAATTATGTTCCTAAAATTTTGATTATTGTTTAAGAAGTGTATCTTGGTAAATAATTACCATCCATTTCAAGATTTCTAGAGAGAGATGGGGGATAATATCAGGGAGTTGTTTGACTGTGAAGAAACATACCTAGCTATTTAGTAGTCATAAAATCTCCAAGGAAAACCTAGGATACATTATACCTCACCTACAGATCTATAACTTAGCAAATCTGATGCCGTGAAGGCATGGTTTACTACAATATATAAAATAATTTGGAAAATTTTGTAGGCCATGTGGCATAACATTAAAATAGAGCTACTATAACAAGATTGGAGTTACACAGTAATTATTCAAAAGACACATATTACTACTTTCTCCCAGAAGATAAATGCATAAAGAGATTCAGACAAACTGGGAATATGAAATAAAATACTCCTAAAGGAAATGATACAATGATTACTTTTGTATATACATGCAGAATTTAAGTAAGCAGGTATACCTAGCATTAGATGAAGGTTATGGAAACTAGGTAGGAAAAACGCAATAAACCGACACCCTACGGCCATAATATTTCTGAAGAAAACATAAAACAATCTGTACAGCAGATATTTAACCAAAATAATCAAGAAATAAAAAAGGTGTGATTATTCCATCAACGTTCACACGGTGGTTCCATTATCATTTGCGTATAAGAAAAATTGGGCATATGGACCAAAAAGATATCTAAGTTAATTCTAAAGACAAAAAATGCCATCCATTGAATCTACAAAAAAACTGAACCAAATATCCATAATCATAGGAGATTTCCAATTCAAACATTTAACAAAATTAGGCAAGATATCTCACAGTCTCGATCGAGTTTTGTATTTAAAGAAAATAGAGGGCCATACCGAAACAACCATGGCGACCCTCAAAAACCCTCATACATTTGGCATAGTCGTTTCCCTCTCAAGTTGATGAATAAAGGTACAAATAAATATAACTGACAATTGAACCATGGGAAACTTAAACCCTGCAACCAAGGCTGCACAATCGCTACCAGGTAGCAACAAACATCTTTTCACCCAAAATCATAGAAGCCAAGGGTTGTGGGTAAAAACCCCAAATAAAAAAATGCAACCAAGAGAACCGAAGGCATATCAGGGTTCACTAAGTCGAAACTACACAGATATCCATAGTGTTGTGGGGAAAAATGCCTATGCAGGACGATCCTATCCACCTAAGGTGTGACAGTGCCTTAGCAACAAACAAAGACAACTATTCTAGTATTCTTCCTTTATGAATTAAGAATGAAGAGAGATGGATGGACTAACCGGTGTCTTCTGTTTGTCCCTCGATCCAGTTTCCCTTCTCTTTGAGAGTTCCCAGCTACTTGCCTTCTCGCTCGCCCAGCTTCAAGAGGTTTCTGCAAGATCACAAGAAGAGAACGCTACACAAAGACATAGATTCATATTCATAACTAGTTCAGGATTAGAAGTAAACTAAACATACTAATGCAATCATACATCAAAGATACATCAGTATATAGGAGAAACCAAGATAGCTTTATTGATGAATAACAAGGTCCAGGAAGAGATACAACCCAGAGGGCTCCAATCCAGCATCTCCTTCCCAGCAAATGGAATTCCTATCTTAACCCCCTTCAAAGCATTAAGCACCCAATGATTCCAATCTCAAACCAACAACAATTCTTTGCAATAACAAAATTCCCACCTCTAGATCTCATGGAGGAGAGATCCATATATAGATGTTTGGAGAGAAGATTAGTCAGCTTGAGATCTAACTAGTGTCCTCTCCCTCTGTCAGTTCTTGATTCCACTTGGAGGTTCTTGCTTCCACTTGGAGATTGGGAACCTCTTACTCATCACTAGTCGAATTCACTGAGGCAAGTGTCATTGAGGAAGATTCTGGAAGCTTCCTAGGTCTTGACACCTCTTGGAATGGACTTGCCATTTGTCAACTCTCGCTCAGCGCACCCTGGTAGTGCTTCTACCTGCGTTGCAGTGCAGGTAGCTAGTGTTGACTTTGCATTTCAGCGCAGACAGCTAGTGGAGCCATTGAATTGATCCTGAATTGACTTGTTTTTGAGCAGTTTCTGGTGGAGAACTTCTGTGAATTGCTGTGGTTTGTTAGCCTTGTTCCTCTAGGGGTAGGAACAACATGTTTAGGGACTTTGGATCCCTTATATTATGGACATTTCATGCTTATAGCTGTAAGGCACAAAAATGTCTATAACACATAAGAAACAAGACGAATGCGATGGGGAAAAAACCACAAGCATCACACCGAAGGAGAACCCATGTGGAGTGAAATTCACCAACCTGTCAAGCAGACGACCATCACGACGTAAATACTTTAGTTTCACAAAATTGTGTGTCAGATTAGTCGTTCTGGGGGCGTACCTGAGACAAGACCAAGCACGCCCATTAGTAGAGCAACCAAAAGACTAGTATAACTGTAAATCAGTACAAATTCTTTCTAAAGGGAGAGATTTTTTGGGGGTTACCTGTTAAGCTGTAAAGAACCCAGAAGCGCTCTCCAAACCTGCAAGAGAAATCACATAATCCAAGTTATGATGATAGGATAAAAACCAAGAAGAGAGGGAAATTAACTCTAGAAATGGGTTACTCTAAAATTCTCAGGGAAAATCTCACCTAAGGTTAGGGTAGCATCGTTCAAGGGGAGGAATGACAGCAAGGGAGTCTTGACATTCCTTCTGTTAACGAGATAAAAAGAAAAAAACAAAACAAAATTTAACCAGAAGCTAAATTCAAGTGATAAACGAAATTAAAGTTAATGGAGTATGAACAGAAGGCCAAAGATTACCCTATTCCGCATGAAGTGGCTGCCACATCGAGCCGTCACTATGCAAACTTTCACTCTTTTATTAAATCGCCAAAGCTAGAAGGAGGAATTGTTAGATGCAAACTTTGTGAACATGGAAGGGTCGCAACACAACAACAGAAAGCTGAAACCCTTTCCCCAAATCTTGTCCCTATATGTCGCAAGGAAGAAATGATAAACCCCAATGTAGAAGGCAGAAAAAACGAGGTTAGGGTTTGGTGAGAAAATCTGAGTCATAGATCAAATCGTGGCAGATCTAGGGAGTTGAAAACCCCCTCGACAAACTCAACATTGGGGATGCGTGTCTGGGGAACGAATGCACAAGATTTAGTTTGGCTGAGATGGCAGAGGTTACACATGGCATTGCAATAGCATGGCGTAATTCCATGTTTCATATCACAACAAATGAATGCATACAACTGTTATACACCAAACTCCATTACCCCGCGATATGTGAAAAAAGAAATAATGCTACCACTACAGGAAAGAGGTCGATGTAAAGGGTTATGGGGTAAGGCGTAATAGGTCACAAACAAAGTATAAACATATACCTATATAGATCTTAACCACATTGGCACCCCCCATCACCATGACTAAGGTTACTTGTGCCTTACCTATGCAACCAAGGATCGCATTATTCAACATTGACGGGTAGAGACTTAGGTATAGAAAGTTTAATATGGGGGTGTAATAAGTTTTTAGAATAGTATAGATTACACATGTAATAAAGAAAGAAATAAAAAAAAAAATAGGGGATGTAAATTAGGTTCGTTACAAATGGTATTGGAGCACAATTCTACTTTTGAGCTTGTATAGGGGCATCTACGTTAACGCAGACTATGCACAAAGAACCAAAAAAAATTTAAATATATATATATATGTGTGTGTGTGTGTGTGTGTGTGTGTGTGTGTGTGTGTGTGTGTGCCTAAATTAATATGCCAACTGTTCTTATTGAATTTGAATTGTGGTGTAGGTAAAAATCTGAATTTGAATAGTTATGAAAGGACCTTTGCCACCTAATACTGGAGAAGAGGAATTGTACGTGGAACTGTGGGGAGCCGACAGTGCGACTGCCGTAAGCTCTCAGTTGGTGGAAATGGTATAGACATTGCAATTGGAGTTAGTTCAACTCCATAGCAGTAAAGAAAATTTGCTAAGAGCTAGTGAAGATCAGGAGAAGCTAATTCGAGAATAGACAGAGAAGTCTAGTCATAAAAGTGTAGACTAGGAAGGTATGAGGAATATAGGATCTGACAAGTCGGGAAGTGGGGAAGAAACCGATCCCAAATCACCAAGGGTGTATAAGAATCGAAGGAAAGCCGAATTACAAGGAGAATTTAGAAAGATCAAGCCACCAGTGTTTGATGGAGAAAAGGAGGAGGATGCAGAGGCATGGTTCTTGAATATGGACAAATATTTTCAAGTATATGAATATGAAAGAAATTTGAAAGCGCGATTGGAAATTTATCAATTGTAGGGTAAAGCCCCTTGTGGTGGGAGGAGCGAAAGAGTGTTCAAGCGCGGGAAGAAAAAAAAATATCATGGGAGGAATTTCAGAAGCAATTCAAGACTATATTCTTGAGTGAGAGGTATTATGATGACAGGGTGTTGGGCATGGAATCCCCCCAAGGCATGTTTTGGGGCTCAAAGCCCAAGTTTTGACCGAATCTCATTGTAAAGCTCTGCGAATTGTAGGCACGGGGCGCGAAAGTATGATAGAGTCACAGGGTTTTTCGCCCTAGTGTTGTAATGTAATGTCAGTTGGATAGACCTACCCATGGTCAATAGACCATTGGATTGTATAAATAGAGCGAGGCTCTAAATGTAGGAGAAGGAAGAAGTAGAAACAAGTCTAGGTGATTGAGTCGCAAGTTGAAGTGTGTCTTTGGGTCGTAGAGTAGGAGAAGGCTCTGCAACTGAGTGCATAAAGGTCTAATAGTCCACAGCTAAGTGCGCAGGGCGAAGTCGAGTTTGTAACCGAGGAAGGAATTAATAAAGAGAAGTTTTGTTATAATTATGTGTATCTGTTCTTGGGTTAATGTATGATTGATATAGTTTACAAATATATTGTTTATTTACTGCGTGCACCTGTATAAATGGTTTATATTGCTAAGTATACTTAAAGCACTCAAGTAGGCAAAGCTAATTAACTAACGTTGGAATACCAGTAAGGTCTCGGGTAATAACGCAAAGCGCAACATTCAGCCCCTAGATAGGGTTGTGTGAAGGCAATATATTAGGCTGCGAGGTACAGGAAAGTGCATGAAGAAACATGCGGGTAGGGTCAAACCGCAGACCACTTGAACTCATCAAACATCTCCAGGGTGCGGAAACCTGGTTCTAGCACCCTCCCATACTACTTCGGGTGAGACCTCAATCTGCGCTCTGCGGACTGTTGCCAAAAGGACCAGTAGTACCAGGATTTGTTTAGCTAACTTAACTCTGAACTTGGGTCAGGCCCCAATAAGCCAACAAATGGTTCCGTTTCCGAGATCGGTATTTGCATACAGATGTCTGATGTCGTATCACTGGAATCTGACAAAGAAAGGAATTGAAGAGTGGTTGGACAAAAAGATTCACGAGTTCGTGGCGTAGGAAAACAAGAATCCGTGATTATCAAAGGAAGAGTGGTTAGATTGCTACTTATATATGGAAAATCCACGAAATTTTCTTTGCATCCTTCCCCTCTGAATTGTACGAGTGGATCGCGAAGTTAGCAGACAGTGAAGGAAGGTGTAGGCTTGACAAACCTATTGTTTGGACTCCAGAGTTGGTGTGTAGGCTGGAAGCATCGAAAGATAAGTTCGCACATGCTGTGGATCACTGGCTCGATCGAATTATAGGAGGATTTATCACCGAGTTCACGGTAGATACTTCAGCCAGCTATAGCGAGGTATAACGATGCTTCCTCAAAGGACTGCGAGGTAAGTACGTTAAATATTTGAACACTTGGATTAAGTTTCTACTGTGTGAAAAGCGGGTTATGCGAATAAATTGATGTTTGGGGCTACGCAGAGTGGGAGGATCTACAAAAATGAAGGTAGCGCAGAACTAGAAACTAGCCCCTTGATTTCACCTCCGCGAGAAAGCGAGGAAGAGCTTGCAAAGGTTTCACCAAGAAGCGCGATCAGTTTGATAAAGCAGTGAGTTCCGCGCATACCACTTCCACCTACACCACTGCCAGTTTCACCATATTCACCCCCGTCTTCGCCCACACCACCTCCGCCACCACCACCGTTCAATATGGCAAGCGTGATAAAGTTTCTAGTGTTCAAAGGAGTAGGGAATGAAGATCCGGACTAGTTTTGGTTCGTGGTAAGGGCAGTATGGGAAGTGCAAGGAGTCACGGATGACAATATAAAGAAAGCAACACTGGTTAGCGCTCTGCAGGATTATACACTGACTTGGTACATTAAGAATTCCAATGACAATCTGAATGCAGGGATTGCGGATATCCAAGTTGTGCTAAACAAGGAATTTAGCAGGCCAAAATCAGAGACAGTCGATCATTGGATTTAAGGAAATCACGATGCTTGCAGGCGAGACCCCCTGGGAGCTGTATTAGAGACTGAAGTGTACAATTCGTGAAGCCAATATGACCTTGACATATGGGCAACACCGCGCATGGTTTATAGCATCGCTAACACCACATCTAAGGAACACTTTGTCACAGTAGAAGCTAACCACTCAGGCCGAGGCCTTGGAGATCGCGATGAGATTGTATGAGACTCCAATACAAGATCCTAACCTAGGAATTCAATAGTTCCACGCGCAGTTGAAAACTTGTACCTTGAGATGCAGAGTTTGAAACAAGATAGAATGGCTCGCCCAGAAGCGCATGAGGAGGTATGGTGTGTAAAGCGCAAAGGCCAAGGACATGACAAGTGCCATTATCCAGTCTTTGTGAACTACCTGGCAGGAGGAGGACCAATGCCATTGAGACCGGAGGCACAAGTAGGATCGAGCAAAGCCCCTACATTATGATGTGCAATTTGTCAGATAGGAGGGAAGCATGCTACAAATAACTGACATCTATTACAGAAGTATACGCAGAATTCCCAGCAGTTGTTCTGTAATTTCTGCAGGTCAGTAGGCCATGATGAGCGCACCTGTAGAAGTTATGAACTGATGATGGATCGGACTCCTACCTATAGAGTTCAGACTGAAACATGGGCCCTCAATCAAAATGCAGGGATGGCACACACTGGATTTTCAGAGGTCGAGGTGGAATGGGACCAAGAAGAGGTCGTGGCCAGCTGATATGTTACAATTGTGGAGGGCCAGGGCATTATGCCTACGATTGTATAAATCCAACGAGACCATCATGCTTATATTGTACCAAGTTTGATCATGAGACGGAAGACTGTCCCACGCTGATAGCGAGGTTGCACGATAAAGGAGCACTCCAACCTCCCCTGACTCAGAACCTGCAAATGATGAGGTCTGAGCTGCGCGAGGAAGACTCAAATGTAAATATCGTGCTCCGAAGTGGTATCACGATAGGAGATGACAAACGCAAGAAGCCCAAAGAGAGTTCCTGGTTCGCAAGGCTCCAACAAAGGAACCAGAATTTGATTTGGAGCACGCTAAGGAGACATTCATGGAAGCTAAGAAGAGCTTCGCGGATGCCTCCACTTCAAGAAGTAAAGACAAACTGGAACCAGAAATGGACCCATCAATGCTCACTACATTTTTGGAGACATGCATGAAGCTACTGCGTGACAGAAAATCTGTGAAAGGGCTACAAGAACTCATCACTAGATGTGCTGGAACCACACCAGGAGAACCGCACATAGTCTGGAAGCTCGAGAAGCACACAACGCGAATAGGAAGAGAGATGAGATTGACTGTGCAGATCAAGGAATATGAAATGGATCAAGTGATTTTGGATCTAGGATCAGACACGAACGTCTTGCCAAAGCAGACATGGGAGCACATGGGCAGGCTTGCACTGCAATGGTCTCCTATTCAATTATGAATGGCGAACTAGGAAAAGATCCTACCTATGGGAAGATTGTAGGGAATATCGGTAGATATCGAAGGTGTGAGTGCGCTTGCAGATTTCGAAGTGATAGAGATTATTGATGACAACAATCCCTATCCTGTGCTACTAGGAATAGATTGGGCCACTGACATGAATGGAGTGATAAATCTAAAGAAGCTCAAGATGATTTTCGAGAAAAAGTCACTGCACGTAGTGGTACCTTTAGACCTTGCGGAAGGATAGCGCTACACAGAGCCAGTGCGTGACTACGATAGCGACGATGATCCAGACTATATCTACAAGATAACCGCGTGGGAGCATGATTGGGTGAATCCAACAACAGATGGCAGACTCTCATGGGAGCGCAAAAGCTCCTACACCTTAGATTCGGACGAGGAAATAGAACGATGGTAGAACCGGTTACACGAGGTAACTACACTCAACTGTAACATGATGACAAGGTCATTGCGTTGTGTGGCAACTGAGGTAAGAGGTCTGCCTATGTATGACGGGTTGAGCAAGGTGGATGATTTCCTGAACAAATATGAAAGTGAAGTACCGGAACAACAATGTTTCAACGCTCTAAAATGGGTATTGCGCACAACGCCCGCGAGATGGTGGGGTACGCATCAAGGAAGTTTTGAGCAGTGGCGCGAATGC
This sequence comes from Pinus tabuliformis, assembly GCA_031772625.1. NCBI lineage: Eukaryota > Viridiplantae > Streptophyta > Pinopsida > Pinales > Pinaceae > Pinus > Pinus tabuliformis. The sequence continues at coordinate 498,627,595 of CM062819.1, forward strand.
AGAAGGATGATGTACATGTGGTTTGGAAAGCCTCGAATGTGGAGGAAATTCGAGTATGACAGACGAAACAACCCGTGCGGCCAGCTTTCCATATGGGTACAGGCGTATGGTGCGCAACCTGCACAAACGCACACTGTCCTCACGATAGGAAACACGACTGAAAAGAAGTAGCGGGCAAGACAATGGCGTGAATGACCCCTCCTGTTGGGACTAGGAAGTATGGTAAGACCAAGCAAACAGAAGCATATTCACATAGAAGCTTTTGAAAAAATATGTGAAGCACTGAACACGGTCCACCATGTGAAACGAACTGACTGGGACCTACATGTACCAGTGGTTCTTTGGGCTTATAGGATGATATGCAAAACCCTGACCACGCGGGCACTTCCGAAGCTGAAGTACGAAGCGAATGTTGTAATCCTTATGGAGCATGCAAAGCTTAGTCCACACATATTATCAATAGTAGATACGAGGGTTCGCGAAGCTCGGAAAGAAGGGATCACACAACCGCAAGAAACATAACGCATGGGACTTAAAGAATAAATTCAACAAGGAAACCTTAGACTCCACAAACTTGAAGAAGAAAGGGTACGTTAAGGAAGAAAAGTGCTTTGATGGACATGGAAGTCAAGAAGATGGAGGACGAAATAAAGAAAGATTTTCTCGGCAAAAAGACCAGAATGGTAAGGTAGGGTGCATGCGATCACGATGACAGGGTTAAGGCCTATTTCCGTGAATTGATTAGTCTGATGCCTTGGCTTGGACTGCATATTGCTAAACATAATGACCAAGGTAGCTTTGCAAGTAATAAAGTACGCGATGCCAACCATAATAGTAAAAGGTAGAGATTCTCCAGGCAACATGATGAATGATCGGATGAAACTTTTCACGGGTGGTGTGACAACTTGACTAGCTGAGGGAAGGACAGTCTTAGTGCTCTAGGCAGTTGGAAAGGAGCACGTGACTATAAACTATTCTACCCGGGAACTGCGTGATATTGGAGATGCGCGCAGAAGCAAAGAGTCACAAGGTTTGCGACTGCGCACGGGGGGTTGCACTGCCACGCGGGTTGGCCAGAAAGTGACCGTTGAAGTCACTATTCACGATGGGATGCTCGACTTGAGGCCAAATGGAGTGGGCAGCAGGAATTTAAGATGTGATTTATGGGAAAAATCTGGGAAAATCTACCGCCAAGGGAGAATTAATGAACCGGATTTGGGGGGAACAGTCGAATTCAAATTCCAAAAGCGCTATAAAATACAAAGGGCTGCCCAGCAAACAACACTTGGTCATTTGCGAATTGAGCGGTCAAGCAGAACCCTGATTGTTGTGAGCCGAGTGTTGATTAAGCCCCTAAATTCGCGAGTGATAGATTGTTACATAGATACAATGGCAACAACTAAGGATGGTATGGAGATAGCAGAAGTGACTACCAAGGAGGTGTTGAAAGCCCTAACTGTGGGGGATGTTCCAGAAGGTGTTGGTATTGTGGCAGAAATCCAGAAATCACATGCACGCTAAGACACAAGAAGGACAAACAATAAATGGCTCTCGTACGCGTGTCCCCGCGAAACCCGCTGCGCAGTAAACTGTCGATGGAGGAGAAGGGGAAAGTTGTCACTATGGAAACAGATGAAGAAGAAAAAGATCTGCAGGATCTTACCATTGCATAAGAAGAAGATGAAGGCATGGAGATGGATACTCAGCCTACGCACTCTGCAACAAAACTGCCCGCCTATGTCCCCTTGCAAAAAGGGAAGGCCAAAGTGCCCAAGGACCTGGACAAGACCAAGAGCTCGCTCCAGACCCCGCTCCTTCCAGATGGCATTATGTTTGAAGGCACGCACCTGGGCCGCGTGCCGAGCCTAAAATTTGAATATTGGGACCTCGCTGACCACGAGAAGTTCCCTCACCTTGAGATTGGAAACCTCATGAAGAAGAACACCGTGGGGGAGGTGACAACATTAGAGCCGCGAAAGTGGTTGCGCGGCATGGAAAAGGTTGGGCTGCTGAACCTACTCTGGGTGTCGCATTTCCATCGTGCCTCAATAACCATTTTCGTCATCAAGCAGTTGCTCCGTCTGGTGCATGATGGGTGTTTATGGCTAGAGGAGCCCATCCCCATCACGATAGACTTGATTCATCGCGTCTCCCAGCTTCCATACAAAGGAGAGGACCCTGCGGCCATATCAGAAGGGAAGGGCAGTGATTTGGCCATCACGGAGGCCATGAAGAAGAAGTACAAGCTGGAAAAGAAGAAGAGGGGCTACGCCATCTCCAACATCAAGGACAAAATAGTACGCGTGGCAACCCAAATCCTCACAGGAAAATTTATGTGCAAGTGCAGCGTAGACGAGGTACCTGCGCCGGTGGTCACACTGGCCGAGCAGTGCGTGGAGGGGGTCCAGTTTAACTGGTCCGAATTCCTTTGCATGAAATTTTTAGAGAATTTCCGCAAAGCCCAGGAACAGGGCAAAACATTCCACTATGCATGGTTGTTACTGTCCATAGTGCTCGTAGCCAAGGAACTGTTATAGGATAGTCAATTCCCCATAATTGACAGAGATTTACCGGAGGCCGCGAAGTATGCTTCGCTTTGGGCCACGAAGGATGCTAAAAGGATATGTGACAACAAGATCTTCTAGGTGCTCATGGAGATGAACCTCAGAATTTGGATCAACCATAAGCCACGGTTGTCAACCACGGTTTACAACAGTCTGCAGAGTTTTGCATAATTTAAGCCAGACATGCATAACATATATATCAGGGTGCGCAAGGACCCGACTAAATAGTGGACAAAGATACCCTTTGTAGCCACCGACGACGCCATTTTCAATGTCCTGGAGGCATGGCCACCGGAATGGCATGCCCCAGACATTGCAGAAATCGAGAAGTCAGCAGCGCAAAAGAAGAAAGATGAGGCCAAGCTGCGCATTGCACAGTTGGCCGAAAAATGAAAGAAGGAAACAACAGCAGCAGAAGTGCGAGCAGTGCGGGATGCGGAACAAAAAGTAGTTGAGCAGGAGAAGGCTGCAACAGCAGCAGCAACACAGGAAGCAGCCGTGAAGGTGGGCGAGGTCCAAATAATGCCTTCGCAGGGGCAGGAAGCAGAAACAAAAGAAGGAGGCGTGGACCCACGAACCACGTCAACATAGCTGAAGCGCCAACACCCAGCAGAGCGGGCAGGGTTGCGGAAGAAGGTCAAGGCTTCGAAATTGTCCATTAACTCGATCGCCCTAACCAAGGGTGATCTGCATGACATTGGTGAGACGGTGCACGATGTCACCAATGAGGCTCTCCAAGATTTCATGCAAGAGAACCAAATTGTGTTGGGGGCCCTCAGAGCACAGTTGTAGGAATTATAGGCACGCCCCCTTAGGTTGGTACCCTTTTGACCAACCTTGCAGTCGGATCCACGGCAGCAGAGCAAATGTTGCACGCGCGGATGATGAACATAATAGTGCTGCCAGAAGGGGCACTAGCGACATCAAGTGAGACCGACAGGCCTTCGGTTAACACGCTGAAAGGTCTCGATGTTAATGTAGCTTCCCTTCTGCGTGAGACATTATATGTGTTGTAGGATGGAATAACTGCAGAGCTGCAAGATAGGGAGAGTCGTGCGCTCTAAGTCCTTAGTGAGCAGAAAATAAATATGGAACAACTGAGCTTGCAGCGCAACGAGTTGGTGTCGCAAAATCAACAGCTGGTACAAGTGATAGATGACGCTTGCCAAAGCGTCTCGGAGCTGGCCATCCTAGAAAATATACCAGTGGAGGCGTGGATCCACAGGTTAGAAGCAGGGGTCCGTGAGGCCAGGGAGGAATGACAAAGGTTCAGTTGGAGCTGAATCTTCAGATCGTCGAGCTGCGATTAAAGGCGCAACCATCCACTCCCCCGGAAGTCAGAGAACAACGCGCTAGTGCTATCACAGCGGGATTGGAGGAAATCAGAGGTGCAGTGCGAGACTACACCAGCATGTTGGAAAAATCACTTGAATTCCTCTCAACTCTGCAGGAGGACCCCAACATCCAGCGCTTAGAGACAGAGGCACGAGAACTCCAACAAAAGTATGACAATGTCTGAGGAACTATGCAGACAATGGTCCTCACCCAAAGGCTTGCGCGGATGCAGCAATCTAAAGCACTAAAGGAGCAGGTGGATGCGGCATGACATAAGGAAGCAGTCCTAAAAGCGTGCGTCCAACCTTGGATGGACGAGGCCTTCACCATCATGACAGACATCGAAGGCAAGCTCGCACACATACAGGGGATGCACATATTGATGCAGAGAAGCAATCCCGACACAGAGGTCTCGGAACAGCATATGCAGCAAATCCAGCAAGCAGCAGCTCAGTGCGCTGCTGACCTCTGCGCAGTTCAAGAATAGTTAGAGGGACTTCGCGCAAAGATCATTGTGCTGAAAGAGTGACTCGAGGGCAAGTCACAATGTTTGTGTTGGGGTCCTGTTGGGCATGGAATTCCCCCAAGGCATGTTTTTGGGTTCAAAGCCCAAGTTTTGACCGAATCTTGTTGTAAAGCTTCGCGAATTGCGGGCACGGGGCACAAAAGTATGATAGAATCACAGGGTTGTCCACCCTAGTGTTGTAATGTAATGTCGGCTGGATAGACCTACCCATGGTCCGCTGACCATGGGATTGTATTAATAGAGAGAGGCTCTAAGTGTAGGAGAAGGAAGAAGTAGAAGCAAGTCTAGGTGATTGAGTCACAAGTTGAAGTGTGTCTTTGGATCGTAGAGTAGGAGAATGCTCTACAGCTGAGTGCGTAGAGGCCTAATAGTCCGCAGTTGAGTGCGCGGGGTGAAGTCGAGTCTATAATAGAGGAAGGAATTAATAAGAGAAGTTTTGTTATAATTTTGTGTATCTCTTCTTGGGTTAATGAATGATTGATATAATTTGCAAATATATTGTTTATTTACCGCGTGCACCTGTATGAATGGTTTATATTGCTAAGTATACTTAAAGCAATCAAGTAGGCAAAGCTAATTAACTAGCATTGGAATACCAGTAAGCTCTTGTGTAATAACACAGAGTGCGACATTCAACCCTTGGGTAGGGTTGCACGAAGGCAGTATATCAGGCTGCGAGGTACGGGAAAGTGCATGAAGCAACTTGTGTATAGGGTCAAACCGCAAACCATTTGAACTCATCAGACATCTCCAGGGTGCAGAAACCTAGTTCTAACACCCTACCATACTACTTAGAGTGAGACCTTAGTCCGCGCTCCATGGACTGTTGCCGAAAGGGCCAGTAGTACCAAGATTTGTTTGGCTACAACACAGGGCTAAGGAATTCCATGAGCTAAAGTTGGGGAAACTGACTATGGATGAATTTGTAAACAAATTCACCAATTTGTTGCGTTATGTACCCTATTTGAAAGAAGAGAAAGCTAAAACTCAATCGTTCTTGAACTGTTTTCCGGTCTCTTACAAGGAGAGAATTGAGTTTGATAACCTGAAGACCATGGACAAAGTGGTCAGAAAAGAGAGGCTATGTCATCAACAGTTCAAAATTAAAAATGAAGGTGGAAAATTGTGGAGGACCAAGGAAGGCAATAGAACTAGTGGGGGGGTGAAGAAGAAAAAACCACTATACTTGAGAAATTTTGATTGAGATCATCAGAAAAGGAAAGGGGTTAGAGGAGAAGTACCCTTGCGAGCTCAGTCCCACACGGGTTCAAGGGTAACAAAAGAGAACAAAAAAAAGTATGACGCCGCCAAAGAACCACTAAGGTATTGGGGATGTGGGGGACCTCATATGATGAGAGACTACCCACACAACTCTCGGTCTATGCACAACATACATACAATTCAGGCGACTACTACAGTAAATGATGTTGCAAGAAGCATATCGAGGATTAGCGTCGCCCTGGAAAAGCGATAAGCTGAACATCAAGCCACTATGCTGGAAATAGAAGGTAAAATATTAAACCAGATTGTGTCTATTTAATAGATCCGGGGGATACTTTAAGCTATTTATCCCCCAAACTGTAGAAAAATGCAATCCGAAAACAGAAAAATTCAGAAATGCAAGGCTGGTACAACTAGCCATGGGAACTAAGAGGAGAATAACTCAGTATGTGCAACAGTGCCCTACTGATTTTAATGGATATTCCTCAAAGGTAGAATTGAATCTTCTCCCACTTGGGTCATATGACATATTAGTGGGAATGGACTAGTTAGAACAACAAGCTGCTATTATAAATTGTTTGGAGAAAATAGTGACATGTGTAGGAACGAATGGGGTCTTGAACGTAATTAAGGGAAAAGTGAAACCAGTAATGCTTCGACAAATTTCCACCTTACAACTAAAAAGAAGCGCCAGAAAAGGCTATCAACTATATTTGGCATAGGTTGATGCCAGCCCCCGATTGTATGAACAAGAAAAGTTAGAAACGATTCCGGTTATCAAGGAATTCATGGATGTTTTTCCAAAAGAAATTTTGGGATTAACCCCATCCAGAGATATAGACTTCATGATAAATCTAGTGCCAGGGGTTGTTCCGATGTCTAAGACTCCATATCGTATGAGTACTCTAGAATTGTTAGAGTTAAAAATGCAGTTACAAGAATTACTACACAAAGGATATATCAGAGCCAACGTTTCTCCTTGGTGGGAACCAGTTTTGTTTGTGAAAAAGAAGGATAATACATAAAGAATGTGTATAGATTACCGTCAGCTAAACAAGTTAACAGTAAAAGACAGATACCCCCTACCAAGAATAGATGATCTATTTGATCAAGTCGGAGGGGCCTCAGTCTTTTCAAAAATTGACCTAAGAACGGGGTGTCATCAGTTGTGGATTGAAGAGGAAGATATCCAGAAGACGTCTTTCAGAACATGGTATGGGCACTATGAGTTTGTGGTGCTACCATTCAGTCTCACCAATGCTCCTACAACGTTCATGTGTCTCATGACCAACGTGCTGCACCAGTATCTGGATCACTTTGTATTAGTCGTTATAGATGACATTCTGGTGTACTCCAAGAGCGAAGAGGAACATCAAGAACATTTAAGGTTAGTACTGTAGAAATTAAGAGAACATGAAATATACGCAAAAGGCAACGAGTGTGATTTTTTCAAAACCAAGATACAATACTTAGGACATGTCATATCTAAAGAGGGTTTGGCAGTAGACCCCGAGAAGATTGCAGCCATTTTGGAATGGCCAGTACCAAGGGATGTATCTGTAGTCCATTCTTTTATGGGAATTGTAGGATACTATCACATATTTGTGAAGGACTTTTCCAGATTGGCATACCCCATCACCTCATACAGAAAAAATGAACGAAGTTTGACTGGATGGAAAAGTGTTAGGAAAGTTTTAATAAACTTAAAAAATTGTTGACCACGGCTCCTGTCTTATGGATAACAGATCCAGATCAGAAGTTTGTAGTATGCATAGATGCGTGCCTTGAAGGTTTAGGAGGGGTGTTGCTATAAAATAATGTTGTGATAACCTATGAATCCCAGAAACTGAAGCAACACGAGCAAAATTATGATGTGTATGATCTGGTATTGGCTGCACTAATTCATGCATTAAGAATGTGGAGACATTATTTTTTGGGTAAAAAGTTTGTTTTATTGACAGACCACATCAATCTTAAACATTTTTTTAGTCAATCCGACCTGAATGTGAGTTAGGCAAGATGGTTAACCTTCCTCAGCGAATTCGAATTTGAAATCAATCATATTAAAGGGAAGGAGAACAAGATTGTTGATGCATTAAGTTGGCATGCTCATGCTACAGTTGCACACATGGGAGTAAGTGTAAGAACGGATTTTCAAGAACATGTGAAGTTAGTTGGGCAACATGACCCACAATACCAAGAATTGCACAAACAAATACAACAAGGTAAAATAACAAGGTATGTGATCAATCCTCAAGGATTGATCACCTGCCAAGGTAGATGAGTCATTCCTAATAACACCCCTCTCAAACGAAGAATTTTGGATGAGCAACACAAAGAGCCATATGTAGGCCACCCAGGATACCAAAAAATGATAACTGCTTTACAGAAACAATTTTTTTGGGCTGGAATGAAAAGGGATATAGCCAATTACTTGGAAAGGTGCCTATAATGTCAACAAGTGAAAGTAGAACATCAACATCTGGCAGGTCTACTGAATTCATTACCTATTCTAGAGTGGAAGTGGGAAATGATTTCCATGGATTTCATAACTGGATTACCAAGAACTTGATACTAGCATGATTCCATTATGGTGGTAGTAGATGTACTGACAAAAGAAACCCACTTTATTCCTGTACAATCCACCTTTGGAACAACACAAATTGTGAATATCTTCATGAAAGATATTTTCAGATTACATGGTATACCAAAAATGATCATATCAGATTGGGATGCAAAGTTTACTTCAAAATTTTGGAAATCACTTTTTGGGAATTTTGGTACCAAACTGAACTTCAGTACAACATACCACCCGCATACGGATGGGAAAAATGAAAGAACTAATCAGGTCTTGGAAGACCTGCTTCGAATGTATGTGATGGATAGACCCACAAAATGGGAAGACTATCTGCATTTAGCCGAGTTTTCCTATAACAATAGTTATCAGGCTTCCATTAAAATGAGCCCCTTTGAGGCTCTCTATGGCAGAAAATGCCATACCCCTCTCAGTTGGAGTCAACCAGAGGATAGGTTGATCCTTGGACCCGAGCTCTTGGGTGAAATGGAAGAGACAGTACGAAAAATTCAGCAAAATATTAAAATTGCTCAAGATCGGCAAAAAACCTATGTAGATAAAAAAATAAATTTAAAGAATTTCAAATCGAGGAACATGTGTATTTGAGAGTCAAGCCTTGCAAGAGTACCTTGAGTACTGGCAGCTATGCTAAACTAGCATTGCGGTACTGTGGGCCATTTGAAGTACTGGATCGAATAGGTCTAGTAGCATATCAATTAGGTCTACCTTCTCATATTAAATTACATAATGTATTTCATGTGTCGCTATTAAAAAAATATGTGCATGATAACTCTCATGTAATTGATTGCATCTTCTACAGGTGGATCCCAAAGGAGATTTCTTGCCCAAACCACTCTGCATTCTAGAACGGAGGGAAACCGTACTGCGGAATTGGGTCATATCTCAGGTTAAAGTGCAGTGGCAACACTTTACTACTAAGGAAGAAACCTGGCAAAAAGAAGAGGTGATAAGGGTTTCTTATCTTGCGTTATTTCCTGCTGAATAATAACACTGAGGACGATGTTAAGTTTAAAGGGGGGGATGATGTAACACCTCCCATTTTTAAGAACTTAATTAGTTATGTAATGGCTACAAAGACTATGCTAGTATGTGATAAACATGTATGTTTGGATGTTTAAGTTTTATTAATAAAGTTATTGATTTTATGATGGAAATTTCATTGGCTGACCCTACAGTAGAAGATGAAACTTGCCAAGAATTTGAGAGGAATCAGATTCATCATGATTTTTCCTATATATATATATATGCTAACCTGGTGGGAGATAAAGACTGGGAATAAAAGCGCTGCAAGTGGAAAAGGCAGGTTTTTAGCTTTAAGGAAAAACATGGAAAAAAACCTAGGCTAAGGGGAAACAAAACCCTTGAAGGTAGGATGCTGCTAAGGAAAAATTTGTGAACATGATAATGTTAAATAAGCATTATCAAGGAAGAGTAGTGGTTACTCATGCCCAACAAGTTGTCATAGCTCAGGGGGAATCAGAGGATTCAAGGTTGGGAGGTTTGGTGATGTCAGCCATTGATTTTCTGATCTGAAGTGTATTGGTCAGAAAATTCTTAACTGTACTTGAATATTGTTTTGTATTAGATGCATGCTAAAGGTTAGTTACCAACTGTAATTTAATTATTTCTTCTCGGTTTCAAAGTTTATATAATCTATGGGTAGCGTGATTAAATTCTTTTGTATAATTTTATATTGGTTGAAATAGGAGCTTGTATGTTAAGGCTTCCAATGAATGTATGCAAATGAATGTGCTAACCAGTGCGGTCTCATTGAACGATTGGGTTGCATGTAGGAATTTTTATAGTTTCGTATAGAAAATGTTGGATATATGCATTTTGATATATTTTATCTAAAAGTATGCAGTTGATGATGTATAGGGAATTCCAGGCAGACAAGTCTGTAGGTGTTTTGATTAGGAATTATGTTCCTAAAATTTTGAGTACTGTTTAAGAAGTGTATCTTGGTAAATAGTTACCATCCATTTCAGGATTTTTGGTGAGAGACAGGGGATAGTATCAGGGAGCTGTTTGACTATGAAGAAACATGCCTAGTTGTTTAGTAGTCATAAAATCTCCAAGGAAGACCTGGGATACGTCATACCTCGCCTACAAATCTATAGCTTAGCAAATCTGATGCCGTGAAGGCATGGTCTACTACAATATATAAAACAATTTGGAAATTTTTGTAAGCTAGATGGCATAACATTAAAATAGAGCTATTGTACCAAATATTAGAGTTACACAGTAATTATTCAAAAGACATATTATTACTTGCTTTGAGAAGATAAATGCATAAAGAGATCAAAAAAACCGTGAATATGAGATAAAATACTCCTAAAGGAAATGATAAAGTGATTACTTTTGTATATACATGCAGAATTTAAGTAAGCGGGTATACCTAGCAATAGATGAAGGTTATGGAAACTAGGTAGGCAAAACGCAATAAACCGACACCCTACGACCATACTATTTCTGAAACAAGCATAAGCCAATATGTACAACAAAGATTTAACCAAAAGAATCGAGCAAGAAACAAGGTGTGATTATTCCATCGATGTTCACATGATGGTTCCATTATCATTTGCATATAAGGAAAATTGGGCATATGGACCAAAAAGAAATCTAAGTTAATTCCGAAGACAGAAAACGTCATCCATTGAATCAAACTGAACCAAATATCCATAATCATAGGAGATTTCCAAATTCAAACATTTCACAAAATTAACCAAGATATCTTACAGTCTGGGTCGAGTTTTGTATTTAAAGAAAAAAGAGGGCGAGACTGAAACAACCATGGCGACCCTCAAAACCCTCATACATTTGGCATAGTCGCTGCCCTCTCAAGCTAATGAATAAAGGTAAAAATAAATATAACTAACAATTGAACCATGGGAAACTTAAGCCCTGCAACCAAGGCTGCACAATCGCTACTGGGTAGCAGCAAACATCTTTCACCCAAAATTATAGAAGCCAACAGTCCTGGGTAAAAACCCCAAACAAAAAAATACAATCAAGTGAACCAAGGGCATATTCAGCTTGGGTAAGTCAGAACTACACAGACATCCATAGGAAGCAAGGCAGAAGCGATGGGGACAAAACCACAAGCAGCACATTGAAGGAGAACCCATGTGGAGTGAAAGTCACCAACCTGTCAAACAGATGACCATCACGGCATAAATACTTTAGTCTCATGAAATTGTGCGTCAGATTAGTCGTTCTGGGGGCATACATGAGACAAGAACAAGCACACCCATTAGTAGAGCAACCAAAAGACCAGTATAACTGTAAATCAGTACAAATTCTATCTAAAGGGAGGGATTTTGGGGGGTTACCTGTTGAGCCATAAGAACCTAGAAGCGCTCTCCAAACCTACAAGATAAATCACATAATTTGAGTTAGGATGATAGAATAAAAACCAAGAAGAAAGGGAAATTAACTCCAGAAATATGTTACTCTAAAATTCTCACGGAAAATCTCACCTAAGAGTAGGGTAGCACCGTTCAGGGGGAGGCGTGATAGCTAGGGAGTCCTGGCATTCCTTTTGTTAATGAGGTAAAAAGGAAAAATATAAAATGAAATATAACCAGAATCTAAATTCAAGTGATAAACGAAGTTAAAGTTAATGGAGAAGGTTGAAGATTACCCCATTTTGCATGGAGTGGTTGCCGCATCGAGTCGTCATTGTTAAAACTTTCACTCTTTTATTAAATCTCCAAAGGTAGGAGGAGGAAATATTATACGCAAACTCTGCGAACAGGGAAGGGTCGCAACACAACAACAGAAATCCGAAACCCTTACCCCAAATCTCAGCCCTATATGCCGCAAGGAGGAAATGACAAACCCCAATGTAGAAGGCAACAAAACGAGGTTAGGGTTTGGTGAGAAAATATGAGCCATAGATAAAATATATTGGAAATAATGAGGGGGGGTGAATCAGTATTTCTTAGCAATTAGCACTTTTAAAAATTTTCAGAGAAATAGAAGACTCCCACTCTTGATATAGGCCTGGACTCTATGCAAGACTATATCTAAAACTGTCCTAAAGATATATACAATAGAAACTGATGACAGACCCTAGACTTGCGATGAACCAAGCTCTAAGTACAACAACAAAGACCATTCTATCAACTATGACAAGACAAGTAACATGAACTTACTACATCATTAGATTTAGCAGACTTAGTGTAGCATCAAATGTGTAGTATCAAGAATAGGACATCCAAAATGTGGTATCAAAATTAATTGCGACATATAAAGACATAGAGATATAATTGAGACCTTGTATATACTTACGTTGTCCTACAAAATATATGTTAGAGATGATACTCAAAATTCAAATGTAAACACTTAATCATACATACCTTCTTGTAGGAGACTTACCCTTGACTGTTGATGTGTGGTCCTTACTGCAATGATCCTTGACTGCATGCTTTTTCTTCCCTTCTAGGAGGTCGATATTGAATCTGTTGTATCTATGTAATTTTGTATCCCCAGGGTCTGAAATTTCGTCCAGTGGTATCCCTCTGAGTCCTCTTTGCAACCCCACAGGTCTGATCAATATTGGATCCTTCAAGGAATATTTATGCCCAATCTCCCACGATGACTTGATTATAGCCTAGTTCAGTAGAACGAACTTGTACGAAGTTCCACGTATCACTGTTGCGACCTTCGGTCCTGAAAATGCTACTTAACAAACTAAAGTCTGTCATATTTCTATGACTAGTTACGAAATTTGAATCCAATTCTCAGAGAGAAGGGTATGACTATTTTCCCAACGTCACCTATTTGACATGGAATTTGGGAGCCTACAAAAACCCTAAATTCCTCAACTCATATCTCCGAAAATATAGAGAACCAAGATCTGAAATTCAGTCAGACATTCATCAAGAGTTTGGCTCAAATGGGTTCTAATTTCAGCTGCTTAAGTTGCGCAGAAGAAAAAGTTATAGCGAAAATTCCACGATATCCTGTTTGAAGCCAGAAAATCCCTATAAGAGGAGGATATGAGGGTCATTATTGATATAAATATCTTGAGTTGAGAGGGTCCTCAACAAGTGACCATTGGAGGGATTTTAGGATCAAAAAATTATTATTAATTATTGACTATTCAATGACCACAACCAATTATGAGTTCCATGCCACAACTCGATAGGGTTTTAGCCCACTAGCGGGGGTTACTAACTTCAAATGCAAATAACTCTCAAATTGTGAAGAACTGGGAGGCGTACCATATATCAATGGAAACATCTCTACGAGTAGAATCCATCGAGAATATATTTGACGCACAATAATATGAGTTGTCAAGTCAAAATTCCCTTGAAAGATCGAGGTAGCCCTTGGTACTTCTTGGGTTGACATCAATGACAACCACTGATCAAAAAAATCGTGGCAGATCTGGGGCATTAAAAACCCCCTCGACAAACTCAGCATTAGGGATGCGTGCCTAGGGAACAAATGCATAGGGTTTAGTTCGGCTGAGATGAAAGAGGTTACACATAGCGTTGCAATAGCATGGCGTACTGCCCTGGTCCGTATCACAACAAATGAATGCATAGAACTGTTATACACCAAACTCCATTACCCCGCGATATGTGAAAAAAATAACGCTACTACTACAGGAAAGAGGTCGATGTAAAGGGTTATGGGGTAAGGCGTAATAGGTAGCAAACAAAGTATAAACATATACCTATATAGAGCTTAACCACATTGACACCCGCCATCACCATGACTAAGGTTACTTGTGCCTTACCTATGCAACCAAGGATCACATTATTTAGCATTGATGGGTAAAGACTTAGGTATATAAAGTTTAATATGGGGGTGTACTAATTTTTTAGAATAGTATAGATTACACATGTAGTAAAGAAAGAAAGAAAAATTTAGGGGATGTAAATTAGGTTCGTTGCATATAAATAAAAGCGAGTTGAATTCATTTGGAGCATCTCATCTCAACCTAGTTCGATATCTCTAAGGAAGCTGGAGAAGTGCGAATTGGATCTAAGGAAGAAAAAGGAAGTGTGATTTGGGACAAGTCTAAGGAGAAGAAGAAAATCAAAAGTTTGGAACCTCTCTCTCTCTGTTTCGTGCCCTAGTTTGGTAGATCGAAGTCTTCCAAAGTTTTGCTGCTTCCTGATGCTGAAAGTTGCTGCATAGTCAAGTTTGCTGAAAAGGAAGTGCTGCTATAAAGAGTTCAAAGATCTGGGAGGCTGACTTGGTGTGGAGGAAAGATTTGGTATTTATCTAGGGTGAAGAGTCTCAAAGAATACTATTTAAAGGAAGAGAATTTTGACTGGGTTTTCCCCTCGAGGGGGTTTATCCCTGGAATAGTGCCTACATATTGTGTCTCTTATTTGTGATCTTCATACACACATAATATTGTAATTGCTTGATGAAAGATAAGTTAATAAAGAAGTAAAAGAAGCCAACATAATTCACAAGTAATTATCAAGTAAGGAGAATCAATCCCTAATCTATTTGCATTGATTTTCCAACAAAAAGAACCTAGTGGGTCTTCCCTATGTACACGTCATCACAATCCTGAATCCTTTCAAAATCATACATAAAATAACCCAATGGGTCCTCCCCATGCACACCTCATCATGACCACAACTCCTTTCAACAACTCGTAGGGAAAATAACCCGATTGGTCCTCCATATGCATGTCATCAGGGCCTCAGATCCTTTCAATGACCCACAATGAAAAGAACTTTAAGGGTCCACCCTACACACACTTTATCATGGCTCTGAATCCTTTTGACTACTCAACTCAAATTTGTTGACCTGGATTGTCATTGATGTCAATATGGCAATATTCTAGGAGAAGCAAAGCAGATCCATGAAGAAACAGGAGTAAGAAGCCAAGGAGCAAAGCCATCAGGGAAACCATCAGAAGAGCTCATTGGAAGCTCAGATCAGGAACAGTTAAAGAAAAGCCAGAGGAAGAAGTACAACGGAAGAAGCAAAGAGGAACACACAGTGGAAAAAGGTAAGAACTAAGAAACAAAGAGGAACACATAGTGGAGGAGCATAAATAGCTATATTGGGAATATCAAATGTATTATATGCCCAAGAAGTCTCGCAAAGAGGAAGAAGTCATCAAAAGAGAAGGAACAAAGAGGAACATGCATCAGGAGGAGAAGCCAGCGGAAGAGCAGTTAACAGAGGAGCCATATCATGCGATATTGGAGGAATATCAGAGAAGAGCTATTGGAGCAGTGCATCGGAAGCCATCGCGGAGTCATATCAGACCAGAATAGAGCGGAGGAGTATCTATCAGGTTAAAGTATATAACCACATATATCAAGTTAAAGTATATAATATCAGGTTAAAGTCAAAGTGAATGCACGTGGTTATATTCCAAAAGGCAGATTTGTAATAGTGGCAGTGGTTTTTGGGTGGACGCTAGGCGGTAAGTGGTATTTAGAGGAGAGTGCCCGATTCCATTAACCGAGCGACAAATAGCAGCGAGGAGGAGAGAGGAAACTATTTTTCGGGCGGGTAATCCTCGAGCTATTTGTCCAACCGAAATCCGTGTGACCCGTCAGATCTTGCGGGAGGTGATCGACGGCAGAGGATCAACAAACTGTTTGAAACTTTGGGTGTAATATCAATCATCAGATCTGATGCAGAGAAACCTATGGTGGAGAATGAGCCTAATAAAGGTAAGCATCGATAAACGCGCCAAGGCTATGGAAAAGTGGAAAATGTAAGTTTCCGTGTGTTTGTGTATATTCCCATTATACGAGGGTTATAATAGAATTAAAGGGGATAAAGGTTTATGGGTTAAGTTTACGCATAAACAACGTTAAGAGAGGGTTTTGTGGTTAAGTTCGATATATCAAAGCAAAGTGTGAAGTTTGATTATATGCGGCTTAAGCATATCGGGAGTTATGTATCGCAGCGTTTAAAGCCTTGTCACGTTAAAACTGCGATAGCGATATGTATGCGGACCTGATTACACCATTGCAATATGATTTAATATATTAATGCATCTACCTATTAGAACTCTCATAGCGCAAGTTATAAAGGATTGTCACCCTCGAACCCTCCGATTGCGATAATATACGGACCCAACTGGACCATTGGAATATGATTTAATATATAATCGCATCCGTCACATATCACAAGCCTCTTGTAAAGCCTTGCCACATTGAAAGCACCGATTGCGATATATATATATGGACCCGACGGAGTTATTAAAATAGTTTAAAATAATATCACGTTCGGGTATCGGGGAATTGGCTATGTTATGTGCAAATCTGCCGATTGCGATAAAGTTGTGAAGGAGCGGACCCAATGAAGTTATAGATGTGGGGGTAATGCATTTGAAGTCTGGCCTTATGTGTTTGGAGGGTGTTTTTCCATGTATTCCTGTGTATTCTGATAAGTAATGTTGCTTGGTTTTTTTTTCAAGGCAAAAAGCATAAATTAATTCTTCTGATAGTTTAGTGGGCCTGAACCATTGCGATAGCAATATGTGATAAGGTGTGCCTCGAGAAACATGCATAGGTGAGGAATTAAGAAAAGGATACCTTGCGTCATATAGGCACGCATATAAAAGATCTCCAGAAAGTTGTGATTGCAATTAGATAGTGATGTGGCATCTGGGATGATCCGAGTTGGATCCATCAAGAACTGTCAAAGAACCATGACTGTATCAGGTCGGGATAAATCTCTGAAAATTCAAAAACAACGATCAAAAACACCCTGAACCAGTGGCAATGGCAGCGAGCATGGAATGACAAGGACCTCAGTCAAAGCGCGCTAACCGAGGCCCATGGAGATTGCGCGGGAGGTCAAAGTAGCCCCTGGGAACCCCAGATCAGGAAAAGGAGGTGGATTTTTATGCATAATTAGCGCTAATCACGCATCGTTGCGCAAACAGGGCCAAAATGGAGGAGCCTCAAGCACTCGGTCACGTCGAGAACCGGAGAACCGCGGGCGGAAAAGCAAAAAGCGCTAACGTACAAAGGCAGGACCCGCGCTCTGGAAGACCAACGGTATTGATCGGGGTGCCCACAAATGGTAAGAGGTTTTGGACGAAAGCGGGGCGATTCCATGCATCGATTGACGCATGGCAAGCGGAGGTGAGAGAAAACCGCCATTGATCGTGCGTTGTCGGTCAAGCAAGTCAACTGTGCGGGACGTGTGTATGGCATCAGATCTGGAGGCCCGGGATCGGAAGACTGAGATCGAGCCCGATGGAGGAAGTGGAATCGACGAAGGAACACGTCGTGTTTTAGAAGGATTTGGAATCCGTTTGACCGCCATGGTGGAGGAAAGACTTCATCCACAACGTAACTGAAGAAATGAACCAATGAAGCAGGCTGGCACCATTTAGAGGAGGACATGTGGCCACTCCCTGAGCGTTTATGATGACGTTGAACAGGGAACTCCAAGCACAGCTGCCGAAGGTGAATCGACAGAGGTGGACGAGGAACCGAATAGGCATTGGAACGAATGGCTAAAAACCATGAACATAGACAGAATACACAAGTTAAAGTCAGTCAGAGTGAACCCTGAGAGGAGGACTGAACACTGAGAGACAAAAACCAGAGAAGAAGGTAGTAAGGCAAAAGTAGAAAGAGACAGAAGGCCGAGCTGACCAGCGGCAGCATCGAGCGCCAGAGAGCTTGAGAGATTCAAGCCATCCCATTGAGGAATCTGTCCAGGCTGAGCACCACATTGGGCTCTTGCCACTATAGACTAGAAGGTCACAAAGCTGGTAGGAAGAAGAAGAGTCTGTGTACTCCAGTGGCTTGGGGAATCAAAGAACCACCCTGCCAAGCAAACCTGCTTCAGGAGAACTCACATTGAGTCCTTGCATTGTTATTCTCTGCTTAAAGACACAATAAAACAAGGCCACCATTGAAAGCTAGACTAGAGATGTAGCCCTGGAGAATAGGGTGAACTCCTTATTAAAATTCTTGTGTCTTTGTGTTTGCTTACTGTATTTATCTGTTGTCTTTCCATTTAAATGTCTATGTGTTAGCAATCTGATCGATCCGTTACTTAAAATAACATAGAACACACACCAGCACATGAGTCTGTAATACCTTTGTTTAATAAATCTTCAACTGATGTCACCATAGGGTGATTATTAGATCATGGGACCTCTCTGTTGATAGAGGAAGCCATGGATTGGGAAGCCGAAGAATCAAGCGAGCGTAGATGGAAAATCGAGCGCAGAGGAAGCTAAAGCGACTGGAGGAGGGAAGCCAAAAGGTCGAGCGAGCGTTGAGGAAGCCGAAGCTCAAGTGAGCAAGGAGGAAGCCAAAGGTCAGGCGTATTAGGCATATAAAACAAAGAACAAGGAAAGTTTAGAGGTTGGAAAAACTGGAAGAAACAGAGGCAGCGGTAGGTCCAGCAGGACAGGAGGAAGTCGAAGGTCTAGTGGGACAAGAGGAAGCCGAAGATCCAACAGGACAGGAAGAAGCCGACAGACGAGAAACTATGTTGATCGAGCTAACTTTTGAAAGATTCAGACCAGTGATGAATTAATCAGAGCTTAGTGCAACTAATAGTAGACTCACTAAAGCCGTGTGGAGATGTTATCAGATATCATGATGGCTATTGTAGACTCTGTGTGGACGGTATGAAGAGTTGCATAGACTTCTTCATATGAAGACTGATTGCCATTGATGCTATAGCATGGAGACTACAGTGAAGTTGTAAACAGACAGAACTCGGTAAAGAAGAGTTCTGAGAGCAGAACATTACTATCAAACATGCCTTGAAAAGAGGGTTGGTGCCTCAGAAGTTTGAAGGATTGGTGTCCTTGGAGTTGGTGCTCCTATATCCAAGGTTGGTGCCTTGACAAAACAGATCCAGACAATTTGCAGCAGAGGGTTGGAGCCCTTGAGGTTGGTGCCTCAGAACTGGAAGGATTGTTGTCCTGGGAATTGGTGCTCCTAAGTCCAAGGTTGGTGCCTTGACAAAACAGAGTTGGTGTTCTGGAGGTTGGAGCCTCAAAAAAGTCCAAGTTGGTGCTTGGAAACAGATTGGAATCATATATATATATATTGTATCTATTTTATTGCAAAGGTTATATTAATAAAAGCATTTATTCTTTTTTTTTTCATCTTGTGTTCTGAATATAAATGATTTAATTGGTAAAATAACAATTGAAAAGAAATACTGATTCAACCCCCCAAGTATTTCCAACAAAATTTACTTGGAGATCTTGGTGCCCACATGCTCGTGGAACACATCAAACCACGTTTTTACCATCTTATGAACCAAGGGGGAAACTACCCACTCTTTAGTTTATGAGCTTAAGGAATGAGGCCCAAGTTTGAGAGACCCCTATTAGTGAATGATTCAATGTATCAAGGGAAAGCACCTCCAAAAATGAGAAATCAATAGTTTCAAAGACAAGAAAGGGACAAGGCCCCATCACCAATTAACACATCATTTCTAGCTTAGCAAAAGGAATTGCACCAGTCTACTTAAACCATAATGGTCTATTGATAAACTCATTCAAAGAGAATTGATCAATAATTTGAAAAGTATGGCATTGATCTACAAATCAATCATAGCATACTACTGTGAATCACGGTTCAGAATAACCAAGCATGTCACACGAATTCATATTCCAGTTATGAATAAATCAATGAACAAATTCAATCAAGCAACCATGCTTATTAATGTAGCTAACTCTGTAACTTATAGCAATGACAAAAACAAAAAGTTCTAAGAATTCAACATAACCATGAGAACATGTAAGCAAGCATTCATCATTAACATAAAATAATATCAACATCCCTCCATTGCTAATGTTAATCTGCACACACTTTCATATCACATATTAGACATTATTAATCATCCATGGCACAAGTATATACACGAGTAAGTCCACTTATCTGATTAAATTGAATGGTTGGAAACTAAGGGAGGGACTTCAACTCTCCACCCAACCTTATGGTAGCTACACTATATTTTTTCTTGCAACTAAGCACCCACGAGCTAGATTTAGAGTATGAGGAGTTAAATTCTAATGGTAAATTTCACATTGACATCAAGTGAAACAAGAAAGAGAGGGAGTGCATTGTCTAAGTGGTTTTTCAATTGCCTCATGTAGTCAGCACAACAATGACTCTTTTTCCTCTCTAGAATCAACCACAAAGATTCATCCAAGGCTCAACAAAATTCTTCTCATCCGAGCAAAATGATCTCACTTTAAGGGTGGTTTATTAGTTAGCTTTTCAAGGCAAACACTGCAAGAGTCTAGAGCCCACTATCTAGGTGGTTTATCAAGTTTTTTGGAAAGAACTAAGTTATTTTCAGTCTCGAAGGCAAGAACTTAACGATTTATTAACACTTTTTAGCAAGCACATGATTGTATCAACCTTTCAAATCATTTATCATCCTTTCGAAAATCACTCCAGTGGTTTACAAGCCCATTCAACAATATCTAAGTGGTTTGTTAGCTCTCTAGGCACTTAGAGGTTTATCACCTTACTCAACAAGCACTAAGTGAGTTAATTTATCCACTGAGTCTTCATTGGTCCATCCACACTGATAAGCAACCACTACCCACACCAAATTAATAAGGAATGATTCCCCATTATAGGGCATTGGCTTGTAGCCTTCTTCTCTTCTCTTCTCTTCTGCTTTGTGCTTCCTGTTGGGTAAAGTGTTGTCAATAATGTCAAAGGAGGAGGCATTGATGTCAATAAGTATCAAGCTCAGGGGGAGCCCGTTGGAGAGTCATAGTTGGTTATCATTGGTGTCAAGAAGTATCAAGCTCAAGGGGAACCTGTTGGAGACTCACAATTGGTTATCATTGATGTCAAAAAGTCATTGATGTGTGTTCAATGTTTTCTTTGAAGAAATTATGGGTGAAGTGGATTGGCTCAAATACTCTTGCAAAGTTCTCAGATGGATAGGCCTAAGAAAGACCTTTCCAAGAGTATATAATATTTAGAAAAACTTCCAAGGATTGATGAGAAAATGCATTTTAGTGTGGTAGTTAGTTAAAGAAAAGAGCTAGTTTGGGCCCCGAACCCCCAAATAGTTGTGGGACCCAGTCATTTAGGCCATTTAGTCCAGTGTGAGTCTGAGTAGATATGAAGGGCATGTAAGGAAAATTCCCCAAAGCCTCGAATAGGAGTCGGACCCAATCATTTGATGTTCGACCTCTGAAGAAATTTACAAAGGATAAAATGCAATTTTCACCTGAACCCAAACCTCTTCCCTCCACATGTCAAGTTAACATGGAAGAGTGATGTGGCTACAAGACAACATGGAATTCTCATATTGGTAGCATATTGACAACATGGACCAATGTAATGTAAAGATGGCAAATTATAAAATCCTATTGATTGACCAGAATGTTGTGGCAGCTAGGGTGGAAGTTATGTCATCAAGGGATGATGTGGCAACCTAGTGTATGACAATGGCAGGTAGCTTTGGAATTTTCAAGTGCCCAAGTGGGCCAAATTCGAGTGACACGTGGCAGTTGGGAGATGAAGGTGATGGGTCCCATTAATAGGTAAATTTTGAGGTTCATTATGCTATCATCAAACCCTTAGAATTGTCCTTTTCTCACATTAATTCCAATTTTTAGTCTTAATATGATTAGAAAGAAGAGTAAAAGGAGTTTGTCATAGTATGTGGCATAATGTGATTAAATTACAGGAAAAAGAAGCATTTTTGAGGCATTCACTATCCAGGGGATTGATGGAGACAACTGAGAGAGAATCTAGGGAGGCTTGTCCACCTCCTTAACTCGGCTTGAGATCACAAAATCCTCACTCACAAACTCAAATTCACTAACAGTTGAGTAACTCCAAGTGCAAGTGAAGCTCAAGAAGGACTAGATCCACAATTTTCGAGATCTTGGAGGGAATCATTCCTATTTTCAAGGGAGCTGCCATCATCTACCTTTTTGTATAAATAAACCAACTGAAAGGCTCATTAGGATTCAAATTTTTTATTTAGATAAGAGTAGCTATTGAGCCCAGGGATTGACCTTGTTATTGTTAACTTTCATGTGATGTATGAGACAACTATTTTCTACTAATAAGAAGTTTGATATTGAGCTACATATGATCTAGTTCTAGAGGGCTGAAACCCTTGGGTTTGGGCCCAACCCAGAGGCTTTAGTCCCTCTTCTGTATTTCTTTCTTGTTCTTGTTTCCAAGCATGCAATGTCTTTATTTTGTTGTAGTAGATGTTAAGCTATAAAAATTTGTGATTGCAGGCTTCCCTATCACCTCTCTTGTGGTAACAATGATTGGAAGGATTTACAATCTCAGTCCAAAAAATATTATTTGTGATTTCTTGGGACTAGATAGATGTTAGTTATCCTTTTGCATGATTAATTTCTGCAACTTAGGAGTTAGTTTAGTGATCAAAGTAGTGTTGTGAAATGGAATAGATGTTTGTCAAATTCAACTCATGTTTTCCATGGAAGTTTATCTTACTATGTTATTGATCATTTGATGCATGCATTTGGCCAGTTGTAGGGTTGTGTTGATCTGCAGGGGTGGGCACATATTTTCATCTCCACTTGGACTTCTCCATCTTCTCCCTTTACCCTTCACACTACTCTCAAACTCTGTTTCCACAGTCATTCTGTTTAGGAAATTAAGGACATCGTGGGAATCCACCTTGGTGCAAGAAAGACCTCCAAGAGGTCCTGGGCTTGGCTAGGAGGCTTCCCCAACCTTCATTCACTCCCTCCTACCTTCATCCATCTTCTCCTTCCCTCAAGACACCATCTCCACCCTCAAAAGGCTCTCAGAACCCCTCCTGTAGCAATACAGGGCCTCCTATAGCAATACAAGACCTCCTGTAGCAGCACCTGTAGCACCATTTTCCTCCACCTGTTTTTCTCCCCACTTCGACCTTAGCTTGTTTAAGATGAATAATGACCCCCAACTTGTGATTTGATGATTAAGAGAAGCTCTTAGACCACTCCAACCTCCTCTTTTCCTCACTGCAAAACAAAGTATAATTAGTGTTTTTATTCACAAGCATGTTACAAGTTAGATTTCTAATTTTCAAGAAAATGTAAAGTAGATCAATGATACATGCAAGTAGGTTATTGATTTGATGAAATGTGCAAAATAGAGTAGCTTCACTTCTACAAGTAGACTAGCCCTTTCCCTCTCATGTAATGTTAATTAGCATCTACAAGTTGAATGAATGGAATTTTCACTTTCATAGTTAAAATCAGTTTCATCGGGAGTTTTCACTATAGTTAAGTTGGAGGAATGGTCTTTGAACACCTTAATATGATGTAATTGTTGAAAATGCAACAAGATGATGGAGCTTAGTGGAAAGGAGTCGCCTTCACTAAGTGGGCCCGCAGGCTATTTTTGGCGTAAAGTCTATTTTTAGACATATGGATCATGGTCTATGAGTTGCAGGATGCTATTTGTGGATGATTGGTCATGTTGGTAAAAATAGATGGACTTCTATTTTTAGACATATTGGCGGAGTCTATTTTTAGACTGCCAGGCTAAAAATAGAACAATGGAATATTATTAGCTCTTAATAATATTTGGACTATAAACATTATCTTATCCTCTTGGAGCACTTCAGTTCGAGCTATGGATGTGGCACATGCAACTGTCAATAGGAAATATGCTTTTCTTGTGGGTCAGTTGAGCTATTGCATGATGGACTTTAGTTAGAACTCAAGAGATTGAGTTTGGTGGAGTTGATTGAGGAGTTGATGGAGTTGTGTTCAATTTGACTTAGTTGAACTAGTTGTATTTAGTCTAACTGCAGAATACACTAGCGATGAGTGATGTGAATTAATTGTTAATTAAGTCACTAATTATTAACTCATAAAGCAACTAAAGAATACATCATTTAACTCAGTGCATGGACAGTTCAGTGGAGACAGGTGTTAGAGGTTGAGATTGCTATTAGTTGTGACTATAGTTGTGCATGAGATTTGCATAATCAATGGATTGAGTATTGCCAATGAGGATTGCGTGGTTCAGCCAAGGGAAATACAAGTTTGGATCAGCCATTCTCATCCATTCTCATGCAGGATTGCGCAGTGGAGGCAGGCAAGCAGCGGAGGAGATTTGAACATGTGATTGATTTAGATCTGAGCTAGTTTGTGTGTAACAGGTGGAGATAGTACTAAGTACTTGCGAGGAGTATTGTACTATGTATTGTTACATGTTCTCAATCAATATAATATACAGATAGTTGGGGGTTTTCAGCTGTATGCTTTCCCCGTGATATACTGTGTTGATATGTGTGATTGATGCTTCAATGTGCACATGCAATTGTTTCTGAATACTGCAAATTGATGATCAATAGTAGAGGAGGTTATGTATTATGCATGCATTCCGCAAATAGTGTATAATCAGGATAATCTCTGTGAATAAGTGTTATATTATTCAAAATTTATACATGGTATCAAAGCAGAGTTGATCATCATATCTATTATTCAGAATGTGGTTACATTTTATTTCTTCAGGCAGAGTCTGTAATCGGGCTAGGTAGCCTCTGGATTCATCCTTCTTTTGGAAGGTGAGATATCCAGTAAAAGCCCATACAGTCAATCTATGTACCAGAAATACTTTTTTCTCACGAATTTTAGATCAGAAGCGGTTGAGTTTTGAGCTGGTGGAATTCAAATTTGCAACAGTGTTTTCTTGGTGTCGAAGTTGAAATTTCTTGCAACGGATTGCGATTGGAGTATGCCCTTGAAGGTAGCTCGAATTATATTGCATGGAAAGACAAGATGGAGGCAGTGTTAGATGACAATGGGTTGAAGGAGTTCATAGAGGCTGAGGTCCCAAAGCCTACTGATGCTTCTCACGTTGAGGCTTGGCAAAAGAAGACAGCAAAGTGTCGAAGGATTCTGTTGGAGGGGGTGAAGGATCACATTGTATCCAGCTTGCATGAAAAGGCTTCTCCATACTTGACGTGGAAAGCGTTGACATATCTATTCCAAAGCAAGAGCGACCAGAGGAAGTTGGCGCTCAAGGATAAACTCAGAAACATTAAGTGTGATAAAGGAGACAGTATGCCCAAGTATCTCACGAAGTTCACTCAATTCCGAGATGAGCTGGGAAGTGTGGGGGTGACCGTTGATGATGAGGACTTGGTGAGCTTGGCTCTCCTTGGTCTTCCGAAGAGTTGGCATTCCTATCAGGACTCTGTCAATGGTCGGGAGAAATTGCCAGGATGGGAGAGACTTTGGTCGAATCTTGTGCAAGAGGAGATCAGGCGGAATACCAAGGATGGATCTTCATCAAAGGCATCTGATGAAGAAAATTGCACTTTGGCTGCCAAAGTAAAGAAGGGGAAGGAGAAGGGTTCTCTTTTCGAATCTAGTTCTTCCAATGATGGGAAGAAGGTTGACAAATCGAAAGTGTGATGCTTTCGTTGTCATGAGGTGGGCCATTATGATGTAAATTGTCCACGGAGGAAATCCAAGAAGGGATCTGGGGAAGGATCTGAAGGTGAGGCACTTTCTTCACAGTTTGATTTGGATTTCACACTCTTCACATGCATGGTTTCATCCATGGTGGGAAGTGGTTGGTTTCTTGATAGTGGAGCTTCTTTCCACATGACCGGTGACAAGAGTTTGTTCCTTACTTTGGAGGAGAAATATCTCCAGATACTCATAGTGATGGGTAATGATGAGAATTATAGTGTCTCAGGTGTAGGCACGGTTATTTTTCAGAGGGAGCATGGAGCTCGCCTTACCTTGACCGATGTCAAGTATGTACCAGGACTGGAGAGAAACTTGGTGTCGATCGCGATGCTGGAAGACAGAGGCTATGATGTAGTCTTCAGTAAGGGAAAGGTTTTCCTTAGACACATCATCACTAGACAGGTGAAGCAGATTGGTTCACGGGTCAAGAACCTATATGCTCTTGAGGTTCAAGATGCATGCAAAGCCTTGAGCAGCGAGGCAACTGATGGAGACTTGGTGGTTGAGAGGGAGCGTATATTACTTCTCAACATGCAGAGCCAGAAGAAGTCTCAGACGATTGTGGAGGAGCCACAATTGGTGCAGCAGCTTCAGGAGGTTGTGGAGCAGCCACAACAAGGGAAGCTGAGAGGAGATCGAGTAGAGACATCTACTCATGCAGAGACCTCTAGTAGGGGGAAACTTCGAGCCAGGTGGGCTGAGGGATCACATGCAGCCATACCCAAGTAGGAGGTGGGGCGATATAGAGTGATCGTCCCAAGGAGGAGGGGCAGGATCCTTGAGGTACCCAACCTCTTGGATGATACCTTGCTACGAGAGCCCCAATGTGGAGTAGCAGGAACTAACGGATTGGGTAGAGACAGATGCAGATGGAGCGGCAGAGAGAGCTACAGTGTAGGGAATCCCAGGACAGCGCATAGCTAGCAGGCTGTAGCAATGCGAGAGGCACAAGTGTTTTGCACAGTGCTAGGTGGCACAGAGAGGTGTGCAATGGTGCGAGAGGCATGGAGATGTTACAGTAGCGTAGATGTCAGAGAGGGAGCACTTGTCAGCAGCAGGTAGAGCTTCAGCATCAGAGTATGTTCCTAGCCCAACAGAGTGGTCAGTTGGGAGTGTTTTTGTTCCAAGTGTTGTTGGAGCAAGTGCACTGGGTAAATGTGTTGCATGCAGAACATTCCAGAGTTGCAGGATAGGGGTTGCAGATAATCCATATCTTGTTGAGAGGGAGTGTTGAAAATGCATCAAGATGATGGAGCTTAGTGGAAAGGAGTCGCCTTCACTAAGTGGGCCCGCAGGCTATTTTTGGCGCAAAGTCTATTTTTAGACTATGTCTATTTTTAGACATATGGATCATGGTCTATGAGTTGCAGGATGCTATTTGTGGATGATTGGTCATGTTGGTAAAAATAGATGGACTTCTATTTTTAGACATATGGGCAGAGTCTATTTTTAGACTACCAGGCTAAAAATAGAACAGTGGAATATTATTAGCTCTTAATAATATTTGGACTATAAACATTATCTTATCCTCTTAGAGCACTTCAGTTCGAGCTACGGATGTGGCACATGCAACTGTCAGAAGGAAATACACTTTTCTTGTGGGTCAGTTGAGCTATTGCATGATGGACTTCAGTTAGAACTCAAGAGATTGAGTTTGGTGGAGTTGATTGAGGAGTTGATGGAGTTGTGTTCAGTTTGACTTAGTTGAACTAGTTGTATTTAGTCTAACTGCAGAATACACTAGTGATGAGTGATGTGAATTAATTGTTAATTAATTCACTAATTATTAACTCATAAAGAAACTAAAGAATACATCAGTTAACTCAGTGCATGGACAGTTCAGTGGAGACAGGTGTTAGAGGTTGAGATTTCTATCATTTGTGACTATAGTTGTGCATGAGATTTGCACAATCAATGGATTGAGTATTTCCAATGAGGATTGTGTGGTTCAGCCAAGGGAAATACGAGTTTGGATCAGCCATTCTCATGCAGGATTGCGCAGTGGAGGCAGGCAAGCAGCGGAGGAGATTTGAACCTGTGATTGATTCAGATCTGAGCTAGTTTGTGTGTAACAGGTGGAGATAGTACTGAGTACTTGCGAGGAGCATTGTACTATGTATTGTTACATGTTCTCAATCAATATAATATAAAGATAGTTGGGGGTTTTCAGCTGTATGCTTTCTCCGTGATATACTGTGTTGATATGTGCGATTGATGCTTCAATGTGCACATGTGATTGTTTCTGAATACTACAAATTGATGATCAATAGTAGAGGAGGTTATGTATTATGCATGCATTCCACAAATAGTGTATAATCAGGATAATCTCTGTGAATAAGTGTTATATTATTCAAAATTTCTATAGTAATGACTGAGGGTGGCATGAGTAGAAGCTAACCTGTTGTGCATACAACATTGTCACCTCTAAGTTTGTACAAACCCCAGGTTGATAATTTAAGTTTAGGAGCCCTTGGGAGTTGTGGCACTCTTGTTGCAATACCAGGCTCACCACTTTTTGGCATTGTTGTTGGGGAGGTGTCTAAGTAGGTGTTGTTTATGCTTGAGCATGTTTTTTTTTTTTTTTTTTTTTTGCATCAATCATATTGCTTGAAAAAATGAAAAATTTAAAAAATATGTTATTTCATGCCTCGTACGAGTAGGGATAACCAAGGAAAATTCTTACCAAAAACCTCGGCACCCTCAAGCAACCAGCCTTCATCCTTCTTCGGTGGTTGTGAACTTCCCTCTCTAAATATAGGGGAGTTAAAAGACCCTCTAGGTGAGCAACCTAAAATTCCTGAAGAACCTATTGGGAAAGAAGAAGAACCCACCTCACCTACCCAAACCATGGCTGAAAATAGGAACAATGAGATTTTCCCCATCAGAGAAACCAATGGAGAGGCTAGAATGAAAAATATAAGCCCTACTTCCCTTCCACATTTCCATGGCCTAACCTATGAAGATCCTGACACCTTCATGTTTGAGTTTGTTGTTGTTTGTAGGACCTATGACTATGCCTCTGATGAGAAGAAGTTGAAGTTGTTTCCTTCTACCCTCAAATATGCAGCCTTGCACTGGTTTATGAGTCTACCTAGAGGCAGCATCACTACCTGGGCCCAAATGCAACAAACCTTCAATGATAAATACCGAGATTATTGTAGGTCCAAAGAAACAAAGGAGGAAATATTTAGGATGACCCTTGGACTTGATGAATCTTTGGAGGACTATGAGGAGAGGTTTCAACTCAATTATAGGAGGGCCAACTATACCCTTGATACTAAGTCACTCAAGCTAGTTCTTCTCTGAGGGATTAGGGAAGATGTAATGGAAACCATCAACATGCTATCTGGAGGATATATCTACCAATTTCCTTATGATGACATCAAAAATGTATTCAAGAATTACTCTAGGGTTGTTAGGAAGAAGGGTAGGTCTAGCCAAATCTTGGTCAGTTCCTCTCCCTCCACAACATCCATCAAGCATGAGATAGGGAATATGTTGGAGGATTTCAAGAGTGAAATGTTGCATACCTTTGCCCTGCAAATGGATACTATGAAAATAAAAAGAAAACAAGAGGAAGCAAAAAGGGCACTAGCTATTTCTGCCCTAGATATACTAAAATACATCCTAGGAGTGAATGCCCAGTGGATTTCATAGAGGTTGTCCTAGTATGTGAAGAGAATCATGCAATAGACAAATTTCCCTCTCTGTCAGGCCTAAAGGCTATATACCAGAAAGGATTAGAGAGTGGGTCAGAAAAGTTGTGTTTCATTAACCAAAGGAGACCCTTAGGACCTCAGCCATATCAACAAGGAATGAAAGGTGCACATTATCCTCACTACAATCCAATTCAGAATGCACCTTTCTAGCCTTGGTACCCTTCCACTCATCCATAATGGTCCACACCTCCTCCTTGGCCTTATGCTCCTCCATATCCTCCTCAGACTTTCAACCATCCTTTTCAACCATATCCACCCTAATATTCCCAATGGGGCAACCCCTCACAAGGGTGGAGGCCTCAAACAATCTAGCTTCTAGCTTTACTACCTCCACCCTATCGTCAAACACAACTAACTCGTCATACCCCACCTAAGAAACCTCAATTTCATGCTCAACCCAATCTGAACCCGAACAATAAGCAAGCACAATAGGCCTACAGTGGAGAGACATCCTTTCTTGTTTATACTATGGAAATCCAAGAGATCAATCTTCAGTTTGGGAGGATGCTCCCAGATAATCACCCAACTTCTCCACCTAAAGAGATTGAAGAAGAGAAGGAAGAGATTTCCCCTCAAGTCAATACACCCCCTATCCTGAAAGGTTGGTCTACCCTAACTAGCACACCCTAGAAGAGGTTGAACTTTTAGGAGAATTGAAGAATTTGTGTGTCAAGATACCCCTTCTCCGAGCCATTAAATATGTTCCCATCTACAACAAGATTATTAAGGGAAAATGCTTCAAAAAGGCCTGGAAGAAGAAGAAGAAATACCCCCACCATCAATGTTGTTGGAAAACTATCTAATCTGATGCTTGGGAGGGTGATCTTCCCAAAATACCTAGAGCCTGGTAATCCAATAGTGGATGTGCACAAAGATGGCATTATGGTCCCTAATACCCTATTAATATTGGGGCTGCAATAAATGTGATTACTAGGGGAACCATGCTAAAGCTCAATATCCAAGGGGCTTTGAGAAACACCACCACAGTGTTGTAGCTTACCAACAGATCCACGGTAGCTCCTGAGGGAATTATTGAGAATGTCATGGTCTCCATTGACTCCTGGGAGTACCCTACTGATTTCCTAGTTCTCCAACCCAAAACCAAATTTAATGGCTATCATCTCATCTTAGGAAGACCTTGGTTGGCCACTCTTGATTCCTACATTAGTTGTAGGGTTGGGAACATGACTATAAAGAATGGACATTCATTAAAACAACTTTTGTTGTATCCTCCTTCTCAGCCTTCTATCAAAGATGATTTACCCATATGGTTAGAGGATGAGGAAGAGGATGAATTGTATCACACAAACCCCTACCGAGTCTGCACTCTAGATATTGTTATATGAACTGAAATTGATCTAAGACAATTAATAAGGTATTACAAACTCATATGCATGGATGTGCCTATTTTACTTTATGCAACGGATCGATAATATTGTGAAATACACAGGCAATGAAGCAATTAAATAAAACATAACAGGAAAACATATAAACACAACAAGTTTAATAAGGAGTTCACCCAATACTCTTGGGCTACGTATCCTGGTCCAACCTTCAGTGGTGGCCTCTCTATTATGTTTTCAAAGCATATTTTTTACAACAATGAGCTCAATTTGAGTCTCACTCAGCAGATACAAATTAGTAAGACTGTATTTGGATTTCCCAAGTCTTTGGAGTACACAGACTCCCCTCACTAAACTCTTAACCTCTATTGTGTTAGAAAATTATATATTACGGAGCAATGGAACACATAAAATATTGCAGAAATATAAACACAGAAAACGCATAAAACTAGAGAGACACATATATATGTGGTTCACCCAGTTTGGGCTACGTCCACGGAGAAACAGCCAGTCCTTCTCTTATTATATTATCCAGCAAACTGAAGAGATAAAACCTACAACAGATCCGCTGTAACTCCCTCTTCGCTCTCAATCTCCTCTCTCTTCCTCACTCAGAATACAGATATACATAGACGCAATACAATTCCATCATATATAGTGAGGGGTTGCCTTCTAGGGCAAAAAACCCTAAATTAAACATAACTTCTACCGTCAGATCATCCGCCTAATGAATGGCCCAGATTGACTAGAAATTACTAGACTTTTATAAGGCAATTTTACATCTATTTTTAGCTTCGGGGGCGCTGCCCCTGAACCCCCACCGAGGGGGATTAGCCCCCCGTTGGGGGGACAAGCCGCCCCCACGTGGAGGGGTGTACAATCTTCCTGAGGTATACATCCAGCTGAAAACTTTGAATACAGAAGATAATCAGGCTCCACACCCAACAATCTCCCACTTGGAGACTGATTATAGCAACTCCATCGCTGCTTCATTTGCTAGACAATGACTCCACTTTGGACATGGTTGTTTCTCATCTTCTTCATCATACTTGAAGACCAATTGAAACTGAGCAGATTCTTAGTGTATCCTTGGTTACAACTTTTGTTAACATATCTACAGGATTCTGGCTAGTGTGTATCTTTTCCAACTTCAATTGTCCATCTTCCAATGTTGACCATATGAAATGGCACTTGAGCTGTATATGTTTAGTCTTGGAATGAAATGCATAGTTCTTTGCAAGATGTATGGCACTTTGGCTGTCACTGTATAACCTGCCCAACTCTAGCTTTTTACCCAATTCATCCAGAAACCTTTGTAACCAAATCATTTCTTTACTAGCCTCTATAGCAGCAACATACTCTGCTTCTGTTGAAAGTGCAACAACACTTTGGATTTTTGAAACCCAACTGATAGTTGTTCCACCTATAGTAAATACATATCATGTAGTGCTCCTCCTGTTATCTCTGTCACCTGCCATATCTGCATCAACATATCCTTGTAGAGCAATCTTTGAACCACCAAAGCATAATGCTTGATTTGTGGTACCTCTCAAATACCTAAGAATCCACTTCACTACCATCCAATGTTATTTTCCTGGATTGTTCATGTACCTGCTTACAACTCCCACTGCATGTGCAATATCAACCCTTGTGCAAACCATTGCATACATTAAGCTTCCAACTGCTGATGCATATGGAACTTTAGACATATGAGCCATTTCTTCTTGAGTCTTGGGACACGCCTCCTTACTTAATTTGAAATGGCTAGCCAAAGGTATACTCACTGGTTTTGCATTTTGCATATTAAACCTTTTCAATACCTTTTCTATGTGCTGACTTTGAGACAGTGTTAATTTGTGATTCTTCCTGTCTCTAGTTATTCTCATACCAAGGATTTGTTTTGCAGCATCCAAATCCTTCATTGCAAATGAGTTTGTCAATTTTCTTTTGAGCACATTTATTTCCTGCATGTTAGAACCTGCAACAAGCATGTCATCTACATACAATAACAATATGATATAGCTGCCATCATTTTGCCTTTTGAGATAAACACAATGATCAGAGTGACATCTAGTATAACCTTGTTCAGACATAAACCTGTCAAATTTTAGATACCACTGCCTTGGAGCCTGTTTTAAGCCATACAAGCTCTTCTTCAGCCTGCACATTAGTTTCTCCTTCTCTTTTACCTCATATCCTTATGGTTGCTGCATATATATCTCTTCTTCCAAATCCCCATGGAGAAAAGTTGTATTTACATCTAACTGCTCAAGATGCAAATCTTCAACTGCTACTAGACTTAATATAGTTCTGATTGAAGTCATTTTAACAACAGGAGAAAATATTTCATCAAAATCAATACCTTTCTTCTGTGCAAACCCCTTCACCACAAGTCTAGCTTTGTACCTTTTTCTACCTCCATCTTCTTCCTTTAGCCTGTAAACCCATTTATTCTGTAAGTCCCAAGTCTGGGTATGTGCTAAGGAGTCCATCTCTTCTTTCATGGCTTGCTCCCACTTCTTCCTGGTTTCTACCTACACTGCTTCTTCATAACATTCTGGTTCACCAGAATCAATCAACAATACATAATATAATGAAGGAGATTATCGTTCAGGGGGTCTACTTATCCTGGTAGATCTTCTAACACCACTTTCAGGTGTTTGAGGTGCTTGTTGCTGTTGTGGTTGTTGTTCTAGCTGTTTATCATTATGATTTTCAGGCACTGTTGGGTGAAACTATGTTCGTTTAATCCTGTTGTAGTACTTACCCAACTATTTAATTTGTCAACCCGAGGTCCGTAGACTTACGAGACACATGCACTATATATGCAGGACTGAAGTGGAACTAATCTAATCTAATCTAATCTAAATTACTGAAATCAAATTAAAGCATTGAAACACTAACTAGGAAAGCAGGAAATTGCATAAAAGAAAAGCAATACAACATGTGAAGAAGTGAATGGCAAACAACAGATATGAGCTCATAACAATAAAACTATGTCAAATTATATTACAATAACTAAATTACAAAGAATCAAAGTTAATCTCCATTCTCTATTATTCATTATTCCAATGAAGAGAGAGCACTCTCTTATATACATGAGGAAGATAACATTTCCATAATTACATATCAAATATTCTCTCAAGCACTCTCAACTAGTTTCCCATTATTACAAGATATCATCACACAAATCTCTCAAACATGATCCCACAAATCTCTCACATATCTTGGATAAGATATGTCTCCATGATTTTCTCCTTAGGATAAGATATGCCTCCATGATTTTCTCCTTAGAAAAAGATATGCCTCCATGATTTTCTCCTTGAAAAAGGCTTGCATAATAATCTCCTTGATATGGTGGAGGAGATATTAATTCTTCACATATTTCCTACACATCACAAAACTCACATATTCTTGAGATATATAAAAATATGTACATTTTCTAATAATTAATCATAAATTCACTTATAATACAAAAATGAATAAAATGGAAAATAAGAAGGTGAAACCCAAATGTATGTATGAAAGTGATATGATAACAGGTTAATGGGATGATGAAATGTAAGGAAAAAGGTGGATGAAAATATGAAATTTCTTAGTCTCAACAGGCACCATCACTTTTCCTGTGATATTGTCAAGCACTGTGTATTCTATGTTTTCTTTTTCCTGTTTCTTTTCCTGCAATTGATTCTTATACAAGACCTTCTCATTGAATATTACATCTCTGCTCCTAATGATTTTGTGATTTTCATAATCATATAAGCGATAACCAAAATCATTAACACCATATCCAATAAAGGTACATTTATTTGATTTTGCCTCAATCTTTGTTCTATTTTCTTTATTAATGTGGACAAAGGCTTCACAACCAAAAGTCTTTAAAAAAGAGTAGTTTACCTTTTTACCTATCCATGCCTCCTCTGGAATATCACCATCCAAAGAACTTGAAGGTCCTCTGTTTATTAGATAAACAACAGTGTCTATAGCATCTGCCCAAAATTGTAAAGGCAATCTTGCATGCAATCTCATGCACCTTGCAAGCTCCATGATTTTTCTGTTCATCCTTTCTGACACACCATTTTCTTGTGGTGTTCCTGGAACTATCTTCTCTCTGTGAATTCCATTCTTTGAATAGTACCTATCAAACTCTTTGCTGCAATAATAACCTCCATTATCTGATCTGAGACACTTCAACCTTTTCCCTGTCTCATTTTCAACCAAAGCTTTCCATTTCTTGAAAGTATCAAATACATCAGATTTATTTTGAATACAATAAATCTAGGTTTTTCTAGTTGCATCATCAATAAAAGTAACTGTTAGAAAATTATATATTACGAAGCAATAGAACACATAAAATATTGCAGAAATATAAACACAGAAAACGCACAAAACAAGAGAGACACATATATACGTGGTTCACCCAGTTTGGGCTACGTCCACCCCGAACAGCCAGTCCTTCCTTTCTATTATCCAGCAAAATGAAGAGATACAACCTACAGCAAAACCGCTGTAATATCCTCTGTTTTCTCTCACAGTCTCACCTCTATGTTTCTCGCTCACCGAATACACCTCTATCACAGCCTCAAATACAATGCCCTCATATAAAGAGAGGGGTTGCCTTCTAGGGCAAAAAACCCTAAACTAAACATAAGTTCTACCGTCAGATCATCCGCCTAATGAACGGCCCAGATTGACTAGAAATTACTATACTTTTACAAGGCAATTTTACAGCTGTTTTTAGCTTCGGGGGCGCTGCCCCCGAAACCCCCCGCCAGGGGGGGGCTCCATAAAGTGACCCCCCACGGCAGCGATCATTTTACGGGCGGCGTTGCCGCCCCATTTTGAACTGGGGTCCAAAATGCCGGTACTATAGAAGATAATCAGGCTCCACACCCAACAGTAACATAATAATGAGAGCCACCAAGAGATGGTACCTGAGCAGGTCCCCATACATATGTATGCACAAGCTCTAATTTTTCGCTCTTCTTCTCTTTCCCAACTCTACGGAATCTGACTCTTTTCTGTTTTCCATAAACACAATTTTCACAGAATTTTAAATCAACATGCTTCAAACCTGGCAACAAATTTCTTGAGTGAAGAATTTGCATCCCCTTCTCACTCATGTGCCCGAGCCTATGATGCCACAATGATGTATCTTCTCCTAAAGAGGTTAAAGCATTAACAAAATTAGAAATACCATGGCATAAATACAATGTACCAACCTTTTCTCCTTTCGCTATTACCAAGGATCCTTTAGTGACCTTCCAGGTTTTATCTGTGAAATTACTTATGCAACCTTCACCTCCCAACTACCTTGTTGAAATCAAATTTTTCTTCAGATATGGAACATGCCTTACCTCCTTCAATATCCATTGATTTCCATTCTGTTGTTCTATGAAAACTCTACCCATTCTAATGATTTTACAGGGTTTATCATCACCGAATCGAACCTGCCCAAAATATCCTTGAACATAATCATGAAAATGTTTCTTATCAGGTGTGGCATGGAATGAGGCCCCTGAATCTACCACCCAAGCATCAATAATATTTTCTAATGAAAGAATCAAAGCATCTTGCAACACATCACCTGTTACATTTGCTTCAAGATTAGTTTCTTGCTGTGCGTCTTCTTCTTTTCCCTACCGAGACTTGCAGTCTTTCTTCAGGTGTCCTTTCTTCCCACATTTCCAGCACACTATCCCTGATCTGGACTTGGATATGCCTTTTCTTGACTTATTGTGATATCTAGGGCTCTTTCCTCTTTCCATTTTTCTTCCCCTAGTCTCTGCAGTCAAAGCATTACCTGATGTCTCACCGGAGCTTTTCCGTCGCATTTCCTCGCTAAGGATTGCACTGACAACATCATCAAACTTTAAAGTACTAGATCCAGAGATAGAGTTACTAATGGCCATAACTAAACCATTCCAAATTTCTGGAAATGAGCACAGAAATAATTGAGCCCTAACTTCATCATCAAAATTTACCCCTACAGAACTTAACTGACTTGTAACTATATTAAAATCATTTAAATGGTCTGCAACAGATCCACCTTCTGACATCTTCATATTAAATAAATGCTTCATAAGAAATACCTTATTTGAGGCCGAGGTTTTTTCATATAGTTTGGCCAATTCCAACATTAAACCCTATGTTGTCATTTCCTTTGAAATATTAAACGCTACCGACGCTGCTAGGCATAGCCGTATTGTTCCAAGTGCCTTTCTGTCGAGAATATCCCATTTTGTGTCTATCATACTCGTCGGCTTCTTTGTCTTTCCACTCAATGGTAGGTACAGATCTCTCTGATACAAATAATCTTCCATCTGCATCTTCCACAACTGGTAGTTTTGGCAGTTGAATTTTTCGACCCTAAACCTACCATCTTCTGCCATTGCTCCCACTCGAACCAGGAACCCTTCTCTCTTGCGAGTTTATAAGCCAAATAGACCTTCGGCTCTAATACCAGTTGTTAGAAAATTATATATTACGGAGCAATGGAACACATAAAATATTGCAGAAATATAAACACAGAAAATGCATAAAACAAAAGAGACATAGATATACGTGGTTCACCCAGTTTGGGCTACATCCACGGAGAAACAACCAGTCCTTCTCTTATTATATTATCCAACAAACTGAAGAGATACAACCTACAACAAATCCGCTGTAACTCCCTCTTCGCTCTCAATCTCCTCTCTCTTCCTCACTTAGAATACAGATATACATAGACGCAATACAATTCCCTCATATATAGTGAGGGGTTGCCTTCTAGGGCAAAAAACCCTAAATTAAACATAACTTCTACCGTCAGATCATCCGCCTAATGAACGGCCCAGATTGAATAGAAATTACTAGAATTTTACAAGGTAATTTTACATCTATTTTTAGCTTCGAGGGCGCTGCCCTCGAACCCCCGCGGGGGGATCAAGTCCCCCCCGCATGGAGGGGTGTACAGTCTTCTTGGGGTATACATCTGGTTGAAACCTTTGAATGCAGAAGATAATCAGGCTCCACACCCAACATATTGGTCACAGTAGTATGAGCCCAATCTGAGACTCATACATGACATGCATTACAGAGGAGTGTGCTTGAACTTCTCAAGCCTTCTCTGGAGTGCACAGACTCTCTGACTCTCTCTGTCTCTATCTTAACTCTGGCTCGATGCTGCCTTTTCTTCTGTAGGTTAGCTTAGCTTCTTCTCTCTGCTTTCGGCTTACTGCCTACTGCTCTTCGCTTACTGCTCGCTTCTCTCTTTGTCAGTTTGTGGCTTTAAAGCCAATCTACTTCCCAACTGTTCGTTTCCGCTTCCCGGTTTTCTGGTTCCCCTGCCTCTGTCCATTTGAATCCCTTTGTCC
This sequence comes from Pinus tabuliformis, assembly GCA_031772625.1. NCBI lineage: Eukaryota > Viridiplantae > Streptophyta > Pinopsida > Pinales > Pinaceae > Pinus > Pinus tabuliformis. The sequence continues at coordinate 498,665,664 of CM062819.1, forward strand.
TGCGTAATCAGTCACTTTATAACGCTTCACAAGGAGGTGGCCACCTAGTTCATAACAGATGAGTGTCAGTTCTCTTGGACATATTCGAAACAACCATTTTTTTCCGTTAACTCCAAGAATGCCCACGAAACACGACCTTCTACCAACGCATTATCCATCTCGGACTTCAAATCCTATGTGACCTTGCTTCATAACCTTGTCAAATCCGGTCATCCATGGGAACACGTCTCTGCCGTTGATCTGGGGGCCCTAGATCCTACAGTCATTGTTCATATCGGGCGGCTAAGTAGCATGATGTTTACCCATCCGATGTGAACGGTTTTCTCTCTCCCCGCCGGGATGCGTGGCAATCGCTGTGTGGCATCAAGCGGAACTCGGTCGAGACTGCTTACCTCTCAAAGCCCCTCCGATATTTTTCCGGTTTTGTGGAATCCCGCTCTGACAAAACAGAAACAATATTTTCTGCATTTTATAATTATTTCAGGTCCGGGTGCTCGGGCTTCTCTTCACTGAGAGGTTTGCCCTGCGATATGTGATTAGCGATTTCGGAAACTACCTCCGTTACTTAAAATTATCCTTGCATTTGCTAGTTGGTGTCAGCGCGCGTTACCATGGTTCGCCACTCTGCGCACTAGATCGACAACCCTCATTGTTCCGCGTTGATCGCTATTGCAACTGTCTGAAGATTCCTTCCGATAGCTTGATATTTATAAGACTTTGAATCTTTGGCATGATTTTTAAAGAGTTCATGAAAACTTAGAGAGTGTTCTAAGATCCATTTTGGATCACGCCTTCCCATTGAAAAAGCTTTTGGACCACCAAAAGTTGAATTTTAAGCATCAATCAAGTGAGGATATAGATTCCTCGCTTGCCCAATTTCTATCTATCTTGCACTGCTTGGTTTTGAACCTTTGAGTCCAATCCTGAGGTACTCAACATCCCCTCTGTGCATATATAGTTCTCACCTTCTTTTCCAGAACTGTGTCTTCCTGCAATTCATTGAGATATTTAGGCAACAGATCATCAATAGAAGGCAATTGACTCTACTCTTCGGGATCTTCAACCAATGAAGGTTCAAACAGTCTCAAGATTTCTGCATTAACTACTGGAGATATGTGCATGTAAGATGACAAATCAAGGCGAAAAGCATTCTCACCGATTTTCTCAAGTATCTTGAAAGGTCCATACCTTATCGGCTTCAGCTTCTTACCTTCACCTTGCATTCTGTCTTTGCTGATATACATGCCTTGCCTTGTACTTGGCTTGGCTCTTTTCTAGCTGTTCCTATACTGCCTGGTGAATCTCTTGGATTTGTTCAATGAACTTGGTTGCCTTGTCCACATCACTGTGTCCATCAACTACTATGTCTTTACCAAAGACAAAATCCAAGGGAGTCCTTGGTGTGAAACCAAAACAAGTCTCAAAAGGAGATCTCTGTGTAGAAGAATGTTTAGCCCGGTTGTAAGCATGTTGCACATAACACAAATGTTCATCCCAAAGCTTGGGATGCTTGCTGCAATATCTTCTGAGCAACTGGATCATTGTCCTATTGACCACCTCTGTTTGGCCATATGTTTGTGGATGAAAGGTTGTGCTCTTCTTCAGTCTAGTGTCCATCAATTCCCACAGACTTGACCAAAAATTTCCAACAAATCGGGAATCTCGATCAGATATAATGGAAGTGGGTAATCCAAAATGAACCCATACATGCTGAAAGAACAACTTTGTTGTTTGTTCAGCCGTAATCTGTTTTCTACAGTGTATTAAAATACACATTTTGCTGAACCTATCGACAATAACATATAAATAGTCATGACCTTTTCTAGATTTAGGCAATCCCCCAACAAAGTCCATGGAAACACTTTCCCAAGGATGAGAAGGCACTGGTAGTGGAGTGTACAAGCCTAGTTTTCTATTGTTGGGCTTTCTTTTAGCACACATGGTACACCCTCTTACATATCTAGAAACTGTTTCATTCATTTTGGGCCAATAACAAAATCTTTGCAGTTGTGCAATTGTTTTACTAATACACCAAAGTGACCTGATATTAGAGAAGTGTGTGCTTCTCGAATTATCTTTACTCTTTCAATTTGAGGAATGCATAACTTTCGAAAATGATACAAGAATTGGTCTTTAACATGATAATCCAATTCTTCTACTTGTTTGCCATGACTTAAAGTTGCATATACATCTTTAAAGTCTATGTCTTGAGCATATTGTTCAATGTAGCTTTCATGCAATATTGAATTATGTTTAAGTATAGTAGATGCATTTATGATTGGTCTGGACAACATATCTGCAACTTTATTGTGTATTCCCTTTTTATATCTGATGACAAGATGAAACGGTTGTAGAAAACCCATCCACCTATAGTGTCTTGATTGCTACAACTTAGTTTGTGAGTGTAAATATTGAAGAGGTTGATGATCAATATGTATAACTGTCTCTTTTCCCATTAAATAATGTTTCCACTTTTTCACACTCTGTACTAATGCATACAATTATTTATCATATGTGGGATAATTAACCACTGTAGAATTAAATGTCTCAGAATGATAACATATGGGTTTATCGTGCTGCATCAACACTGCTCCCATGGCATAATCACTGGCATTCGTTCCAATCTCAAAGGGTCTTTGAAGATCGGGTAGTGCTAGTACTAGTGTTGTACTAATCTTTTCTTTCAAGGTGTCGAAGGCTTTCTGTTATTTGCCTCCCCACTGAAGCACCTTCAATCATGTTAAAGCATGTAAGGGAGCTGCAATCAAAGAAAAGTTAGAAATAAACTTTCTCCAATATTGTGCTGCTCCTACGAAGCTTCTAACTTCTGTAGCAGATTTGGGTTTAGGCTAGTTTACAATGACTGCAACCTTAGAGGGATCTATCTTCAATTCACCACCCCCCTACAATATGACCCAAATAATTCAAAGATATTTTTCCAAATTCACACTTTGATAGCTTAACATAAAGATTTTCTCTTTTCTAAACATCTAGAGTCTGCGTTACATGCTTCAAATGTTCTTCCCATGTTTTACTAAATAAAAGAATGTCATCTAGATATACAATGAAAAAATCATCAATAAAAGGCTTGAGTACATCATTCATTACTCCCATGAAAGTAACAGGAGCATTAGTTAAGCCAAAAGGCATAACTAACCACTCATACAATCCCTGCTTTGTTTTGAAAGCAGTCTTCCATGCATCTTGCTCTGCAACTCTGACTTGATGGTAGCCACTATGCAAGTCCAACTTGGAAAAGTAAACAGCTTCTTTCAACTGATCTAATAGATCATCTATGCGAGGAAGGGGATAACGATTTTTTATCATTATCTTATTCAGTGCTCGGTAATCAATGCACATTCTCCATGAGCCATCTTTCTTTCTCACCAAGACAATTGGAGACCCACATGGTGATGTGCTAGGTCTTATGAACCCTTTCTCAAGCAGCTCCTGTACCTACTTCTTGATTTCTGCATTCTCTAAAGCAGACAACCTGTACATTCTGATGTTAGGCAATGGAGCATCTTGCTGCAAATTAATATCATGTAATATTTCCTTTTTGGGTGGCAGACCTTTAGGTTCTTGAAATAGCATATCATATTCTGAAAAAACTTTTTCTAAATCAACTTGCTGTTTAGCATTACAGCCTTCAAATACATTAGTTTTATCAGGTTTCTTTTCCTTTACAACCATCAGTAAAAATTGTTTGCATGAATTTACAATTCTTTTCATCTACCCTGAGTTTATGAGAGTATAATTATTCTTGAGTTTATGAGCTCTTACAATATATTCGATTCCATCTTTTACGAGTTGATACTTTTTTTAGCTCTATAGAAAATGGCTTTTCTATCATACAAGTAAGGACTTCCTAAAACAATTCCACATATATCCAAGGGAACAATATCTAACTCAACCTCATCTACAAATGCTGACCCAAACAAAAACCTAAGTTTACATTATCTATAGTCACTTGTAGCTTTGCTTTATCACATAACCAACCCAATGGATATGGCTTCTTGTGAGGTGTGGTTAGTAATCCCAGCTTATTTACAATTGCTTCAGAAATTAAGTTTACTTGTGAGCCACTATCAAACAAAGTATCAATCTTTTGATGCTTGGAAATAACTCTAATATGAAAAAGCTCATGTCTTTTCCTCTCATTTTCTTCATTATCGGTAGATTGTGCAGAATTACTAGTAGATGCTTCAAAATTTTTACCTTTTATACCTGTGGCTGTGATTTTTGTTTCATCCCCTGAGTCCGACCCCAAATCCTTCTGAATAGCTGCAACAGTCTTCTTCTTTTTGCCATCGTACTTCTTGGGCCTCAGCTCCGGATGCAAAATCCATCAGTGTTCATCATCATGCCCATCCTTCTTGCAATGAGTGCATGAAGGTTTGGTCTTTTGTACAGCATTTGCCTTCCTCTCTTTCCATTTCTGCTTTCTCTTTTCCTTGTTCTTATTTGCAGTGGGTTTTGATGATCCCCCAACTTCTGGGTTCACATTCTTGCCTCTAGCCTCTAGATGTGTAGCCTGAATAGATACCTTATCTATGCTAGTAGGATTAAACATGAGAATGGTGTGCTTTAAATAGTTGTGTAGACCACCTATATACTTCAGCAGAGTTTCAGGTGAGTCTAAAGAAATGCCTAGAATCAAAGATCTTTTTCTAAATTCTTGGGTGTAACTTTGTACACTTTGCCCTTTCAATTGGCGAAGAGTTTGCCAACTCATCATAGCTTGCTGCATATAAGCTAGTGGATAGAATTGTTTTTTAATTGCAGAAACAAATTCATTCCAGGTAGAAAGAATTTTACCATGCTTCTTCAAATCAGCTTGTGTCTTGCCTTCCCACCATACCAGGGCGGTGCCTCCGAGGTGTAGGCTAGCCAACTGAATCTTTCTCCTTTCTGAATCGATGTTCTGCACTCTGCAATATACATCAATCTGTCTAATCCAGTTATCTAGCTTTTCTGCATTCAATTCTCCGTCATAAACTGGAAAATCAAACTTCACATCTAATTTAATCAAAGAAGGTTTCTTCTTTTTCTTTTTAGGGCTTTCTTTATGTGAAGAAGATGACGATGAAGGTGATGATGGGGGAGATGGTGGAGAGGGCTTCTCTTCTTTTCCTTTGCCTTCTGGGTGGGCAACTAGAAGAGGTTCTTCTACTCCTTTATCTTGTTTGGAGGTTGATGACTCTTCACCTCTACCTCTCTTAAATTCTCTATACATTTCTTCTACCATGGCTCTCATGGTCATGAAACTGTCCATGAACTGGGAGTCTAATTCCAAGGGACTTTCTTCTGACATTTTCCTCTTAGGATAGACTCTTCTAATTTCTGGGTTAGCTTCAACCAACTCTCCTTCTCCTAATTTAAGCTTTGATCTAGTTATCATTCACAAACAGTCCAGCACAAGTTTGTCTAACCTTAGCAACCTAAAGCTCTGATACCACTTGATTTGTTATTGATCCAAGACAATTAATAAGGTATTACAGACTCATGTGCATGGATGTGACTATGTTATTTTATGCAACGGATCAATAAGATTGCGAAATACACAGGCAATGAAGCAGTGAAAGAAAACATAGCAGGCAAACATATAAACACAACGATTTTAATAAGGAGTTCACCCAATACTCTTAGGCTACGTCTCCCAGTCCAGCCTTCAATGGTGGCCTCTCTATTATGTTTTCAAAGCAGAGTTTTTACAACAGTGAGCTCAATTTGAGTCTCACTCAGCAGATACAAATCAGTAAGACTGTACTTGGATTCCCCAAGTCTCTAGAGTACACAGACTCCCCTCACTGAACTCTTGACCTCTATTGGTCACAGTAGTATGAGCCCAATCTGAGACTCATACATGACAGGCATTACAGAGGAGTGTGCTTGAACCTCTCAAGCCTTCTCTGGAGTGCACAGACTCTCTGACTCTCTCTGTCTCTATCTTAACTCTGGCTCGATGCTACCTTTTCTTCTGTAGGTCAGCTTGACTTCTTCTCTCTGCTTTCGGCTTACTGCCTACTACTCTTCGCTTACTGCTCGCTTCTCTCTCTGTCAGTTTGTGGCTTTAAAGCCAATCTGCTTCCCGACTGTTCGTTTCTGCTTCCCAACTTTTTGGTTCCCCTGCCTCTGTCCATTTGAATCCCTCTGTCCTGCGTAATCAGTCATTGTATAACGCCTCACAGGGAGGTGGCCACCTAGTTCATAACAGATGAGTGTCAGTTCTCTTGGACATATTCGAAACGACCTTTTTTTCTCGTTAACTCCAAGAATGCTCGTGAAACACGACCTTCTACCAACACATTGTCCATCTCGGACTTCAAATCCTATGTGACCTCACTTCATAACCTTCTCAAATCCAATCATCCATCGGAACACGTCTCTGCCTTTGATCTGGGGGCTCAGATCCTACGGTCATCGTTCATATCAGGCGGCTAACTAGCATAATGTTTACTCGTCCGATGTGAGCGATTTTCTTTCTTCCCATCGGGACGCATGGCAATCGATGTGTGGCATCGAGTGGAACTCGGTCAAGACCGCTTACCGCTTGAAGCCCCTCTGATATTCTGCCGGTTTTGTGGAATCCCACTCCGACGGAACCGAAACAATATTTTCCGCATTTTATAATTATTTCGGGTTCGGGTGCTTGGGGCTTCTCTTCACTGAGAGGTTTGCTCTGCAATATGCGATTAGTGACTTGTTGCTAATCACATATAGGAAACTGCCTCTATTACTTAAAATTATCCCTGCATTTGATGGTTAGTGTCAGCGCGGGTTACCATGGTTCGCCGCTCTGCGCGCTAGATCGACAGTCCTCGTTGATCCGCACTGATCACCATTGCAACTGTCTGAGGATTCCTTCCGATAGCTTGATCTTTATAAGACTTTGAATCTTTGGCATGATTTTTAAAGAGTTCATGAAAACTTAGAGAGTGTTCTAGGATCCATTTTGGATCATTATAGGAAGGGGAAATCTTGGTGAAGATGACCTTATTGACCATATCTTGCAGAACCAGCCTCCCACTACCATACCAGTTGATGAATTGCTGAAATAATCTGAGAGTAGTCCCTGGACTAACTTGTGCTCTGTTGACTCTAGCCTAGAACATGTCAAGATTGTAGAGTTTGTTTGATCCAGAACTCTAAATATCAACCCCTCTCTCTCAGCCAAACAAGAAGAACAATTGTGCAATGTACTGAGGAACACCTAGATGTTTTTGTTTGGGATTATAAAGAAATGAAAGGTGTGCATCCCTCAATTTGTACACATCATATTTACATCAAAGAGGGACAAAAGCCTGTGCACCAAACCCAGAGAAGGATGAACCCAACTCTTAAGGACATTGTGAAAGAAGAATTACCAAAGCTACTAGATGTTGGGTTCATATGCCCCATTTCAGATAGTGAGTGGGTATCTCCTCTTGTTTTAGTTCCCAAGAAGAATGAGAAGTGGAGAATCTGTGTTGATTACCGGGAGATTAACAAGGCTACAAAGACGAACCCTTTTCCTTTGCCCTTCATTGACCAAGTCCTAGATGGCCTTGCAGGAAATAATTTTTTATCCTTCCTAGATGGATTTAGTGGATACAACCAAAATATAGATCAGTCTTGAAGACCAAGATAAGACTACATTTACATGTCCTTGGGGTACCTTTACTTATAGATTTATTCCATTTAGTCTGTGCAATGCCCCTACTACTTTTCATAGGGAAGTTCTTAGTATTTTTGTTGAGCTTGTTCATGGCTCTATTATGATATACATGGATGATTTCACTGCTTATGGATGTGACTTCCAAGAAGCTCTTTCTAATCTATGCAAAGTCTTGAAGAAATGTATTGAAATGAATCTCTCATTGAGCCCTAAGAAATGTGAGTTTTTTATGAATGAAGGGACTGTCCTTGGTCACTCCATATCCAAGGAAGGAATATAGGTTGACCCAAACAAGATTGACATCATCAAAAGGGTCCCTATCCCTCAAAAGCAAAGAGATGTCAGGAATTTCCTTAGATTATTTGGGTATTATAGAAGGTTCATTAAACATTTTTAGCAAACTAACTTCACCCTTGTTTGGACTGCTGGCTAAAGATTCATATAATTGTTGGACAAACAAATGTCAAGAAGCCTTTGAAATACTAAAACAAAATATTCTTCAATGATATCCTTAATCAGCAATGTTAAAATTATAATCCCATCCAAATTGTTGTGACTCCACGGGTTCTTAGCAATCCCCTTTTCAGAGTCGCACTCACAACTTCAGAAGTGGATTAGATTTCATTCCCATGGGCTTCACTATTTCGCAAGTTGACATTTTCCTTAGATAATCCACCATTATTTTATTCAACTATTCTACTACTCACTTTTTAGATTGTTATCGATCATGGGAAGTTCATACATATTTTTAATTTTTAACCAAATCTTATGTATCGACATCTCTCTCCCTTAACCATACCCTTCTTGGGAATTCATACAAGACATGCATTCAATTGAAATTATTTTCGAGGTGATATAATCTCAACATGAAAAAATCTTACCCAATTGTTATCGGGAAATCTAGTGTCTATGCAGAGCTGCTAGTCCCACTAAGGCTGGTAGCTACCTTAGAAACAAACAAACTAAAACCACTTTCGTTTTCCTTTATGAGAAGTATATAAGAGGGGAACAAAGGAGACCAACCTCTGTCTTGCGCTTGGTTCTTTGCTTGATTCCTCTCCCTTCCGATAGATCTTTGCCACTTGCTTCCTCGTCTACCCAGCTTCAAAGAGCACCTGTAGAATCAAAGCAGCATAACACTATCCAAGAACATAGATCTACTATCATAAACAATATAGGACCAGATATATATTGACCACACAAATGCATATATCATCAATCATACAAGAATGTGGAGGAAAACTTGAATAGATTTATTAATAATCAAGAATAGCAAAGAGGATTACAACCAATTGTTCTGACCCAACGTCATCCTCTCAGCAAGAAAGCCCTTCTTCACCTCATGAAAAGCTTAGATCACCCAACACTATGATGTTACACCAAGAAACCAGCAACACTTCCTTACAAGATACAAAATTCCAACCTCTAGATCTCTGGGATGAGGGATCCATATATAGATGTTTGCAAGGGGGGCGAGTCAGCTTTTGAGATTTGATTAGTGTCCTCTCTCTGATAGTTCTTGATTCCACTTGGAGATTGATGATCTCTTACTCATCCCTGGGCGAATGCAGAGAGGCAAGTGTCACAGGAGAAGTTTCTGGAAGATTCCATGATCCTCCACCTCACAGATTGACCCTGCCATTTGTCCACTCTCGCCCATCGCACCCCATAGAAGGGATTTTCAGTATGCATCGCACCTCCCGTGTGCATTTAGGTGGGATGCAGCACACTTTGACCATGGAGCAGGTGAGATGGTCCAGTTTTGACCAGTTCTGAGTAGTTTTTCATGGAGAACTTCTGGGAGATGCTGTAATCAGTTGACCTTGTTCTTTTAGGGGTTGGAACAACACTTTTAGGGACTTAGGAGCCCTTGGTTTATGGACATTTATGATTGGGGTTGCAGTGCCCAAAAATGTCTATAACAGTTGCCCCTTAAAGCATGAGGTCGTTAATCTTTTGATGTCGGGTGAAATGTTTTATCATGAGGATCCGAAGTTTTTTCAAGCTGGAAGGCGACCTGTAATAAGATACAATACAATACATTATCTTCATAATATTTTCATGATCTAGTTGAGGCGGGCATTCCCATGCTCAGCTTTATAAATTCATTTTCATGTACATAAGACAGACAATCGTCTGAGTGCAGACTGATGATTCTGGTAGAGCCATCATCCCTTGGATTGGATGATTATCTGTGCAGTAATGATGTACATTTGATGTCTTTATTTTCCTGAATATATATCGTAGCCCGGATGGATGAAACTAGATCCGGGGTCTTCAATCTCGTTCGATCTTCACTCAAAGTACAAGTCGATCCATGTGAGAGATGTTCTGGAGTCAAACACGGAAAGACATCGCCTGATTACCAGCCAATGATGTAAGTTGTTAACAGGCGCGAGAGGAATCACCGATAATGATGATGACCCTCAAGGTACTACAGTACAATTCATGTGATGTGAATAAGGGACTTGGCGTCGAACACCACGCAAAATCTTTCGGTCGAAGGCCATTGATGTAAACCTGTTGCCGGAAGTGAGAAACTTGCCATTGAGGCATGCAAGCCTCAAAGTAATGAAAGGGTTGTTCCTAGATCGACTTCTTGGATAATGAGCTGATGTCGACAAGAAGCGATCTGTCATAGGAGGGCCTTAGTGAATCCCACATCAATGACATGGAACGGAGCAAATGATTTTAATGGAGGTGAAAACGATCTGACGACATAAGGTTCAGGGTGGCGGTCATGAAAGGATAGAGCGTAAATGTATTGCAGTGGATAAGACACAGGTGAATTCTCTGAGAGACTTCTCTTGAACATATCGGCGACACTGACATGATGGATTGGTAGCGTTAACCCCAAATATGGATGGTGTGACGGACCCATGGTGATATGACCAGTGAACGGAACAACCCAACCCGACTCGGATGCGGAGTGAAAGTGTCATGTTCAAGAGCGACTTGCTACCAATAAAGTTTTTCCAAGTTTTCTTCCCAATTTTTCCCCAGTCATTGTTGACCAGTACCTCTTTATTTTTGTCAAGCTTGAGGAGGATAACATATGCTTGTTCTATAATTTACCCTTCGGGCGAACCCATCGTTATGTTTTAACGAGCCTAGCGATAGTGAAACTTGTTCTTGTCTGTATGGACAAGTTTGTCGCTATTCGGTTTTAACGAGTTTAACGACAAAGATAACTCGGTCCTTTTCAATATTAGAGAATCTTAAAAAGGGACGTAAAGAAAACTCCAATAATCCTTTTTCGTCATATAATCCATTGAGTCCGAAAAAGTATAAAACAATACAAGCGCTTGATCTTTTTGTGTAATAATCCCTCAAGTCCAAAAAGATTAAAATCTAAAGGAGGGATAGCACTTCCAGTCACTTTAACGAGCTGGAGAGGCCAATTGCTCGGCAATCTTTTCATATTTTACGAGTCAGATGAAAAGAGCTTAAAGGAGACTCGTTTTTCGAGGAACGAGTGATAAATTTGGGTAGCAGCTAATTCCTGGTAAGGTTTGGAATTTTCCAATCACGGCAGCATCACAAGGATGGATAACAGGATCACTCTTCGCAGATGTTCCTCAAAAAGGGTAAACAATCAAATGGAGGTGAATGATCGGCCAAAATAGAGTGGAGGTGATGATGAGAACACGACCCAGTTTTCAAAGGCTGATGATAATGCATTCACGATGGTTATTTACCGAAAATTGGTTCATTTTTTAATGAGCTTAAACTCTGGGGGAACATTTGCTCATTGCTTATGTTTATTTTTTAACGAGCTTGAATTCCACGTTAAAACTGCTTGATCCAGTCGTATAATAACGATGTCTCATTTAAAATGGCATTTGTTTAAAGCTTTGCCCCACATCCTTTCTTTATGCAAGTTAGGAAACGACCAATCCTATGAGTTTAAAGGGTTAGAGGAACTACAAATTTAAAAAAATAAATGGTCGCTCTTCGCTTGCACGCCAAAAGGTTTGCATGCCCCCAGGTATAGCGAAAAATTTCCAGGTTACCAAAGATTGTTCTATCCATACTTCATGCAAAACACTTCCTCAGCGATGTCTACCAAAATATACAAAGGTGAGTGGCGCAACTGGCTCCACTCACATAACTTTCACAAAGGAATCTTATTCCAGTCTAATTTCATAAACTAGTCATATATCCTTCGCGGAAACCTACCCTATACCCAAGGTTTTCCTGTCGAAACAGGCCAAGGTGCATGCCCCCTGGGTTTCAGCCATGTCCTCCGAATCACTTGCGCTCATCAGGTGGACGGACTGGGGATTGATGAGACATTCCTTGCGTGAAAAGACCATTCAGGGATGGTATTTGACTATTTGCTATGTGTGAACCAGGGAATAAAATCTGGTCTACGAGCTTGACCACCCTTCCTTCATGCGGAAAACACATTACTCTAAAGAGTGAGGAGACAATGGCTCCCATGCAATAAATATAGTCACGTCCAAGGAGTAGATTATAATCCAGGGGTCCTTGGACTACCATTACGTTTATGTGAACGATTTTCCTTCTCAATGTTATCGGCACATTGGGAAGGATCCCTAACGATCGACTGGTTCCTTTGTCAAAGCTTGTTAGATTTCTCATTTCAGGCAAAAGCGATGGCGAACCAAGCACTTTCCAAGCAGTTGAGGAAAGGATACTCATAGAAGCCCCTTCATCTATGATGGTACCGGCCATGACCATTCTATATATTTGAGCAATGATTCGAAATGGTACACTAGCCGGTAAGTGGGGATGCCTAGTAGATTTCAATCGAAGGAAACAACTAGGTTGCTTGGAGGTGGGACCGAATAGACGGCCAGATACGACTCTGACGAACTTCCTTCCTGCGGTAAAGGAACGGGTAGACTGCCCCCATGTTCATCGGAGTCTGTGCTTATGAAGAGAATTTGGACGATGTCGTTCTTGTTCTCTCCGGTGATTGTATCATCTGAAGATGGATCCTCTGAAGGCAAGACCGGGTCAACTACCGTCTCGACCTTTTGACTTTCGTCTGGTGTGGATTCAGATGGTTTATCTTCAATGATAGACACTTCGGCTGACCACAATGGCATGTCAGCCGAATTTTCAACTAGTGACGGACTCGGCAAGAGCTTCTTATATCCAGGAGGAAGCCGTAGTGGTGAAACTGGACGGTCGTCCAAAACTCTTTTAGCCTCGTCTAAGAAGGGACAATGGTGGATGGCATGATCGCCTTCACACAGTTTAGAAGGAAATTTACATTTTCCTTTTTGTCCAGGGGCTTCACTTTCACTAGTTGACGGTGTATTTTCAACATGATCATCAGAGGTTGACGACACCGGATTGTGCAAACGAGGAGACCAGTCCCTTAAGATCCGAGGGATGCAAGGACAATCTCGATGATAGTGGTCTCTTTTGCAAATGACACATGGCGATTTAGGCCTGGACGGTGTAGTGTGTGGATTTTCACTAGACGATGCCTGGTTGCCCCTTTCGCCTTTGGCTCCTTCTTCTTCTCTTTCTTCTTCTTCTCCTTCTTCTTCTCAGTTACTTGATTTTTGGCTTTACCAGCTTTATCAAGCGAAGAGGAAGGAGGAGAGGGAGAATTGGACGAAGTAGAAGGTTGGGGGTTGACTTTGGTATCGTTTAGTTGCTGACTTGATTGTTTAGGAATCACGGTGTTCTGAACGACAGAGGTCGAGAAGAGCCATACGGGCAAGCCGATTTTCAATCCTGGAAGCGACAATGTGGCCATATGGTGTGCACCAACATCTCCCCAAGAGGAGAAAGGACTAGGATTTCCTCCAAGGGGAAATCCTTGGTTGGTGGACTCCATTTTTCTCAACCTAAGACCAACATAGGAAAGGTGATGTTTATTCCGATTAAAATAAATTTTAGATGCTTAGACACAACTTGTTTTTTCAATTTTTAAGAGTCGAGAAAAAACAAAAGATGACTCTAGTCGCCTTCGATTTTTAATGAGCCTGAAGTGACAAGTGCTCAGATGGACCTTTTCCTTTAAGGAATCTGAAAAGGAATGAAAGAGACTACTCTGGAAATCTAGACAGAGGGATTACCAAACCAATTGCAAAACTGCAGAATACTTTTTACGGTACGGCAGTCAATCTTCCCGAATGATGTGTTCAGTGCATTGTGATCGATAGGGCGGCAGACACGGCTTCCTAGGGATAAAGGATAAAGCCTATTGTGGTCTCCCAATATATACTCAACGATACGTGGGAGCACAAGTCCGTACTGTCACTTATCATCTCAAAGTGGAGGAATCACCCAACCAGTAATGAAAACAACAGTTACCAGGCTTTACGACGTCGGAATACATCTCTAGCCTAGACTTCTAAATGTTGTGCGTTAGGTTCCAAAGCATTTTTAGATTCATTAAATTTATTTTACAGTTGATCTTGCTTAAAAAATTTGCCTTTCAGGTTCACCACGTGATGTAGATATACAATTACTAAAATGCAATCTAAGATGATAAACAATCGTTTAATCTTCTTTTTGCAATGAAAATCCTAGCTACTAAGAAAAGAGAGATGATATTCTTTCAACATAGAGCAGAGAACACACACTATATGCACTGTCCTAAATCAAACCAACAAATAGTCTAAATGCAAATGCACATGCATGTATTTTTTTTAGCCTTCTTAATGTGTGAATGATAAAAAGAAAGCTAAGCGCAAATCTGAATTATTTTTCAAAGCGATATTACTAACAAGTTTCTTTTTAAGACAAAATGAAGACAATGACGACACTTTGCGATTTGGAATTGAAAACTTGCTTTCGACACTTGAAAAACTACTAATTCAAATCAAATACAAGAGTAACAGTGTAATCGACTATCAAGAAAAATCGGATTCTCTTCTACGACTGAAAACGACACTTGTGACACTTTCAAATCAAGAAACGACAGTTCAATTACGCTACTTCTTTGTAAAAGAGAACTGAAAATGGCTCACAATACATAAAAACATTTACAGTTCTTTGCACAATGGAGGCAGAATAATGGCAAGGAAGGGGGTTTCCAACAGAGGTATACTGACTACAGATAACAAAAACTCCTGAATAGAGCTGAAAAGAGTGAAAAAACCAAAGTCTGGAGGCAAAATTAGCCCTTTTTGATCAGCGCACTTGTTACACAGGGATTCCAGTATGCATCCCACCTACAGCACACGGGAAGTGCGATGCATACTGAGATCCTTGAAGGGAGGGTGCGATGGTGCAGTGCGAGACTTTTGATCCAGTTCTTGATCATAGTTTGCAGCACAGTTCAGGGATTTTGGCCGAGCAAGTGGTAATCAGTAAGTAAATCACAGGGGTAGATCTAAGGAGCTTACTAGAGCCACCACAAGGGCAATTATAGAGCTTGTAAATCGATTTTTCAATTCATAAACAAAACCCGGAGATAGACTGAAGCAACATTGATCTACTTTGCACTTGCATAGCAAATGCAGTTCGAAGGCTAGCTGGCTTGACTTTAGGCTTCGTCTATAAGTTTATAAAGCAAACAAATATAGAGAAGCAAACAATCTATTCGGTCATCAGCGGAGTCGCCATTTTGTTATCGGTAAATCTAGTGTCTATGCAGAGATGCTAGTCCCACTAAGGCTGGTAGCTACCTTAGAAACAAACAAACTAAAACCACTTTCGTTTTCCTTTATGAGAAGCAGATAAGAGGGGAACAAAGGAGACCAACCTCTATCTTGCGCTTTGTTCTTTGCTTGATTCCTCTCCCTTCCGATAGATCTTTGCCACTTGCTTCCTCGTCTACCCAGCTTCAAAGAGAACCTGTAGAATCAAAGCAGCATAGCACTATCCAAGAACATAGATCTACTATCATAAACAATATAGGACCAGATATATATTGACCACACAAATGCATATATCATCAATCATACAAGAATGTGGAGGAAAACTTGAATAGCTTTATTAATAATCAAGAATAACAAAGAGGATTACAACCAATTGTTCTGACCCAGCGTCATCCTCTCAGCAAGAAAGCCCTTCTTCACCTCATGAAAAGCTTAGATCACCCAACACTATGATGTTACACCAAGAAACCAGCAGCACTTCCTTACAAGATACAAAATTCCAGCCTCTAGATCTCTGGGATGAGGGATCCATATATAGATGTTTGCAAGGGGGGTGAGTCAGCTTTTGAGATTTGATTAGTGTCCTCTCTCTGATAGTTCTTGATTCCACTTGGAAATTGATGATCTCTTACTCATCCCTGGGCGAATGCAGAGAGGCAAGTGTCACAGGAGAAGTTTCTGGAAGATTCCATGATCCTCCACCTCACAGATTGACCCTGCCATTTGTCCACTCTTTCCCATCGCACCCAATAGAAGGGCTTTTCAGTATGCATCGCACCTCTTGTGTGCATTTAGGTGGGATGCAACGCACTTTGACCATGGAGCAGGTGAGATGGTCCAGTTTTGACCAGTTCTAAGTAGTTTTTCATGGAGAACTTCTGGAAGATGCTGTAATCAGTTGACCTTGTTCTTTTAGGGGGTGGAACAACACTTTTAGGGACTTAGGAGCCCTTGGTTTATGGACATTTATGATTGGGGTTGCAGTGCCCAAAAATGTCTATAACACCAATTCCTTCAACTTACCATCTGGTGTAGGATGGTTGATTTCCATATTTCCATGGTTTCCATTACCATTTGTACTAAGTTGGTGAGATTTTCAAGGGTGTATATTTGGCTCCTTCCCTAGCATTACATCCCCTTTTCATCTTCCTCAACATTCTTTCAATGGATGAGGGTACTTTTTTGTAATGTCCCTCTCTTAGTCTAATTTTTTTTAAAGAAACTCTCTCTCTCTCTCTTTATATATATATATATTAAATCAAGCACATAATTACAATGAATTAAATTCACAATCAAAACATTCTATCAAAATTTAAAAGGAAACTGGTTAATTGTGTCCCATAGTTTTAATTCTCCCTTCTTTAATTCATTTTCTCGACAAGGTAAAGAAACTCTCTCTCTCTCTCTCTCTCTCTCTCTCTCTCTCTCTCTATATATATATATATTAAAACAAGCACATAATTACAATGCATTAAATTCACAATCAAAACATTCTATCAAAATTTAAAAGGAAACTGGTTAATTGTGTCCCATAGTTTTAATTCTCCCTTCTTTAATTCATTTTCTCGACAAGAAAATAGCTCACAAGGTTTTGATCATAATAGCTACCAATAACCTCAAGCTTACATTTTGTTTGTATAAAAAGAAATTTATATTATATTTTTTAACTAGTGAAAACTAATAATCCCCTCTTACTTCAGTGGTTTTCTTTAGTCATCTATTTATAGCTTAGTTTATTGTTGCTAGTTCTATATAGCAATTCATTTGTCTCTAATGTTGAGACAATGCTTTTCCTATATTATGGTCTTATTGTTGCTAGTTCTATATAGAAATTCATTTGTCTCTAATGTTGAGAGAGAGAGAGAGATGTTGAGATGGTTGCTAGTTCTTTGTCCTGTATTGTGTTTTTCCTATATTATGGTCTTATTGTTGCTAGTTCTATATAGCAATTCATTTATCTCTAATGTTGACAGAGAGAGATGTTGAGATGGTTGCTAGTTCTTTGTCCTATATTGTGTTTTTCCTATATTATGGTCTTATTGTTGCTAGTTCTATATAGCAATTCATTTATCTCTAATGTTGAGAGAGAGAGAGATGTTGAGATGGTTGCTAGTTCTTTGTCCTATATTGTGTTTTTCCTATATTATGGTCTTATTTTTGCTAGTTCTATATAGCAATTCATTTATCTCTAATGTTGAGAGAGAGAGATGTTGAGATGGTTGCTAGTTCTTTCTTCTATATTGTGTTTTTCCTATCTTATGGTCCTATTGTTGCTAGTTCTATATAGCAATTCATTTATCTCTAATGTTGAGAGAGAGAGATGTTGAGATAGACTGTGTTTTTCCTATATTATAGTCTTATGGTCTTCTAGTTCTATATAGCAATTTATGGTCTTATTGTTGCTAGTTCTATATAGCAATTCATTTATCTCTAATGTTGAGAGAGAGAGATGTTGAAAGAGAGAGTGTTTTTCCTATATTATAGTCTTATGGTCTTCTAGTTCTATATAGCAATTCATTTGTCTCTAGTGTTGAGAGAGTGTTTTTCCTATGTTATAGTCTTATGGTATGCTAGTTCTATATAGAAATTCATTTGTCTCTAATGTTGAGAGAGTGTTTTTGTCTCTAATGTTGAAAGAGGTCTTATTGTTGCTAGTTCTATATAGCAATTCATTTATCTCTAATGTTGAAAGAGGTCTTATTGTTGCTAGTTCTATATAGCAATTCATTTATCTCTAATGTTGAGAGAGAGTGTGTTTTTCCTATATTATAGGCTTATGGTCTTCTAGTTCTATATAGCAATTCATTTGTGTCTAATGTTAAGAGAGTGTTTTTCCTATATCATAGTCTTATGGTCTGCTAGTTCTATATAGAAATTCATTTGTCTCTAATGTGAGAGAGTGTTTTTCCTATATGTATTATTGAGAGTGTTTTGAGTGTTTTTCCTATATGTATTATTAAAACTATTAAATTGGTTTGTCTCTCATGTTGAGAGAGTGTTTTTCTTATATGTATTATTGAGACTGTTTTGTTTTCTTTCCTATTATATTATGATCTATATTATGTTTTGTTTTTTTTTCATATATTATGATGTTTATTATATGTATTAAGTATTATTGAGACTGTTTTGTTTTTTTTCCTATTATATGTATTAAGTATGTTTTGTTTTTTTGTTTTTTTTTCATATATTATGATCTTTATTATATATATTAAGTATTATTGAGACTGTTTTGTTTTTTTCCTATTGAGACTGTTTTGTTTTTTTTCCTATTATATTATGATTTTTGTTTTGTTTTTTTTCCTATTATATTATGATTTTTCCATATATTATGATCTTTATTGAGACTGTTTTGTTTTTTTTCTTATTATATTATGATCTATATTATGTTTTCTTATTATATTATGATCTATATTATGTTTTGTTTTTTTTTTCATATATTATGATCTTTATTATATGTTGAATTTTTCCTATTATATTATGATCTATATTATGTTTTATTTTTTATGTTTTGTTTTTTTTCATATATTATAATATATGTATTAATTATGATCTTTATTATATGTATTAATTCAACACATGTAGATCCATCGAATTGGACACAAACTACCACTTATATTTTTCATATAGAGATACTATTTCAATCCCAATACTGATACGAATAATCACATGTTAACACATATCAGGTCGCTCTGTTTTAAAATTCCGCTGCACATATTTTTGGTTAACAATGTGGTTGGATATTGGTTTGGTACTAAACATAATTTTTATGCTTATAATTATCCCTAACCTTCCATAAACTTACTTGTCATCGAATAACACTTCCATATCTTCTTGTCCTCCCTTATCAAATGAGAAACTAAGCTATATTTTGTTTTAAATCAATGACGTTCACTACCTAATTCTTCCATCATAGTTATTTCCTTACTTTTTACTAATGGTATATTTAATTTTTTAGGTAACTCCTTCCACGTTTCTGTGGAAATTCTTCTTTCTCCTCTAGCATTTTCGATTTCAAGTCCAACTATGAGATTTCACTAATTTTTTTAACCGTATTCACAAGGTCGGGACTCTAGCTCACTCTGGGTGAAACTAGTGGATGAAGGCACAATTTATTTCTTGTTTGAATTAAAATCTTCTTCGACCATTTGTAACTGAGTACTTAGTTCTGGAGTATTTATCCATCAACTATTAAATGTTAAATAAGTTCTTTATAAACCTTTCTCTGGCCTTGTTATACTAGACTCTATAGTTAATTTGTTTATACTAAAATTATGGTTTTTTATATACAAATTTCCAATTGGACAATGTTATTTGTAGAAATATGTACATATTTATTTATTTTTACTTGAAAGGTTTTTGCATTGTATAATGTATCGAATAGCATTTACCTTGTTTAGGCTTAATATTGTTAAATTTGCAATTAAATTATTGTCTTACAACCTTTTTTTTTTAATATTCATATTATTGTACATATCAAGAACAATTCACTAATACTTTGGTGGTTTTGATTATTTAAACCATTTTTCTAGAAAAAGGTTTTTTTTGTCGTTAATACAAGCCTGCATATGAGTATTTCATTTATACTAGTAATCTGCAGTTTCCGTTTAAAGTAATCTGCAGTTTTGTTATTTGTGTATTTGACAATTAATTCTATATATAAAATATAACAATAATAATGATTTTGGAAGATAACACCATACAAAATATAAATCGCAGAAGCCTCAAATCAATAATAATAATGACTTTAATTCTAAATATACATATCAAGAAATGATATTTGTTTTTCATATTTGTTTTTTCTTTAAATAAAGATTCGACTTCTAGCTAGCATAATAATTAAACAATTTCTCTATAAAATAATACTCTATGACTCAACTGTTTCTTTTTCTTCTATCTTATCATGCATATAGTTTAACTTCCATTCTATAGAAAAGATAAATAAAACAAGCTTTTAAAAATACAATTCATTTTTCTTTTTCTTTTCTTTACTTTTTCCCAATGTATAAAAAAATTATATATAAGACAACCATTTTCATTTTCTTGACAAGAAGATATTTATAGAAACTAGAGATACCAACTTGAAATAGTATTTTCTTTTCTGAAAAATTAATAGTCTAGTACTTGGCTCCTCCCAACATTGACACTGCAAAATAGCCAATGTCCCCCAAGCATATCAGACATGCAGTTTATTTCTGTCTCAATTTCCTTCTCCTCTTTAGTCTCTTATGCTCTCAAAATGAGATAAAAGCCAGTAAAAAGGGAATATTTTATCCATTCCCATCTACCACTCTTTTGGTGGTTATTAATTGTCTCCACCTCACCAACAAGTGGGAGGTAGTTATCAACTCATTAATGAGCTTTTGTGTACCACTGTTGAAGACAACTCCATGTCTTCTAGGAAACAATTAATTGGCCAATATCATAATCCCCAATTAAATCTAATTATCCAGATTAGATGCCTAAGACTTATTGGTGGGCAATAAATATTTCACAATAATTTTGTAGTCTTATCTCTTTTAGCCATTTGTACTCAAAAATTAATTTTCTAGATTTTCTTCATTTATAAAAAAATAAACATCATAATTACAAATTTACAACGAGTTATTATCTGCAGTACATTTGTTGATAAGTAAAATTTTCCAATTATCTTTCAGTCTAACTTACTTAACAAAAAATAAACATATGCACATTTAATTACAAAAAACATCAAGTCAAGGGATATCACATCCTCCCTCGCTTGAGTTTGAAATTGTCCCAGTGTTCATTATTATTTTCAAATACATTCAAGTTTTTATCAAAATATGCTTCTTTGAAAGCATACTCTAACTCCCAAGTTGCATCTTTTGGATTGAAATGTTTCCATTGAACCCTCAGCTGCAGTACATCTCTATTCTGGAGCGTGACTACCATTTGGTTTAGAATATGTAGTGGTTCTACTAGGAATTCTCCCTTTGGTTCCACCTGTACAACAGTCCAATCAATTACATGAGATTGTTCATGTATATACTTTTTCAAAAAATATACATGAAACACATTATGAATTTTAGTATTGGCTGGTAGGGTTAGTCGATAGGCTAGAGGTCCAATTGTGGCTCACACCTCAAAAGGTCCACATTATCTAGGTGATAACTTGGCACAACTGCCAAGTCTGAGTGTGCTTTTCTTGGGTTTAACTTTTAAATACACATGATCTCCCACATTAAACTCATTTTGAACTCTTTTCAAGTCTGCATAGCTCTTATCATGATCTTGGACCGTTTTTAAATTTTGTTTAACCTACTTGACCACTTCTTCCATTTATT
This sequence comes from Pinus tabuliformis, assembly GCA_031772625.1. Taxonomy (NCBI): domain Eukaryota; kingdom Viridiplantae; phylum Streptophyta; class Pinopsida; order Pinales; family Pinaceae; genus Pinus; species Pinus tabuliformis. The sequence goes on from CM062819.1 coordinate 498,687,212, forward strand.
TTAACATATCAGGTGCCAACACTATTTTATCTTCAAGATGATCCCAACTGAAAGGTACCTTGCATCTTCTTTCATACATCACTTCAAAAGGGTTCATTTTCAAGGAGGTTTGGTATCCATTATTATAAGCAAATTTTGCTAAATGCAAGTAATCCTCTCATTTGTTTGTTTGTCCTTAACATACATCCTTAACATATCCTCCAATATCCTCCAATATATGATTGGTCCTTTCTATTTGGCCATCAGTTTGAGGATGGTAATTTGTACTAAAGTTCAACATTGTTCTCATACCTTCAAACAACCCTTTTCAAAACTTGGATGTGAATTTTGCATCCCTATATGAGATTACAATTTTAGGTATCCCATGGATTCTAAAAATTTCTCTCATGAAAATTTCTAGAACGTTTATTGCTTTAAAAGTGGATTTTACAGTGATAAAGTGTATTTCTTTACTGAGCTTATAAACCACAACCATAATGGAGTCAAGTTGCCTCCTAGTATTAGGTAGTCTAGTAATAAAAATCCATTGAAATTGTATCTCATTTCCATTCTAGAATGGGTATGGGTTACAACAACCCACCATCGTATTGATGAGAAGCCTTAACTTGTTGATAATCAAGACATTTAGCCACATATTTTGTTGTCTCATTCTTCATATTTGGCCAGTAAAAATCGTTTCTCAACATAGTAATCAACTTTTTGTAGCTAGGATGGCCAGTTGTTGGCCTTTTGTGTAACTCATATAAAACATTTTTTTTCAAATTTATATCATCATGCACATAAATTTTTCTTTCAGACAGTAATATTTCTTGACTATCTATTGAAAAATATCTCCCTCTTCATCCAATGTTTCAGTTTTCTGGACTTTTTCCTTGATTTTAAGGTATTCTGAATTAGACTTTGCAACCATTTTGACTTTATATATTAAGTTTGTTGACCAACTCGTTGCTGATATAACACATATTTTTTTAATCTTTCTACTTAAAGCATCAACTATTCTATTTTTCGTTCCTTTAATATGCATAATCTCAAAATCATATTCACTAATGAATGCAAACCATCTTGCTTATCTAACATTTAGATCATGTTGATCAAATAGATATTTGAGACTAACATTATTTGCCCTCAATTGAAACTTTCTTCCTATAAGATAATGTCTCCACATTTTGGTTACATGAACGACAGTTGCTAATTCTAAATCATGATTAGCATAGTTTTTATCATGCTCTTTCAACTTTATCAGTTCATAACAAATAACATGACCATCCTGCATCAAAACTCCTCTTGAACCTTCAATACATGCATGTGTACATACTCAAAAATCCTTGTTGGGATCAACCAATTTTAAACTCGGACTTGTGATCAGGAGTTGTTTTAACTTATCAAAGTTGTCTTGACATTTTTTACTCCATTCGAACTTGATTACTTTCTTTTGTAAAGAAGTAATTGGATATGCAATTTTGGAAAATCCTTCTATAAATATCCTATAGTATTATGTAATTCCCATAAAGGATATGCTTTCCTCTACATTTTTAGGTACCGACCACTCCATTATTGCCTTTATCTTTTATGGATCAACAACAATTCATTCCTCTGATATTACATGTCATAGATAATGAATTTATTTATGGTAAAATGAACACTTGTTGAATTTAGGATATAATTCATTATCTCTAAGAGTTTGAAGTACCATCTACAATTGTTGGTCATGTTCTTCTCTACTGTTCGAGTATACCAGATTATCATTTATAAAGACAATTCCAAATTTATCTAGGAATGGTCTAAGTACATTGTTCATAAGCCATGTGAAGGTAGCTAGTGCATTAGTAAACCCAAATGGAAGTACCACAAATTCATAATGCCCATAATGTGTGCTAAATGTTGTTTGGTGAATATCTTCATCCTTAATTCTAATATGGTGGTATTCTGATCTTAGATCGGTTTTAGAAAAAATAGAAGCTCCTCTGACTTAATCAAACAAGTCATCTATCTTGGGTAAGCAATATTTGTTTTTTATGGTCATTTTATTAAGTTGTCTATCATATATGCACAACCTAATAGTACCATCCTTCTTTTTGACAAACAAAATGGGTGCCCCCCAAGGAGACACACTTGGCCTTATATACTTTTTATCCAAAAACTCATGTAACTGAATCTTCAACTCCATTAACTCAGGAATACTCATTTTATATGGTGCCTTTGATACCAGAACAACTCTAGGTAGAAGATAAATGGTAAAATCAATATCCCTCCTTGGAGGAATTCTTGGTATTTCTTCTGGAAAAACATTTTTATACTATTCTAGTATAGGATATTCTTCTAATGATGGTTTTTTATTATTATTAGAAATATTTTTCACTTGGACAATGAACATTTGACATCCTTTTCTAGTGTATTTCTTCATTTGTACTACAGATATTTGTTTGACATAAATATTTCTTGGTATTCCTTGGACCATGCAAGTTTCCCCCTTATTATCAACACAGGTAGAATACTTTTCTAAAAAATTTAATATCACTCTATGTGATTCTAGCCAATCCATACCTATGACAACCTCATAAGATCCCAAGGGTAATATATACAAATCTAGTGTGGTATGCATTCCATTTAGATGTATTATGCAATTTTTTCTTATTTCTATCCCTTTTCTTTTAGTTCATGTGGCCAACTGTACTAACTAAGGCTTGTTTTGTTTCTCTTTTACAAGATTACATCTTTCAACTACTGCATGGGAAATATAACTTAATGTTGATCCTAGATCTATAAGTACATATACATTTTTTTCAAGAATTTTACCTTGTTTTCCACCCTGGTGGACTGATGATCTGCTTGCCTCCCATCCAATGCAACATTGATTCAAGGTATGTTACAAGAAACACCATTTATAGTAGGTGATTCTTGAATATTGTTTAATGTTGCTTTCTTATTTAATGGGTTCTATGGAAAATCTCTCCATAAGTAATTTTCACTATAACCCTAGCATTTTATTGGTGGTTTTACTGAGTCACTAGTATTTTGTTATCTTGTTCCTGATCCTCCTTTCTGCCCCAGGTTCTTTTGTTGGCTAACATTTTTGTTATAGTTTCATGCTTGCATAATTTTAGAAAAGGTGGGTTTCTTAAACCTCTTTCTCTTAATATTGAATCCATGACTACTTATACTCCCTTATCAAATCAACGGTTAAGCTATATTTTGTTTTAAATCAATGACATTCACTGCCTGTAGGGTTTACTCTTGGATCACTTATATTTTTACGACACATTTATTCAATTTATTATTATGTTGTAAACAGGTTTCCCGATTCATCGCATTCACTATATTTACAATAGGCATTTCGAACCAACAACTATGGTTCATCTTCATGATGAAAATGATTCCAAAGACTGAACTGCCCAGAATATTAATAAATAGATAAAGAAGGTAAGAATAACAACTGACAATAACCCTCAATTTACAAATTTATTAATTAGAATTTAGGAATTTCTAAGAGATTAAAGCTAAAAACATATGTGTTGGGTCCCTATAATACTAGTGATTACCCCATTACTATTGTAGTTATACCCCTTATTTATATCGATGTACCCATGTAGTGCCCATATTGTTACTATTGTGCCACATAGAAGCCCACTATTGTTATTGTTGTGCCCTACAATATTATTGTTATGTAGGCTTTGATTGTATTGGGACCACTTAGACTCCTATATATAGAAAGGAGGTATTTTCATTTGTATCATCCAAGAATTGTTCATTTATGTAATGTAAAGGAGGTTGCCCCCTCGAAGAGGCTGAATTCTAAGGCGTGGATCTCTCTTTTCTATCTTTTTGTGAGCTGGTTTCATAACATTTGGTATCAGAGCTTTGGATTCTAGGGTTACGCTGCTCCAAACAGGTCATCGTGGCATTTTCGCTATAACTTTTTTTCTGTGACGTTTCAGAAGTCAAAAAAAAAACCCATTTGAGAAGAATTTGCGCTGAACCTTTGGTCCGAATTTCAGAGCTTTTCGTGCAATATTGTCGGAGATATGATCTAAGGAAGTTGGCCTTTTTGCAGACTCCTGAATAACATTCAAAACAGGTGACTTGGGGAAAATCGTCATAACTCTCTCTCTGAGGATCGGATTGAAATTTCGTAAAAAGGTACAGAAAGAGGACGGACTGTAGTTTCTTGTATGTGTGTTTTAGATTCAAAGGTTGAAACAGTGGCTCGTGGCACGTCGTACAAGTTCGCTCTACTAAACCAGTCTAAAAGCAAGTCACTGTGGGAGATTTCACATAACTCTTCCTTGGAGAATCCAATTTGGCTCAGACTTGTGGCATTGGAAAGAGGACGCAGAAGGCTACTTCAGGTAGCAATTTCAGAACTGGATGATTCAAAATTACAGAGACACATCAAATTCAATATCATGCTTCTATAAAGTGAAAAAAAGGTGTGTAGTTTTTTTTTTTTTTGTAAGCTTGGTTTAACGGAATTCAAAGGGCATAGTAAAGAATTATTATCGGTAACTGATGCCCCGAGGAAAGAAAATGCAAACACCTAGTAAGGAACCTGAAAGCTCTAGCATGACTCATGAAGAAGAAGAAGAAATGCTACATGATATATCAAAATTACAAGAACAAGTGCAACAAATGTCACGCTCACAAAAGCTAACAGAAGCTAGGATAAGTGGCGTGGAATCTAAGATAAAGGGCATGGAAGCTAAGATGGATGATTCAAAGACAGATTTGAAGAGAGACATGGCAGATTTGAAGATAGATTTGAAGACAGATATGGAAGAATTGAAGAAGTTGCTACAAGAAAGTGTCACTAATGGTGAAAAGGTAGTAAAGGAAACTCATGATGAGAACAAAAGAAATGTTAATCATGATACCATAGATGCTAATGTTGGATCGAAGACTCACCATGTTCCAAAAATCGATATGAGGAAGTTTGATGGCAAGGATCCCGCCACATGGATATTACAGATGGAGCAATTCTTCGATCTCAATAATGTGCAAAACACACAAAAGGTACGTATGGCAACTTTATATTTGGAACCAAATCAGTTTGTATGGTATCAATGGCTTTGTTCTCGTAAACAATTTATCACTTGGGCAATTTTTACGGAAGAATTGATAGCACATTATGAGGATACAAAAAGCAACACTTTTTTTAGCCAATTGATAAGTCTCAAACAAAAGGGTTCAATAATGGAGCACATTGAGGAGTTCCAAAAATTGAACATAAGGGTAAAAGATATTCCAGAGGAGCATAGGATTGATGTGTTCATAGGGTCTTTAAAGGATAATATCCAACATGATGTGCGCCTTTGGGAACCTGATTCATTAGAGAAGGCATTCAGGTTAGCAAGAAAAATGGAAAGCAAAATTATGGCAACTAGGAAGCATACCATTCACAACTATAAAGATGGAAGTGTTGTTGCCCATAGTCTTCCACAACCTACAAGGTTGACACCACAACAATTGGAAGAAAAAAGAGCAAAAGGGCTTTGTTACAATTGTGATAGCAAATACACAAAAGGTCATAAGTGTGCTGAGAAGAAATTATTCTACATAGATTGTGAAGAGGAAGAAGAAAAGGAGCAAGAAAGGTCAAAAGAAGAGGATATATTCCAGGAACAAAGCCTAGATGAAGAACAAATAAATCCGACCATATCTTGTAATGCATTGGCGGGAATTACCACTCCTCAAACCATCAAGATAGAAGGACAAATCAAGAAGAAAAAGGTAATAGTGTTGATTGATTCAGGAAGCACCCACAATTTTATTCATTGTAGGGTAGCAAAAGAATTGAATTGCTTCCTATATCCAGCACCAGAGTGTCAAGTGATGATTGCAAATGGAGGAACAATAAATTGCTCTGGAAAGTGCCATAATATCAAGCTATCCATGGGAGAATATGTATTGACTAGCCCAATGCTTTCCATTCCAATGGGAGGTGCTGATGTTGTACTAGGAGTCCAATGGCTACAATCCTTGGGTACAATAGCTTTTAATTTTCAAGAACTTTTCATGAAATTTTCTGTGGAAGGAAAGGAAGTTGAATTAAGGGGTATTGCAGGGAAACCAGGAAAGATAATCAGCTCTAATGGTATGACAAAGCTTCTAAAAAAGGAGCAAAGGGGTGTAATTGCACAATTATGTTCGCTAGATGTTTCCACATTGGAATCATCTATTTCTCCAGATCTCCAAAAAGTCCTGGACAATCATTCCAAGGTATTTGAGACTCCCAAAGGTCTCCCACCTATGCGTGATCATGATCATGCTATTCATCTGATTCCAGGAAGTGTTCCTCCAAACATCAGGCCGTACAGATATCCCTATGTCCAAAAAAGTGAAATTGAACGTATGGTTGCAGAAATGCTAGAGGCTGGTATAATTCAACCAAGTCAAAGTTCTTTCTCTGCTCCAGTAGTATTGGTGCACAAGAAGGATGGATCATGGCGCATGTGTCCGGATTATAGGGAGCTCAACAAGCTCACTATTAAAGATAAGTTCCCCATTCCTGTCATTGATGAATTACTGGATGAATTGCATGGATCAATTTACTTCACCAAGTTGGATCTTCGTTCAGGATATCATCAAATCAGAATGAAGATTGAAGACATTCCGAAAACGGCATTTAGAACTCATGAGGGTCATTATGAATTTTTGGTCATGCCTTTTGGCCTTACCAATGCACCTTCAACATTTCAAGGTTTGATGAATTCAATTTTCAAACCATTCCTTAGAAAATTTGTGTTAGTATTTTTTGATGATATACTAATCTACAGCAAGTCTTGGAAGGATCATGTTGAACATGTTGACAGGGTGCTACAACTATTGGAGGAGAAACAATTATATGCAAAAAGATCCAAATGTTTCTTTGGAGTCCAGGAGGTGGAATATTTGGGTCATATTGTATCTCATGAAGGAGTTAAGGTAGACCCTAGCAAAATTAAAGCCATTAAGGAATGGAAAATCCCCACATCCATAAAGCATCTGCGAGGATTTCTTGGGTTGACAGGGTATTATCGCAAGTTTGTTAAGAATTATGGGAGAATAGCAGCACCTCTAACAACATTATTGAAGAAAGATGCATTTTCATGGACTCCGGAAGCAACAAAGGCCTTTGAACATCTTAAAGAGGCAATGTGCCAAGCACCGGTCTTAGCTACACCGGACTTCACAAAAACCTTTATTGTGGAATGTGATGCTTCAGGAAATGGAATTGGTGCTGTTCTAATGCAAGATGAAAGACCCATTGCTTTTGAAAGTCGTCCAATCAAGGGAAAGTTTTTAAGAAAAGCTATTTATGAGAAGGAAATGTTGGCAATACTCCATGCACTTAAGAAATGGCGACCCTACCTAATGGGAAGACACTTCAAGGTAAAAACAGATCATGATAGCCTTAAATACTTTTTAGAACAAAGATTATCCTCTGAAGAGCAACAAAAGTGGGTCACAAAGATGTTGGGTTATGACTTTGAAATCATCTACAAAAAAGGGAAGCAAAATGTGGTGGCAGATGCACTCTCAAGAAAGGATGAGGATGTGGAAGCATTGTTGTGCGCCATTTCTATTATCCAACCAGATTGGATAAATGAAGCAAGGGAGGAATGGAAGAATGACGAAGAAGTGTGGGCACTTATTCGAAAGCTACAACAAGATTCCAGTACATCTGATACATTTAGCTGGAAAAATGATTCGTTATGGTACAAAGATCGCTTATACCTCTGTAAGAATTCCCAGCTAAAACAAAAGATTCTTATGGAATTGCACACTTCTCCCTTAGGAGGGCACTCAGGATTTTTAAAAACTTACCACAGGGTTAAGAAGGAATTTTTTTGGGATGGCCTTAAATCAGATATTCAAAAGTTTGTGGCAGAATGTTTGGTTTGCCAGCAAAATAAAGTTGAAACAATTAAGACACCGGGTCTATTACAACCTTTATCCATTCCAAGCCAACGTTGGGAGGAGGTTTCAATGGATTTTATCACAGGTTTACCCAAGTCTGAGGGAAAGAGTGTCATCATGGTGGTAGTTGACAGACTTACCAAGTATGCACACTTTTGTGCATTATCACATCCATTTAAAGCCAGTACAGTTTCTACTGCATTTATGGAAACAATTCAAAAGCTACATGGAAACCCAAAGATTATTGTAAGTGACAGAGATCCCATTTTCACTGGAAATTTTTGGACAGAATTATTTTCTTGTCTTGGTACTCAGTTAGCTCATAGCTCATCTTATCATCCTCAATCTGATGGGCAAACTGAGATAGTAAACAAATGTTTGGAAGGATATCTTCGTTGCTTTGTATCTGATAAACAGACACAATGGGTCAAATGGTTGCCTCTGGCTGAATGGTGGTATAACACTTCCTTCCATACAACAACAAAAATGACCCCATTTATGGCACTTTATGGGTATCAACCACCATCCATCACATCATATTTAAGAGAAAATTCTAAGGTTCAGGCAGTGGAACATCACATCGAACATCAACAACAAGTCCTCCAACTCTTAAAGGATAACCTTGTGTTGGCACAGAATAGAATGAAACAACAGGCAGATCAACATCGCAGTGAAAGAAGTTTTGATGTAGGTGATTGGGTATTCCTACGGCTACAACCATATAAGCAAATGTCCCTCAAGCAAGCTAAGAAGGATAATAAATTATCACCAAAGTATTATGGTCCGTACAAGGTGTTGCAAAAGATTGGTACTATGGCATACAAATTGGAGCTTCCTGCAGCTTCTCGATTGCACCCAGTTTTCCATGTTTCATGCTTAAAGAAGGTTATAGGCGACAAGCTCCCAGTTCAAACAATATTGCCAGAACTTGACGAAGAAGGAAAAATTATATTGGAACCGGAAGCAGTTATAGAAACAAGAACTCGACAGCTACGAAATCGATCAATTTCAGAGTACCTTATCAAGTGGAAGAACTTATCCGCTGAAGATTCCACATGGGAGGATGAGAATTTTATGCAGAAGTATCCTGAACTACTCAAGCGTTGAGGACAACACTTTTTTGAAGGAGAGGGGCATGTTGGGTCCCTATAATACTAGTGATTACCCCATTACTATTGTAGTTATACCCCTTATTTATATTGATGTACCCATGTAGTGCCCATATTGTTACTATTGTGCCACATAGAAGCCCACTATTGTTATTGTTGTGCCCTACAATATTATTGTTATGTAGGCTTTGATTGTATTGGGACCACTTAGACTCCTATATATAGAAAGGAGGTATTTTCATTTGTATCATCCAAGAATTGTTCATTTATGTAATGTAAAGGAGGTTGCCCCCTCGAAGAGGCTGAATTCTAAGGCGTGGATCTCTCTTTTCTATCTTTTTGTGAGCTGGTTTCATAACAATATGATTTTTTATGATTGAAATAATTATTTAAATGATAATATTGAGATAATAGGAATGTAAAATATGTAATTACATTAATAAGGAATGTGAGAGTTATAAAATTCATATCAGATTATCTGATATTAATAAATATGATAATGGGATTCAATTTATTATGTTGTATGTATTGTGGTATACGTGTTAGTTTACTATCCTTCCATATGGGTCCTTCCAGCCTAACCCATCGATGGTGATGATGATTCCACTCTAGATGAATGGTGATTTTCACTCAGTAGGGTTTATTGGAAAGATAATAACTACCATACCTCCACAAATTACGTTAGTTCATTTTCACAATGTATGTCACTGACTGAGCTTCTGCAATCTCTAAAACTAGCTCGAAATGTCAGAGTTCTTTTTACTAGTTTACTCTCTCTACATTCTGAGAATGATATATTTGTCTACCATATGTTACTTTATCAATCATTTTGGCTCGTTTTCCACCACAGCACCGACTCAGTTGTGCGAATGTTCTCTTTGGTAATTTTACCACATGAGCTCTTATAATTATTCTCTATTGTTTACCCAGAAATGGTTTTGAAAGACTCTCGGCTTTGTTTACCTTTGCAAAAATTGTTTTTCTTGCTAGATACAGTTCAATGGGTAATGGGTTGTTTACACTTAATGCAGGCATTACAGAGAAGTCTCTATACTAGTTATTTCTTCCAATAGGTTCCGCGTTCGAACCTTCTAGCACGTATATACTTATTTTTGTTCTATTTGTTGTTGGTCTTATTAATTTGCATTTGTTGTTTTTTTAAGAAGTATTTAAGCGTTGGATGTTCCAATACAAGGTAGGATCGATCGCGTGAGCTCTGGAGCAGCCATGAAACCCTAGCTGCGCCCCGGCGCCTCTGCGCCCTTGCTGCTCTGCGGCCTGTGGCTTTGGGCCCTCTGCCCTCCTTCTCAGCGTTCCTTCTTGAGCTTCTGCAGTTCACAGCGCCTGTCTTCTGTTGGGCGGGACATTTAAGCTGGGCTCACCCTCATGGAGGTCCCGAGCTCGCCCCAGGCAAGCCTGCCCTCATCTGCTGAAGCTTTCACTCGGCTCTTGGCCGACTTGCCGCAGAAGAAGAAGAGCGAAGCAGCCAAGTTTGTCAAGAGGCTGGAGGACATTCCTGAAATCTCCCTGCCGCCAGAGACCCCGATTCAAGTAGCCCTCTCCTTAGCTGAGCGGGCTCTTGTTGGCCAGTTCACCGGTCTATGGCCTTCCCCTAAGACCACTGAGTCCTGGGTAAACAGAAACTGGGCTCCTTTGATCAAGAGCAGCGTCACCTCTTACTTCTTAGGACGAGGGTATTTCCTTTTCGAATTCACCTCACAGGAGGACAAGGATCTGATCTTCCAGAATGGCCCCTATTTCATGGGCCCCCAAGGCTTGTATCTCAACAGATGGACGCCGGATTTCGACCCTGCAGTCGATGTCCCTTCAGCTGTCCCTGTTTGGGTCAGAATTCCTAATCTTCCAATCCATTGCTGGAACTGGGACTCGCTGAAACACATCGAAAATACCCTTGGGAAATTCATAGATAGGGCAAACAGCAAAGGTCAATATGATTGTGCTCGTATCTGCGTAGAAGTAGACCTAGAGGTGGGTCTCCCAAAAGCCATCAAAATCAAAGTAGGAAGTTGGTCCCATCTGCAGAAGCTGGACTACGAGCAACTGCCTTTCAAATGCCGAAAATGCCATGTCTACGACCAATTCGCTAGAGGTTGCCTAACCAATATGGAACCAGAAAAGGGTAAAGAAGAAACTTGGAACCAGGCCAAGCACGCCAGGAAAACCCAAAAGCAGGCTGGTCCAAATGGAAGAGGTCCTCAGGCCCCCCTTCAGCAACCCCCTCCCAAAAAGGATCAAGAAAACAAATTTTCCCCTCTAAGCTCGCAAATATAGGAAACTCAGGAACCAGAAAATCAAAAATCAACCTCTCCCTCCAAAGACACCCCCAAAGGTTCTGGAAATGGAGTTGATCAAGCTACAAGTGGTGTTCCAGCAACAGAGGCAATGGCTGAAAGTGGTATTCCAGCAATAGATTTAGCAATAGCTGAGAGCTCCAAAGGAAACACTATCGCAGCAGAGGAAGAGAAGCATGAATCATAGTGCTCAGATGAAGAAGGGGAAATAGGAGAATCCCAAGCTTCGATAAGGAGATCCACAAGAGGCCGCAAATCTGGCCAAGAAAAAAGAGAGCTGGAAACTTTTAAGGATAAACTTCTAGGCAGCCAGCCAACCCTTAAGAAGCTCCTAGCATCAAAAGCAAAGATGGCGAGAAACCAGCCCCAAGGCTCTAAGGGAGCCAACTAGAAATTCAAATGATGAAGATAGTCTCCTGGAACTATAGAGGTATGGGGAGGAAAATCAAAGAAGAAGCCATCAGAAGTTTAATAAGAACAGAAACTCCTGACATACTTCTCATCCAAGAGACCAAACTGGAAGACTCCCTCTTCCTTCAAGCAAGTAAGAAACTTTGGAGCAAATGTGAGGCGAAAGCTATCTCAGCTCGAGGGGCTTCCGGAGGGCTGGCCACTCTTTGGAACGCTAGCAAATTCTCATTCGTTTCTGAGACCCTCAATACTCACTGGCTGCTCTTAAAATTGCAGCACTTAGACTCAAAAGAGATTATCAGCCTCTTCAACGTGTACATCCCTGTGAACGCTGTGGAAAAAAAGGCCTGCTGGGACTCCATAAGAACCCAAGCAGATCTAGTTAACCTGGAGAATATCATCATAGCAGGAGATCTCAATCTTACTCTCTTATCAGCAAACAAGAGAGGAGGCAGCATTGTTCGAGATCCGGCAAGGGAATGGGCAGAGGATCTTATGCAGGACTAGGAACTCCTGGACATCAAGCCAATCTCTGTTAAGTTCACTTGGACTAACAAAAGAATTGGCCCTGGTCATATTGCTGCTAGATTGGATAGATTCTTAATTCAAAGCTCTTTTCTTCTGCTTGGGTTAGAGGCTAGAGTTCATATTCTCCCTTGCAGCACTTCAGACCATAAACCCATCAAGCTGGAACTAGTGTCTCAGCTTGACCTAGGTCCAATCCCCTTCAGATTCAGCCCGCTTTGGACTAATGAATCAGACTTCATACATTTAGTTAAGGACATCTTGATGCAGCCGGTAAAAGGCTCCCCCTTTTTGTCTGGGAGGAGAAGCTCAAAAGAGTGAAAAGGGCTTTAAAAACCTGGGTTAAAACTCTTCCCAATCCAGCAAATGAAAGAAAAAATCTTCAACACAGTCTGGAAAATCACCACCTCCATGCTGAAACAGCTAATATAACTAAAGAATTTCTAGACAAAGAAGCCTAGCTCTAGCAAAACTTCCACAAGGCTTGTCTAGCAGAAGAAGAGTACTGGAGAATTAAGTCACGCGGTCTTTGGCTTAAAGTAGGGGACAGGAACTCTTCCTTCTTCCATAAACAAGCTTAAGCAAGGAAATGTACCAATGCCATTTTCGAAATCAAAGATGGCACTATTACTCATAAAGACAATGCAAGCATAAAAAAAGTTGCCTCTCTTCACTTTCAAAGCCTGTATAGCGAAGATAAAAATCTAGACCAAAGCTCTAATATGATTGACGTGGTTCCCTCCTTGATTACTGTTGAAATGAATCACCTTATTGAAGCTAAAGTCACTAAGAATGAAGTCAAGGATGCCCTCTTCGCCATGGACCCAGACAAAGCCCCTGGACCAGATGGATTTACAACCAGATTCCTCCAATCTTGTTGGCAGATTGTGGAAAAATACCTATACAAAATGGTTATCAAGTCTCAAGCTTGCTAGAAAATCGGAGGCAGCACAAACTCTGCTTTTCTTGCTCTCATTCCCAAAGAGAAAGGAGCCAACACGTTCAACAGGTTTCATCCGATATCGCTATGTAACATCAGTTATAAACTGATTACTAAAGTTATTGCTAATAGGCTTAAGCTCATCCTCCCCAAAGTCATTCTGGAAAACCAAGGAGGATTCATTCAAGGGAGACAGATAGTGGACAACTACTTGCTAGTCCAAGAGGCAATCCACTCAAGTATGACTCGCAAGGAAAAAGGTATTGTTGTCAAGCTTGATTTAACAAATGCTTTTGATAGAGTCAAGCACAGTTTTCTGCTGAAAGTCTTACACAAATTTGGATTTGGGGAGAGCTTTATAAATTGGATTCGGGCCTGCATTTCGGAGCCTTGGATCTCTCTTTTAGTAAACGGCAGAGCTGCTGACTTTTTCAAAGCCACGAGAGGGCTCAAGCAGGGGTGCCCACTCTCACCCCTTCTGTTTGTTCTTCAAGCCTCTGTCCCCAGCTTCTATTTAGACAAAAAAATTATGGATCAGGAAATTGTTGGGCTCTACATAGCAAGAGGTGTTAAAAACATCAACCATGCCCTCTTTGCGGATGACACCTTGTTATTGGGAGCTGCCTTTGTGCTCATAGCCTCCAGTTTTAAAGGAGCCCTAGACGAGTTTTGTCTAATTTCGGGAAGCAATTTAAACAATGGCAAATGCCATATCTATTGCTGGAACACCACTTCCAACATGCTCAATTCCATTTCCAGAACCCTTGGTTTCACAGCCTCCTCAAACTAGTCTTCCTTCAAGTATTTAGGCCTTCCTGTTTTTCTTAAAAGCGCCTTCAACAGAGATTGGCTTCCCCAACTGGAGAAATTCAAGAACAAGCTGCTTACCTAGGGATTTTCCTGGCTCAACATTGCTGGCAAGTCTGTCCTCATTAAATCTGTGCTTAATAGTCTTCCCTTATTTCAGTTTTCTGTTCTTCTTGCTCCCTCCGGGATTCTCAGAAAAATGGAGGAGATTATTCGGAAATTTTTTTGGAAGGGAGGCAAGCAAAATGAGAAAAAAAATTCGTTAGTCAGCTAGGATTCCATCTCCAAACCACTTTTAGAAGGAGGCTTGAACTTCAAAAATCTTGGATACCAAAATATCGCCATGGGAGCTAAGCTCATTTGGAGAATTATTACTCCTAACCCTGGCTAGGCTCACATAGCTCTTTGGAAAAAATATTTTAAGGGCTAGCGTTCCTGCTGTCTAGACCATCCTCTGATGCTCCTGAACTCACCCTTCCAGAAGCTCTGTTCAAAAGCCTGTCAACTTATAAATACTCATGCCTTCTGGGTCCCTGGCAATGGAAAAAGGATCAACCTTTGGACATACAGAATTATGAAAAATGAGCTGCTGGGAGATTGTCCCTCTCTCCATGTGTGGCGCAGTTGGATGAACGATGCTGGATTGTGTTCCCTGTGGGATATCTCAACCTGGTAGGATTCACGCTGGACCGGCTAGAAAATTGAAACACCCCCAGATTTGGCTATAGAATGCGAGGAACTGCTCTCCAAGCTTCATGGATTGGCCCCAACGCAGATGTAAAGAAGGGATTCTAGAAGTTGGGGTGTGCAGGTTGGTGGTTATTCCGTTGCTCAGGGATACGCCAAGCTATGCGAGCGCCCCCATGTGGCCAGGAATCCAAAGCCTTGGAAAGGGATTTGGTACCACCCCTCTCTGCCTAAAATTGATTTTTTCAATTGGCTGTTATGCCACTCCAAAATCTTGACTGACAACAATCTGCAGAAGCGTGGCTTCCACAGCCCTTCAAGGTGCAGACTTTGCAAGGTAAATCAGGAAAGCGTTTCTCATTTGATGCTAGAATGTTCCTTCACTTTGCAGATCTAGTCCATGCTGCTAAATACTTTGAGTGCCAGATTCGAGTTGCCTTCCTCCACTGCTGATTTTTTTGACAAATGGCTGCAAAGGTACCCTGGTCCTCCTCCAAAAAAAAATTTATCAGAGTTGCTTGGTTTATCCTCCCTAAAATCACTTGCTGGCAGATCTAGCTTGAGCGAAACAAAAGGATTTTCAGAAACTGTGAGCAAAGCGTCAAGCTAGTGGTAGTTAAAATTAAACGTTAGTTAAAAGAGTTCCTGAGAGACCACAAAGATGATTTAAATCTCTCTCAGCAAGATAAAAATTGGGGCTCTTCGCTCGATCTACAGTTCCAAAATTTGGGAATGAGCATCTCCCTCCCAAAAGCTTGGAAAATAAGGGCTACAGCAAACGAGCTCCAGGGATGGATTGCAAACCATCAGAGGCACTCTCTATTTTTTGATGGGGCTGCTAAGGGCAATCCTGGAAGAGCTGGTGCTAGAGGAGTTATTTTTAACCCAGCTGGATCTAGGATTTACAGTTTCGCCTAGGGCTTGGGCATCGCTTCCAGCATCCAAGCGGAGGCTTTGGCTCTTTATCAAGGACTCAAGATGCTGAAAGTGCTGAACATCAAGGAGGCTAATGTTATTGGAGACTCTCAGGTTATTATTAATACTATGGTGACTCGTTCTAAGCCAAAGGACCTAAGTCTAGCAAGGCTGATTCACAAAATTTCAGACCTTGGCGATTCTTTCTAGAATTTAAAATTCTATCATGTGTTGAGAGCCAATAATAAAGAGGCAGACACTGAAGCTAACAACGCAGCCCTTCTTAGGGTTGGTGCTCTGCTCAGAGGCGGTCAGGAAATATGGGAACCAATCCCTTAATTTAGAACATTGTCATGTTTTATTGCTTTCTATTAAATCAGTTTGTTTGTACCCACAAGCTTGGGAAAATCTTTAAAATTGATCACATAGTTGCAGCTAAGAAAAGATGTGAGCTAATCATAAATGCCATGGTCTTGCAAGGTTGCCTGGCACTTATCGTTTTAGACTCACCCTTTGTAATCCGCTCTTTGGCATTAAGGCCAAGATTCTAATATATCCACTACCCGTTTCTGTAAAAAAACGAGAGGTATTTAAGCGTTTGTTAAAACATTTTGCTAAAAACACCCTTAAGGTTGACTAATTTCTATATATGTTCACATTGGATGAATATACTTGGTTCCTCATGTAGCTTTTTCTATTTTTCACACCTTATGCACTCGACTTTGAAATATATTATAGGGTTTGTGTACTTTTATTTCCCAATGATCCTTTTGAGCTCCTATTGGGTTATTAATCTTTTTTCACTGTATGCATTAATTTAATTTTTCTTCGACCTTGTACTAAAGTTACCCATTGAATGTTTTGGGATTTTCCATTTCATTCTCTCAGTATATCCTATAATATGTATTTCAATTATGACTTGATAATTTGTAAGGTTGTTTTGATGGTAATTGTTGTCAAAACCTTAAATATAAAGAAAATATGTTCTTCCGGAGTTTTTATTTATGAATTTACTTTTTTTTTAATATAATGATATGTTATTTTTTCAAAGCAACAGTGGCATTCACTAGCCTATATGAAATTAAAAGCAATAATGTATCACAAGTTCACCGCATTTGTCATTATTTATATTGTCTTCCATTATAATTATTTCCTTACTTTTCTAATGTTATATTTATTTTTTTAGGTAACTCCTTCAATATTTCTCTCGAAATGCTTCTTTGTCCTCTAGTGTTTGCAATTTCAAGTCTAACTATGTAATTTCACTAATTTCTCAACTGTGTTCCCTAGGTCGAGTCTCTTGGTCACTCTCGGGTCAAAGCAATGCATGAAGGCGAAATTTGTTTTATGTTTGAATTAAAATCTTCTTCATGTTTTGAAGACTCTCTACATGGCTACAACCATTTGTAACTGAGTACTTAGTTCTGGACTATTTATCCATGAACTATTAAATTTGAAATAAGTTCTTTATAACCCTCTTTCTCGACTTGTTATACTATACTCTATATAGTTAATTTGTGTATTCTAAAGTTATTAGTGTTTACATACATATGTCTATTCGAGCAATGCTATCTATAGAAATTTGAACGTACTTATTTATTTTTCCTTAAGAAAAAAATTTGACTATATAATGTGTCAAATAACATGTACCTTGTTTATGTTCAATATTGTTAAATTTGCATTTAAATTATTGTCTTACAACGCCTTTTTTTCAATATTCATATTTTTGTGCATATCAAGAACGATTCACTAATACTATGGTCATTTTGATTGTATAAACTATTTGTCTCGGTAAGAAAAGGGCTTTTATGTCATCAATACAACTTTGCATACGAGTATTTTTTTTCTACTAGTAATATATATATATATATATATATAAATATTAAACAAAAATTGTAGATTACTAGTACTTACTGTAGATTACTAGTATAAGTAAAATACTTATATATACGATCTGATCTCAATGATCCTTCTTGTTGAGTCCATATATATATATATATATATATATATATATATATTCATATACATATTTTTCAGTTCTCTTATTTGTACATTTAGGTTACTATTGTAACCTGAAATGAAAAAAAATTAAAAAAATGAAAAAATAAAAAATAAAAAATAAATTCTATATATATAATGGAACAATAATAATGACTTCAATTCTAAACATATATGTCAAGAAATCATATTCTTTTCTCTTTAAATAAACAATAATAATTACTTCAATTCTAAACATATATGTCAAGAAATCATATTCTTTTCTCTTTAAATAAACATTCGGCTTCTAGCTAGCATAATAATTAAAATTTTGCTCTATAAAAGAATACTATATGACTTTGATTGTTTCTTTTTCTTCTATTAGATCATGCATACAGTTAAACTTCCATTCTATAGAAAGGATAAATAAAACAAAGATTTAAAAATACAATTCATTTTTCTTTTTCTTTTCTTTACTTTTTCGCTCTGTATAAAATTTTATATATAACACATAACTAGTTCTATTCTCTTGGCAAGTAGATAAATACAAAAGTTAGAGATACCAAATTGAAATAGTCTTTTCTTTTTTGGAAAATTAATAGTCAAGTACTTGGCTCCTCCCAAATGTCTCCCCCGAGCATACAAGGGCTGCAATTTCTTTTTGTCTTAATTTCTTAGTTCTCTTCAGTCTCTTCTATTCTTAGAATAAGGCAAAAGCAAGTAAAAACGAAAGATTGTTTCCATTCCCATCTACCACTCTTTTGGTGGTTATTAACTGCCTCCACCTCACCAACAGGTGGAAGGTAGTTATCAACTCATTAATGAGCTTTTGTTTCCCACTCTTGAAGACAACTCCCTGCCTTCTATGGAAACAATTAATTGGCCAATATCATAATTCCTCAACTAAATCTTGTCATCCAAATTAAATTCCTAGGACTTATCGATGGGAAATAAATATTCCACAATAATTTTGCAACCTCATCTCTTTCAGTCATTCATACTCAACAATTAATTTCCCAAATTTTCTTCATTTACAAAAAATAAAACATCATAATTACAAATTTACAACCAATTATTATTAGCACTAAATTTGTTGATAATTAAGATTTTCTAGTTGTTTTTCAGTCTAAATTACTTAATCATAAATAAGCATATGCACATTTAATTACATAAAACATCAAGCCAAGGGATATCTCATTTTTTTACCTCCAATCCCACTTCAAACAAGTGGTCCTTTAATGTGAAATTCCCAAGCACGGTTTGTGTCTTTGTTGATGTACAAGTTTATTCATATTCCAATTGTTAGTTGAATTAATCTCAACATGTGTTTCAATACTTCTAATTGACAACCAATTTACTCTATTTACATGTACATACATTCGATGATAAGTCAACATATATCATCGATAAATCAACATGCTCAAGCTGAAGGTACTCACAAAGGTGTAACGACAAAAGTAAAACAAGCATTCTAAAGGAAACTCCCATTACCAAATATTTTACACAAATTAGGGACTCCACAGTGTAGTTGTTCATATTAGTGTAGGTTTTAACCCTGTACAGAAATTACCTGCATACGAATTCTTAAACAAAGAAAATAAACAATGCGAGAGCATAACCCATAAAACACATATGCACAGAGATTTTTCCCTGGATCCCAATACCGGGACTACCAGCTTGATTTTTCATTATATTCTTTTCAATGTTACAATACATATTTATACATGCCGAAGCATCCAATACCATGGACCGAAAAACCATCGCGTCCAATACCATGTGCGAAAATCATGCACACAACCCAACAATCTCCCACTTGTTGTTTTCTTTCCACAGGGGGCCACAGGAGAGCTTAGTCATTTTTCCAGCCCTGAAACACCCATTGTTTCTCTACACCAAGAAAACTTCTCAGAGCTCACAGATTTTGTCAATGCATCTGCAGTATTCTTCAAAGTGTCCACCTTTACCAGCAACACCTTTTTGTCTTCTATCATATCCCTCACAAAGTGATACTGAACATCAATGTGCTTTGTCTTTGAATGATAAGCAGGGTTCTTTGCCAAGAAAATTGCACTTTGGCTGTCACAGTCTATTCTTATAGCTCCCTGTACTAACCCCATACTTGAACACAATCTCTGCAACCAAACTGCTTCCTTGCTTGCATGAGTGGCTGCCATGTATTCTGCCTCTGTAGTTGATAGTGCCACTACAGATTGTTTCTTACTCATCCAACTGACTGCACCTCCAAATAGGTTAAACACATACCCACTTGTAGATCTTCTCTGATCTAGATCTCCAGCCCAGTCTGCATCAACAAAACCATGAATATCCAACACTCTGTCCAATCCTGGTCTTCCTTGGTAGCACAAACCATAATCACTAGTGCCACGCAAATACCTGAAAACCCGCTTCACTGCTGTCCAGTGCTCCTTCCCAGGTTTTGACATAAACCTACTCAATACTCCCACTGCATGTGCAATGTCTGGTCTAGTACAGACCATTGCATACATCAGGCTACCGACTGCACTTGCATATGGAACACGGGACATGTCCTCTTCCTCTTCTTGTGTCTTGGGACACTGTTCAGCAGATAACCTCACACCTACAGGAATAGAAACCTTCATCGGTTTACTATCCTGCATATTAAACCTCTGCAGTATTGTCTCGACATACTTCCTCTGGTTTAACCAAAGCTTCCTCTTTGCCCGATCTCTTTTAATTTCCATGCCCAAAATATAGTTTGCAACACCAAGATCTTTCATGTCAAATTTGGAGGACAATTGGGTCTTCAAATCCTGGATAATTTCTTTGTCATTTCCAACCAGCAACATATCATCCACATACAAGACCAGATAAATAACACGGTCACCAATTAATTTAAAATACACACAATGATCCGCTTTGCTTCTGGTGAAGCCAAGTCCCCGTATAAATGTATCAAATTTTTGATACCACATCCTTGGTGACTGTTTTAACCCATACAGAGACTTCTTTAACTTGCATACCAGTTCTTTCTTACCCTTCACCGCAAAGCCTTCAGGTTGCCTCATGTAGATTTCCTCTTCCAAATCCCCGTGAAGAAATGTTGTCTTCACATCCATCTGTTCTACCTCAAATTCAAAAGCAGCAACAACAGATAAAAGTAATCTAATAGAAGCTACCTTGGCAACAGGAGAAAAAATATCACCAAAATCAATTCCCGGCACCTGGGAATAACCTTTTGCTACCAACCGAGCTTTGTATTTCTCCACCTTTCCTTTTGCATTAGTCTTCTTCTTGAACACCCATTTGTTGCCAATGGGTTTCCTTCCAGCCGACAACTCTACCAGATCCCAAGCCTCATTTTTGTGCAAAGATGCCATTTCATCAACCATGGCCTCTTTCCAGAGTTTTCCATCCTCTGAATCCACTGCTTCCTTCACAGTTCTGGGATCATCATCAGTAACAGACAAAGCAAAATTTGAACTGAAAGCAGATGGACTATACCTTTATGGCTGCCTTCTTTCTCGACCTGATCTTCTCACAGCCAGAGTTTGTGGCTCTTCATCTTCTGATTCCTCCTCTGCTACAGAGACTGATTCTTCCTCCTTTGGCTCAAACTCTATCTTCTCAGGTTCCTTTGGTTGGACTTCAGATTGAATAACATCTTTTACCTCTCTGAACACTACATCTCGGCTGTACACAACCTTCCGTGTGACTGGGTTCCAAAGCTTATAACCCTTTAAACCATCCTTATACCCAATAAAGATGCACTTTTCAGATTTACTATCCAACTTGGTTTGTTTCTCCTCTGGAACATGTACATATGCATCACATCCAAATACCCTCAGATGTGAAAGAGAGGGTTTCTTACCAGTCCATACTTCTTGTGGAGTCTTATCCTCCAACGCTGATGAGGGTGATCTGTTGATCAGGTAACGTGCAGTATCCACCGCATCTGCCCAGAATTCCTGTCCTAACCCGGCACCACTGAGCATGCTTCTTGCCCTTTCCATCAACGTCTTGTTCATTCTTTCTGCGACTCCATTTTGCTGAGGTGTATATGGAGTAGTCTTCTGCCATGCTATACCACACTTCTTACAAAATTCTTCAAATTCCTTGCTGCAAAATTCTCCACCATTATCTGTCCTTAGCACCTTTATCTTCTTCTCTGTCTGATTTTCCACCAGAGCCTTAAATTCTTTAAACCTGTCAAAGACTTCAGATTTCTTCTTAAGGAAATATATCCATGTATTCCTTGAGAAGTCATCTATGAATGATACATAGTACACAGACTTACCCGGTGATGGAACCTTCACAGGTCCAAACACATCACTGTGCACAAGCTCTAATATCTGTTTCGTCCTCTTACCACCAGAGGGGAAACTCACTTGATTCTGCTTCCCATACACACAATTTTCACAGAAATCAAAATCCAGAGAGCTATCATTCATACCTTCTACCATACCTTTACCATGAAGTATTCGAAGGCCCTTCTCTCCAATATGTCCAAGCCTTTGATGCCACAACATGGTCTTCTCTCCAGAGACCACTAGATTTTCTACTCCATTTTCAGGAACCATAGAACTATTGCACCCATCAACAACAATGCTACCTTGCAGCTTGTACAGAGTTCCAATCCGAACTCCCCGCATCAATATCAGTGCTCCTCGAACCATCTTGCAGGTATCTTTCTCGAACACCGTCTTTACACCTGCATCATCCAACTTGCTTACAGAAATCAGATTTCTGGCCAATGCAGGAATATGTAGAACACCCGGAAGTGTTCTAACCCTTCCACCTTGCAACTTCAACTTTACTTTTCCCCGACCAATGATTCTAGCCTTCCTATCATCTCCTAAGAAGACATCACCACCATCGTATTTCTCATACTCGCAGAACCACTCTCTATGGGGAGTGAAGTGAAAGGATGCACCTGAGTCAATCAACCATGCCTCATGATCTACATTTGTACTTGAAGAAGCCAAGTACACATCCCCACCTTCATCTGAGGTGGTTTTCGCCTCTACAGAAGGAGCATCATCAGATCCCTTTCCTTTATCAGGAGCTTTAGATTTACAATCCCTTCTGAAGTGCCCTTCCTTTCCGCATTTCCAGCACACCACCTTTGTAGGTTTTCCTGGAGATTTAGATCTCCCTCTAGATTTAGATCTCCCACTCGATGACTTATTTTTGTTTATGTTCTGGGACCGTCCTCGTACAGACAAGGCATCACCATTCTGGTTGTCCATATTCTTCCGTCTCATCTCCT
This sequence comes from Pinus tabuliformis, assembly GCA_031772625.1. Classification (NCBI taxonomy): domain Eukaryota; kingdom Viridiplantae; phylum Streptophyta; class Pinopsida; order Pinales; family Pinaceae; genus Pinus; species Pinus tabuliformis. Next base: position 498,710,036 of record CM062819.1, read on the forward strand.
CCGTCAGCAAGGCTGAGACTATTTCATCAAACTGCAAAGCAGTTGCATTGCTACCTATTGCAATAACCAGACTATCCCACGAATCTGGTAGAGAACACAATAGACTGATGCACTTATCTTCATCTGAAATTTTAATATCAACAGATAATAATTGACTTACCACAGTATTAAACGCATTCAGATGCTCTGTCACCGAGTCTCCATCTTTCATCCTCAGGTTATACAGCTTTTTCCGCAGGAACAGTTTATTCACCAGAGACTTAGATTGGTACAAAGTCCCTAACTTGACCCACAAAGCCTTTGTCGTAGCTTCCCCTGATACATTCAGCAATACTGAATCTGAGACACACAATCGTATTGTGCTCTTTGCCTTCCGATCCAATTTCTTCCATTCTTCATCGGTCACTCCTGATGGTTTAGTACCCGGATCTACCGCGATCCACTGATCTTTATCGACCAACAGATCCTCCATTTTGAGTTTCCACAACTCAAAAATCTGACCATTGAACTTCTCAATCTCGATCTTTCCACTGCTCGCCATCTTCTTTCAACACCAATCTCGCAAATCTCCCACTGAACAGGGTCTACCACAGGCCCGAGCAAAACCCCTCAGCAACAAAGGCGTCCCCTTGAAGCCAAAACAGCTCTGATACCAAATGTAGGTTTTAACCCTGTACAGAAATTACCTACATACGAATTCTTAAACAAAGAAAATAAACAATGCGAGAGCATAACCCATAAAACACATATGCACAGAGATTTTTCCCTGGATCCCAAAACCGGGACTACCAGCTTGATTTTTCATTATATTCCTTTCAATGTTACAATACATATTTATACATGCCGAAGCATCCAATACCATGGACCGAAAAACCATCACGTCCAATACCATGTGCGAAAATCATGCACAAAACCATAGGTAGGTTCGCCCAACCTAATATAGGGTCCAAAAAAAATTTTCCCGGGGCGCTGCCCCGGACCCCATAGAGGGGGGCTGCCGCCCCCCCCCCAACAATTAGCCCAATAAAACCCTCTTTTAATGAATTTTAATTACTCTAAACATGCCCTCTCAATGCAACTTTTCATTCAATTTAACAAAAGCGATTTTCCAAGTTTATCCAAAATTCTAGCATATTAAGCATATGCATTAAACTAATTAAACATTTCTCATAATTTTCAATGGGCATAATAGTACAAATTACTTCTTATAACATCCTATGGGCCCCTCCCCCTTGCACTCTTATGTTGTAACATACCCCCTACTATCCCTACCCCTAACTAAGGGTATAAGGAGGTAGTTACTAAGCTAGCCCAACCTCCAAGGTCCAGTTATCGAAGTGGGGTCCAAAAAAAATCAACATTTTTTTACTTTCTTAAAAATTAGAATGAATGAATTCATTGTGTTCGTCTCATCGAGACCTTTCCAACGATATAAAAATTGCCTCAATCAAAGTCCTAAATCAAAAGATATGGTTGTTTAAGATATGCCTATGAGATAATTCCACGCCATCTTGAGTTGCCACGTGGCACCCATGTGGATATTCGAGTCTTCCACCTCACTACCACATGACAACATTACTTCAATTATCGACCCATCCATATTAGTTTCACGTATTAACTCATTTCATGGTATACTAGGCCCAACATATAACACATATGTAATGTATACCAAGTACATGAGAGTCGGCCCCTCTATGGCCACATCACCCCTGGAGTAAAATCTCGAAGGTGTTCCTTATTGTTCCCCATTGGGACTTTCGGGAACAATGGAGCAAGGTTACCTGGATCCCCGCTAGACCCTCCTCCAATGTGCCTTCTCATTATTTGCTACGGACGTGTGCTCAGGAACCTGCATGCCATATCATCCCTAACTAAACTCTTTTGCAAGACATTCAAACCACCAAGTTACGTGGGGTAATCACCTAGCCACTCACCACAACAACATAGTCTAGCTAATCACATCTCTCTTTTTCTTTTGTAGGTGGGTTTTGCCACACCACATCACCCTGGGGATTAAGTCTTGGAGTGGTTGCACCCGACTCCAATAGAAATTGTTAGGGACAAGGCATCAGGGTGACGTCAATGACCCTTTCCACTAGGGTGATGTCACCCTTCACGTGTCTTCACTCTAATTATGCAATGTGTCACTTGTTTTCAGGTCACATGACCCCGCTAAAACCCTAGATTATGTGGACACATGTCCAACTCCTAGGTCACCATGTGGCCTTGAGGCCACATCCTCTGCCACGTTGGTTGTGGGTCCCATGTGGTCTTCCTTTGCACAGTCAAATTAGATTTCATGCCATTAGTGGTTTGGGGTTCCTTTGCATCGATGTCCCAAATGTATAACAATTAGTCCCACCTTCCATGTTGTCCTGACATTTCAAGCCTAGTGGGACTTTTCCAACCTCCCATCAAAATCTATAGGTATAGCTCATAGATATAGCTATTGTTCCCATGATTATATGAGGCTTAATTCATTCCTCCAAAGAGCTAAGGTTTACTTCCCCATGCAATTACATGGGTTTACACCCATTTTATTTACTCAACTATTTAGATTTATCCCTCCCGGGCTTGGCATCTTTTTAGCCAAAACAAACTTACAGCCTATACATGGAATACCTGTAGTGACTCACGCCTTCACTGACATTCTGTTATCTATCTTGAACTTACGGGTAAATACCAGCTTGTTAACCAAGTCATTTTAATGCAGGCATCAATTTGGTTAATAGAGAACCCACCCCTAAATATTAACTTAAGAAATTATCAGCCCTATTGCCAGCGAGTAAAAATAATACAGGAGCATGAACAAGCATTAATATATCATTCTTCAGGGATCAAACATCCCTCATCATTTGCACAACATTCAACATTATCTATTCACATAGGAAATTTAACATTCCTTAACAGTAACATCAGCATTACACCAACACATTACCCTATGAAAAACCTCTAGCCTTCATGGACTTACTTATCAGAAACAAAACCTTCTGGCCATTTTGTTGACAAAGTATAATCATGGTAGAGATTTGACCATCTATTTGATGTTCAGGCACTTACAAAATTCATAGATCCATTGCATACAAGCCATTTAGGCTAGGATTATGCTCAATGTAACACAAGAATCTAACTATTCCATATTCATGCCTTTAAAATAATAGTTTTATTTCACATAGGAATGCCTCATTCCCTAACATTACAGGCCATGATAAATTAGTACATTAAACAAGCATAGAGGATTCAGACATAAGATTCATAAGTGGATACTTATCTTTGATAGTTTGAACCAAACAACTGAGATTGGGACTTCAACTCTCCACACAACCTTAGACACGCTGCAGTCAATCCTTTCTTACATTAGTCACTCCCAAACAAGATTCTAGAGCTTGAGGATGAGTACTTATGGGATTAAATCAATGATGACAGTTGAAACAGGGACCCCTGAGGACCATCCACCTCCCCCCACCATCTACTCAATACAATCGTTTCTCACAGGGAATCCATAGGTCCACCACCTCTACCCTTCAGCTACCACAACAAGATTGTAGATCTACTATCACAAGTTAAAACTTGGAATCCAGAGGCTCACCTCCACCCACCATCCAAACAAGGGAATATATAGGCTTATACCTCCACCCTCAGATTTACAAGGGAATCTAGAGGCTTACACTTCCACTCTCAAATCAATAAGGGAACCAAGAGGCTTATACCTCAACCCTCAAATCAAAAAGGGAATCTAGAGGCTTATACCTCCACCCTAAAATCAACAATGGAATCCATAGGCTTATACCTCCCCCCTCAAATCAACAAGGGAATCCAGATGCTCACACCTCCACTCTCTAGTAAGAAGGGAATCCAAAGGCTCACCACCTCCAACCTAAACCAAATGAGGGAATCCAGAGGCTTAACACCTCCAATCTCAATAATTTCTTTCACATAGTTATTCCACCCAATCCTGGGAATCTATAACCATTGAATAAACTAGAAAACAAGCAGAGTGGGGGGCTAAGGAACTCTCCTCACCAGGAATCCGAGGAACATTCCTTCACCCAAGCTTCCAAGGGAATCCAAAGAAAACCATCTCCACCCTTCAACCTTTCAATGAATCCAAATATTATTGTCCTCCAGTGAGAGATATTCCTACCACATCCTAATGATCAACTAAATGGTTTATCTAATTCTTACATTCAAGTAGAAACACAAAGCTATGTGCTCCCTTTTTCCTCCTACGTTATACCTCCTTTTCCTACTTTGTATCACAATTATGTCTGCTACAACCCTCTTCTAGAGAGTTTCTTGGTATTCTTCCTCGGTAGTGCTCTCTTCATGAATGCTTCCTCTTTCCTAGATGCTCTACATTCTTCCTCTTTCTATGTATCAATATTTGTATCAACATTTTCCTTCCTCCTATCTGAGAGTGCTCTTTTCCTCTTATTGTGCGTGGAATGTCTCTCGCGAGAATGCTTGTCCCCATTACATCATTTCAACCATTTTTGGTTGCGTGGGAAAAGATTGTTTTTGCCCCTTCCTTCTTATTCATGATAGTTATATATTGCATGGTGATGGGGGATGTTGTCTATTAGCACTTCCTTCCTCCCCACTTCCTATTGGTTGACTTCTCTGTCTCCCAAATTCCAATGCAACCCATTCTCTATTTTAATTTTATCCTTTATGCCTTGTAGATTTATCTAAGGCAAACATGGTTTTGTTGTCCTTCTCTCCTACCCAATTAATTTTAAAAACAATCCATTTAAAACACACCTTCCAACCTTCAATGGCTATCATGAAATAAGTCAAGCTTCCTTCAAATACCAAGCAATCTCCTTCCTTAAACTATGGAATCAGTGTCCCAATTCTCTTAGCCTTTTTAAATAATTACAATTATTTACAATGATGGATTATTAACTAGCAATTTTCACAGTCCCCCCCCTAGGGGAACACTATCCTCGATTTTCAATAACCATATACAACATCACATGCTTAAAAACCAAGCACAATTGATACGAAGCTTTATACATACATCTTTGTACAACATTTACAATGCATTTACATTTGATTTACTCGACAAATAAGAAAGGAAATGTACCCACATCTGGTCATCCATTTCCCACATGGCCTCCCAGGGCCCGAAGTACCTCCACTACACTTTGACTTGCTCTATTAATTGATTATGGAGTGTGAGTTGCCTCCAATCTAGGGTGCTAAGAGATTCTGGTTGGAACTCTCCCTCTAGTTCTACCTATAACACAAACCCATCAATTACATGACTAGAATCCTACGCATATCTTTTAAGCAATGTAACATGAAATACATCATCAACTCTTCTTGATGGAGGCAAGACTAGCCTATGAGAAATTGGCCCTATTCTTTTTATCACTTCAAATGGCCCATAAAACCGCGGTGCCAACTTTTCACATGACTCAAATTTTAGGGAGCTCTTCTTGGGTCTAACTCACAGGAAAACATGTTCTCCAACTTGGAACTCCTTGTGAACCCTATGTTGGTATGCATAACTCTTTTACATGTCTTGTGCCACCTTTAAATTCCTTCTAATGGTTTTCATTTATTGTTCCATTTCTTTCAACATATCAGGCCCAATAAGGACCCTATTCATTGGATCACTCTAGCTGATAGGAGTATTACAACTCCTCCCATAAAGTGCTTCAAATGGGCTCATTCTCAGTGATTCTTGATACCCATTATTATATGCAAATTCTACAAGTGGAAGATATTCTTCCCACTTCCTTGGTTGGTGCATTACATACATTCTTAGCATGTCCTCAAGAATTTTGTTTGTCCTCTTTATTTTCCCATCAGTTTGAGGATGGTAAGTTGTATTAAATGCTAAATCTATTCCCAAGCCTGTAAATAATTCCTTCCAAAACTTTGAAGTAAATTTGGAATCTCTATTTGAGATAGTTTTCTTGGGAACTCCATGCAATACCACAAATTCCTTTATGAAAATATAAGCTACATCACTAGCTAAATTTGTAGATTTAATGGCTACAAAGTGAACCACTTTCCTCAACTTATTAACCACTACCATGATTGCATCATGTTTCTTAGAAGTCCTTGGTATCCCTCTAATAAAGTCCATTGAAATGACTTCTCACTTCCATTCTGGAATTGGAATAGGTTGCAATAAGCAGTTGGCTTCTTACACTCAACCTTTACTTGTTGAAACTCTTTGCACTTAGAAATGAAATCATCCACTTCCCTATTTAAGTCAAGCCAATAGTAAAAAATATTAATGGTTGATAGAGTCTTTTGATAACTCAAGTGACCAAAGTATGGTGTAGCATGAAACTATTGAAAATGAGTAGCCTCGATCAAAATTTCCATTGACAAATTATGTAGAAAAGTTATATTTATGACTTTGACCAGGTTGGCCTCAAAGTCTTCAAGTCAGCGCCACAAGTAGAAATTGTCCCTCCCAAACCACATATAAATATACCAATCATTGGAGGTCATTTGGCCCATCACAACATACATCACATCAAGAAAGTTCAATATTAAATTATAGATCTCTCACACGTACGAAGGAGTCAAAGAAGCTTCTCTTTTCTGTGTTGACTAGACTTTTCTCTCTCCTTTGACCTACGTTGACTAGGTTGATTTTATCTATTTGACCAAGTTGTTTTGATTGTCTTAGGATGATGAATATTCATGAAATGTTTTATCTACGTTAACCGAATTTTTGGGCACATTTTTTGAGGTTGACTGCATTGTTTGACTAAGATTTGACTATAGGGTTTGACTATGGAAACTGATTGAAGTTGCAAGATACTTTGAATTTGTTTGACAAAATTCTTACTAAGGAAGGAAGGCAAATATTCTACTGGGTTGACCAAAGTTTTTTGGGAAGGTTTGATTGTTGAATTTGATCAAAAGTTGTAGGTTGTTAATTGTGGTTGATCGAACCTCCAAAGGGTGAATTTTGACCCTCTATTTCAAACTGGTATCTTTGACTAGATTTGACTATCTCTCTCTCATTGGATTGATTTTGAATTGGTTGACTTGGGAAATCCAAAGTTTGACTTTTACTAGTTTATGGATGTACAATTGGACTATGTATCTCATGTTGAACATCGATTAACTAATAGAGGAAGAATATTTACTTCTAGGTTTCACCCCTTGTGGGGTTTTTCCCTGGTCTTTGACCAAAATATTTGTGTCTCAATGTTTCTATTGTGCATTTATTGTTTTAAGTGATTAGTATAACATAGAACACTATGAAAAATTAACATGGTATCAAAGTTGAGGTGGAGCTTAGCCTTTGGAGACCAAAGAACACCCCTTTGAAGACACTTTTCTCGCTAATTAGTGATCTACTCTCTTGGACAAGATGACTACCTCCTATTTCAATATTGAAGAGAAGTTGAATGATGCATCCAACTTTGCAGCATGGAGGTCTAGATTGGATCTTACCCTTGAAGAGAATCATGTGAAGGAATATTTGCAACGCCAAGTAGTTGAACCTCCTAAAAATACCAATGCCAATGTCAAATCTAAATACAAGAAAGGTGAGATTAAGGCCAAGAATATCATCGTTGACTCTCTTAAATACCATCTCATCACTTATGTATTAAGCAAAAGAAGTCAAAGGAGATGTTTAATAAATTGATTGGGATGTAGGAGTTCAATAATCTAAGCCAACTCATTTATTTGAAGAGCTAGCTCCATGACATCAATAATTACAAGTCAGAATCTATAACAACCTACTTCATGAGAATCTCTCAAATAAGAGATCAACTTCTTTCCATTGGAGAAGTTATACCTGATAGAGATCTTGTGAAGATGACCTGTGGTGGGTTCCCCATGTCTTGGGAGATACATTCATTTCTAGAGGAAGAATTCATAGACAAGAAGAGGGATAACCTATAGCCTTTGAAGTCAATGTCAAGAAAGGAAAAGGGAAAGGAAGACCTTCCAAATGGAATCTGAAGAAGCCAACTCTAGCATTCAAAAATAATATAAGGGACTAGTCCAAAGTTCAATGCTACAAGCGTGATAAATTATGCCACATCGCCTAAGATTGTCCTGATAAAAGAAATTCTCAAAGGCCTAACAACAACAACAACAACAATGACAACAAAAACAACAACAAAAATGGAAGGAGAGGAAGAAATCATGCTTCCCATGCAAGTGTTGAAGAGTTCCAACATCCTCAAAATAGGTCTGAAAGCACAAGGTATATTGATAATGTTTCTAGTACTCAATATGAATATTTTCTTGTTGTTTCTCTTTTTAGCTCATCTTCATATAGCATTGATAATTGGATGGTGGATAATGGGGCATCTAAACACTTTACTAGGTTTCATGAAGTCCTCTCAAATTTGATTGAGAGGGATATTAATTTGAAAACTATACCTGGGGATAATTCTACTCATCTCGTCAAAGGGTTTGGCTCTATTTCTTTTCATTTGGAATATGGTCAAGCCATTCATCTACAATATTTGTTGTATGTGTGAAGCTTGAATAAGAATATTGTCTCCATTTATTCTCTAGAAGACAAGGGTTTAGAGTTGCATTCATTAGTGGAAAAGTCCTTGCTTAGCCAAGGAGATCTAACATGAGAGAAGCCTTCACACCTCGTGTAAAAAATGAAGGGCTATATAGATTTTGTGGATGAAAAACTAAAGCATTGATCCATGATACCAATAATCAATGTGAGCTTTGGCACCAAATATTTGCTCACCTTCATTACAAGGCTTTTCCTAACTTTAGCATGATGGTTTCAGGGATTCCCAGGACTTAGGTTGATCACGAAGGTGTATGTTAGGCATGTGCCAGTGGAAATAATATCAAGAGACCATTCCATTCTAGTAGCAGCAGATCCAAAGAGATTCTTCAATTATTACATTCTGATCTTTGTGGGCCCATGTTGGTGAGATATTTGGGATGATACTTGTATTATATTATCTTTGTTGATGTCTTCTCCCATAAAACTTGGATCTTTTACTTGAATATAAAGGATCAAACCTTCATCATTTTCAAGGACTTCAAAGCTCTAGTTGAAAATCAAATTGGAAACAAGATCAAGATCTTGACAACAGATAATGGAGGTGAATACACCTCCAATGATTTCAAATACTTCTGTAATATGACATGATTAAGAGGGAGGTGATTGTTTCATACACCCTCAACAAAATGGAGTTGTTGAGAGAAAGAATAATTCCATCTTAGAAAATGCCAAAGTCATGATTCATGATAAAAAAACTTATGATACTTTTGTGGGAAGAAATAACAAATATTGTTGTATATGTCCAAAATAGGAGTCCTCATCAAGCGATAAGAGTTCCAAGATAAAGGCTTCAGGAAAGAAATGGTACTTTTTTTGGTTATTAAGAAAATTCTAAAGCTTACAAGATATATGTGCCAAGTCAGAGGAACATTGAGTTAAGTTGGGATGTAAATTTTGATGAAGGTGATACCCTTGGAAAAGTAAGGGACTCTCTTATCCCTACCAGAAATGAGAGAAGAGATGATTATATTGATGTATATGCAAAACCATCCATGCCCAAGCCTGACCTTCTAGATGAGCCTGTGGCACCCATGGATCCTTTAGATCCTCCTCCTTGTGATCCTCCCACTATGAAGAGACCCTTGTGGATTTGTGATACCTTATAGGTTGCAGAGAGACACTATGCCCCTAGAGGTACCTTGAGAGAGAGAAAGCAAGCTTATAGATATCATGGATATGCTTCATTGATAAGTGATATCATACAATTTGAACCTTGCAGATATGAAGAAGTAGTGAAGGAATAGCTTTGGAGACATTCCATGGCTGAAGAATATGAGCCCATTATGAAAAATGATGTATGGGAGGTTGTTCTGAGACCTGAGGGGAATTTTTTTGTGACTTCCAAGTGGATATAAAAAATTAAATATGCAGTTGATGGTAGCATTGAGAAGTTCAAAGTGAGATTCATGGCTAGATGATTCTCCCAGAAAGAGGGAGAATATTTGCACATGTTTCCCAATATACTACCATCTAGTCCATCATTGCTCTTGTTGCTAATTAGGGTTGGATTCTTCATCAGATGGATGTGAAGACAACCTTTCTTCATGGCATACTCAAGGACGAAGTGTACCTAGAGCAACCACAAGGCTTTGAGGAACATGACAGGGAAACCCATGTTTGTATATTGAAGAAATCCCTCTATGGATAAAAGAAAACCCTCTAGGCTTGGTATGCTCGAATTGATGGATACCTAATGAAGTTGGGATTTAACAAAATCAATATTGATCTGAACCTCTACTTCAAGGTTTTCCAAGGTATGCCTTTTATTTTGGTTTTATATGTTGATGACTTATTCATGATAGGAAAAGAGCCTTTGATCATCAAGTGTAAGAGGGAGCTCGCCTCTGAATTTGAGAAGAAAGACCTTGGGTTGATGCACTATTTCTTAGGCTTAAAGGCATGGTAGAGACCTAGAGAGATTTTCCTTAGCCAAGGAAAACATGTTGTCAAACTCTTGGAGATATTTGGGATGGTGGATTGCAAATCCATGGCCACACTGATGAAGACAAACTTCAAGGAGTCATGTGACTGTGGACCAGATCTAGCAGATCATTCTATGTACTGGAAACTCACTGGGCCTCTAATGTTTTTGGTCAACACAAGACCAGATATATGTTTTTCCATTAACATGTTGCGGTAGTTCATAATGGAACCTTTGCATGCTCACTAGGTGGTCACAAGACATGTGTTGAGATATCTACATGGGATGCTCAATTATGGACTGAGATATGCCTCTAGTGATGAGTTGAGACTACATGGATATGCAGATGCAAATTGGGCTGGGATAATTACTTTCAAGAAGAGCACATCAGGGTGCTACTTTAGCTTGGGATCTACCATTATTTCTTGGATGAATAGGAAGCATAAATATGTTGCTCTCAATCGAGTCAAAGTATATTGCAATTAGCATGGCTAGTTGTGAGGTCGTGTGGTTGTGGAAGATCTTTGCAGAGTTGTTTGATCATGTGTCAGATACAATCGTGATATATTGTGATAATAAAAGTGGGATCATACTTTCATAGAATATAGTATTCCATGACAGGCGGAAGCACATTGAGAACAAGTACCACTATATCTGAGATATGGTATAGAGAGAAGTAGTGAGGCTCCAACAAATCTCGAAAAACAAGTAGGTTGCAGATATTCTCACCAAGCCTTTGTTGAAAGAGAAGTTCTTTAGTTGAATTGAGGCTTCTTCCATATCAAGTTATGAGAAAAAATATTTCGGTGTAAATCACATGATAGTACATTTGTTGACGTGTTTCAAACCAACGAGTGTGGTTCAACTTGTCCTGATGATGAACCACACTCGTTGGTTCGAAACACGTCGACAAATGTACTATCATGTGATTTACGCCGAAATATTTTTTCTCATAAAGAGAAGTTCTTTTCTTTTTCTTTATAGAGAAAATTCGAGTGCAGAAGAATGTATCCCTCCCTAAGATGGAACACTGATAATCGAGAACATTGAGCAAATGCTCTTCTCCCAGTCTTTCGATTGGCCATGGACTTGGTGAGGGGGGAATGAGTAGTGAGGCTCCTGGGTGTGAGGTTGCTCTTTGGATCCATGGACTTGGCTGAGTATATGCCCTAGTATACATCCTACCTACAAGTCACCTTATGTATTTATTAACCAAAGGCCATGGACTTGGCTAAGCTTTCTAGGATGACCACCCATCTGGCTAGTGGGTGAGGAGACTTAGGTGCATGTTATCTTTACCAAAGTCAGGCATGACTACCATGGAATTTGACTAGATCAGCCGCAAAGTCTTCAAGTCGGTCCCACAAGTAGAAATTGTCCCTCCAAAACCACATATAAATAGACCAGTCATTGGAGGTCATTTGGCACATCGCATCAATCAAGTTCGATCTAAAATTTCAAGAGATATCTCACTCATTCGAAGGATTCAAAGAAGCTTATCTTTTTCACATTGAACAAACATTTCTCTCTCCTTTGACTTGTGTTGACTTGGGCATGTTAAATCTATTTGACCGAGTTGTTTGGATCTTCTTAGTAGGTTACATATTCCTAAAATATTCTCTCTATGTTGACCAATGTTTTGGGAATATTTTCTAAGGTTGACCACACTATTTGACTAGGGTTTGATCATGGAAATTGACTAAAATTTGTAGGATACATTGACTTTGTTTGACCAAATTTTGACTGAGGAAATAAGGCTGAATATTCTATTGGGTTAACTAAAGTTTCCTAGGCAGGTTTGACTATTGACTTTGACTGAAAGTTGCAAGTTGTTGACTGTGGTTGATCGAACCTGCATAGGCCAAATTTTGACCCTATGTTGCAAACTAGTATCTTTGACCATATTTGACTATCTCTCTCTCATTGGATTGGTTTTGACTTGATTGACTTGGGAAAGTCAAAGTTTGACTTTGACTGGTTTATGGATGTACAATTAGACTATGTATCTCATGTTAAACATTGATTGACTAATAGAAGAAGAATATTTGATTATGGGTTTCCCCCTTGTGGGGTTTTTCCCTGGTCTTTAGCCAAAATATCTGTGTCTCATTGTGCTTGGTTATCTCTAATGTGCATTTACTATTTACTATTCTATCTATAATTGCTTAATTGTTACTGGGGTAAATGAAAGTGAATGAAATTGTTTTAAGTGATTATTACAGCATAGAACACTGTGAAAAATTAACAAAAACTCCTTCAGTATCAACTTCCTTAGATTTCCCTCATTTAACACATGGATTCTATTCTTGAATCTAATATGCCTATCTTATGAGAGACAAAATTCCTTGTCATGATCACCCTAGGACTCTTGTTGCAATTTCTCCTTTTTGTTGATGATATTTTTCATCTTGTTTCCCAACATTATCCTTTCTTCAAGATCAGTTCCATAGGAACTTATGGCTTCTATATGGTTTATTTACACTATCTTGTTGAGTACATCGAGTTCGACCACTCCGTTCTTTTACCTTTAATGTATTTGACCTTGAAATAAAACTCATTGAGTGTGGCCATCCATCTAGCTTGCCTTGCATTTAATTTTTCTATTTAAACAAATATTTCATCCTTCCATTTTCTACCAAGGAGGTAGTGCCTCCACATCTTCAATGCATGGATGATGAAAGCCAATTCCAAGTCACGAGTTACGTAATTTTTCTCATGTTCATTTAACTTTTGAGATTCATAATAAATCACTTGGCCATCCTATATTAAGACTCCACCAAGCCCCTCTTTTCATGCATTTGTGCAAACCATAAAATCCTTCTCAATGTATGTTATTTTTAGCATGGGTGCATTGGTTAACAATCACTTTAGCTAATTGAAGCTAGTAGCATAATCTTTTTTCCATTCAAACTTCTTTCCCTTCTTTTGCAATGTAGAAATTAGGTGGCCATTCTTGGAGAAGTTCTTAATGAAACTCTCGTAATAGGCTGCCAGTCCCATAAAGGACCTAATTTGAGCCACATTCTTAGGTGTTGGCCATTCCTTGATGGTCTTAATCTTCTTTGGATCAACTACTACTCTCTCTTTTGAGACATTGTGCCCCAAGTAGTGGATCCGTGTTTGAAATAAGTCACATTTATTAAGGTTTTCATAAATCTTATGTTATCTTAGAAATATAGTATTGTGGCCCAATGTTCTTCATGTTCCTCCTTGGTCTTTGAATAGAATAAAATGTCATCAACAAAAACCACCATAAACTTATCCAAGTAAGGGCGTAGCACATTTTTCATCAGGCACATAAAAGTTTCAGGTGCGTTGGTAAGCCCAAAGGGTACTACAAAAAACTCATAATGCCCATACCTTGTTCTAAGGTTGTTTTATGGATTTCCTCATCCTTAATGCACACCTAATGATAGACTAATCTCATATTAATCTTGGAGAAGATGGGTGCTCCCATTAAATGATCGAATAAATCATCAATATGTGGTAAGGGATGCATGTTCTTAATGGTCACCTTATTCAATTATTTATAGTTGATGAACAACCTAAGTGTGCCACCCTTTTTCCTTATGAATAGTATTGGTGCTCCCCATGGAGACACGCTTGGCCTTATGTAACCCTTGTTTGACATCTCCTTGAGATGTAGATTCAACTCAACTAATTTTGGAGTACTCATTCTATATGGAGACTTGGATGTTGGAGATGCTCTTGGTGTTAATTCAATGGATAATTCCACTTTTCTATGAGGAGGTAATCCATATATCTCTTCAAGAAAGACATCTTGGAACTGTCTCAAAATGGGATATTTGACACAACATCACTGTGTCTCTCCTCAACGTTGTTGTTAGCTTCAACATTGCTAGAAATTCATACAATAATAGGGTGCATCTCTTCTTGTATCTTTTCTTGTATTGCATGGATGTAACTAATCTTACGGATTTCACTTTCCTTGCAATAAGGCTTCTTTTCCCACACTCATTTAAGCACTCAATTTCATTTTTAAAGTAATCTACCTTGGTGTGATGCATGTACAACTAGTCCATTTCCAAAAGTACGCTAAGATTTTTCATGGTAGGCATACGATTCAATTCAATTTGGCAATCTCTCACCCAATATTCAACTCTTCTTCTTGTCCCTATTGTTAGCTGAACCAACAATTATTCCTCCCATGCCTCTTTAGCCAATTGACATTGCTCTATAAGCACTGAGCTAACAAAACTGAAATTTGATCCAGGGTTAATCAAAACATAAATGACTTGATTATAGTGCTTACCTTCGATTTTGATTATGGAAGCCTGGTGGTCGGCCTGCTTATTGTCCATAACTGCATATATTTTTGGCAAACTACGAGCCATATCTCCCACTTTTTGTGCCTCTTGAGTGTTGTAAATGCATGTCCGAACATCCTTCTATTGTGCACAATCTACCTTGCGGTGATTTCCTCCATAAGTATAGCACTTTAGGAGCTCCCTTGTATCACTCTTATTCTATCCTCCCAAAGGTTGATTAGCACAACCTGTATCCATTGCATTGCTTCTCTGTTGAGGTTGACCTTTTTTTCATATTTCAGGTTGCCTTTCACTTTCCAATCCCTCTTGAATTATGGGCTATGCTTTGATTGTTCATAATAATGCCTCAGTTTCCGAATTGGGTCCTCTAATGTATTAGGCTCATCAAATTCAATTCTATATTTGAAGGATTGTGGTAATCCACTGACATATCTCTGAATCTTTGTTTTTTCTTCCTTAAGGTAGGGAACATACCTTAGAAGCTCTATGAATTTGGTGGTATAGTCCTCATCAACTGTATGGCCCATTCTGAGCTCATATAACTCCTTAGCCTTGTTGTCAAAGTATCTCTTAAATAGATACTTGTTCTTGAAATATTTCTCAAATTCCTTTTAGGACAACTCTTCTTCTTTTATTCCTTTTATATACCTTAAATCTTCCCACTAGATGTCAACTTTACCTTTCAAGTTGAAGGTGGCTATCCTTGCTTTCATGTTCTTTGAATAGCTATGAATCCTGGAGAACTTCTTCAGCCCAAGGAGTCATGCATCAACATCTTCTAATTTGTTCACTTCACCGTCAAATGTAGGAGGCTCGATCTTCCTAAACTTTTCTGGCATGTATTTTTTTTCCCTCCTTTCTTCATGGTGTTGTTGATGATGAAGATGTTGTGGTATTTTGTGAGTATTTTCATATTGTTGTTGAGGGGTTCTTTCAAGGGAATCCAGCAGTGCACCACCTTTCACCATTCTTCACTTGACAACTGTTGTGCTTTTTCTTGGATCCACTAACATCTTCCCAATTAGTTTTTTAATCCTCTTGTCCCAAAAACATAGAGATTAAATATGCATGGGGTATGGGTATTTCCACCAATAGTCAGGTAGAATCACTAGCTTTATGGTTAGGTTTGAAGCTAGCCTTAGAAAGAGGTATACATAAGCTGATTGTAATGGGATATTCAATGCTAAACATTCAAAAACTCAATAAAAATAAAGATCCAAGTGATCAATCTTGGATTCCCCTGGATCTAAGAATAATAGAGAAAATACAAAAGTTTGAAACTATTGGCTTCCATCACATAAGAAGAGAATCCAATAATATTGGATATGAGAAGACAAACATTGGAGCTAGCCTTGAACAAGGTCATATGTTACTCATCCAAGGAGATAAAACTTATCATTATTTACCATGATAAATAAAAGCAATGATCAAGGTAGGACAATACTCATTAAACAATGGAGAATGTGATGGATTGATAAGGAACTGAGGTTTGAGCGAGCATTTAATATTTCTATGTTAATGAAATTAGAGGAAGCAAAGAAGTGGCGGCTTTCGGGAGTAGAAGCAATGACAGGAAGATCGCTCAGGTGTAAAACGGTGAAGACACTTGTCATTTCAAGGGACATATGTAAATATTTCCCATGAAATTCAACATTGAAACACAACATTCCTCATGTTGGTTCCTTACTCCTTAGCAGGCGAAATAACTGTGGTAAGGTTGCAAGTTGGAGAATGGAAAGGTTACAGTACAGACATAACATTTCAGGGCGAATGAGTAGCAAAGGAATTCAATGCACAACAATGAAGGAAGAGCATGGTATGGGTACTACAACTTGTTATAAATGAAAAGCAACTACAAAGGAATTGTGTCGAGTCTCTGTTAAAATTCGTCTAAAAGGTGAGAATTGCATCCCCAAGTGAGGTAAGTGAAGAGCGACCGAGATCAGTTCAGGACGTGGTGTCGCTGGAAGAGAAGCTATCCAGAATGGAACACATTGGGTGCAACTACTAGAGGAAGCACAAACTCGCTTCTCGTTGTTGATGCATGAGGTTGAAATGATGAGGGAAGATGCAGAGAGGCTTAGGCTCACAATGGTAAATGTTGACACCTAATCCGAAGCGGATGGGTGAACTGGACAGTCATCAGGAAGATGAATTGATCCGTTGTATTTATGTATATAAATATGAGTTAGCTAATGAATAAGAGATATCAGTTTTCTCTCCCGCTCATCCTGGAGTTACCCTGGCCTGACATGGTATCAGAGCACACGTCCCAGAAATAGTTGTAACTCCTGCCTCTGCCAGGTTTCTGCTGCCTCATGAAACCTCTGTCCTGAGAGACTGCGCATCTGTTTTCTCTGCGCATCCGTGCCTCTGTCCTGGAGTCTGCGCATTGTTTTTTATAAACGCTTGCCTGAAAACGCTGCCCCTCTCTGCGCATCAATACCTGAATGTATCGGTTATTACTCATCAATAACCGCTCATGTATTTCCTGCTCATGTATTTGTTGTGGGTTCCTGCGCTTGTATTCCAAATAATCCTTTCAAGACTTTCTACTGCAAAGCGTGAACCGTTGTAGCAAAGCACACACAACAATAATATCATTATTGTGTTGAAAAGGTATCGCTCCCACCAATCTAGCATATATAGTCCATATGTCACATTATATAGAAAAATCTTGCTTCGTATCCATGTGCCAATATGACTGAATGATAGCTTCCGCATTGTTGTTGCTCCTCGCAAATGATCTTGCAACTTTTCCTGTGCTTCTGGCTGGCTTAGCGCTGTGTAGCCTATGTTCAAACTTCTTTGCACTATCTCCTCTCTCCAAAATTTGTTTTGTTTCTAGGGCAACTTCTTTTCAGCAAATCGCATCTGCTCTCCTATAAAAATCGGATTCTGTCGTCTCTGCTGTCTGGAATCATTTGCATCATTTAACACATAAGTTAACCGCTTTTCTCTTATAGGACGGGACGAATTTGAAGTATTCCATGTACTGCCCACACGGTGCATTGCAGAAACACCTGAACCATGGCGAGTAATGGGAGATCTTGAAGCTGACTGCGTTTTTATTGTAAGAATGGTGTAAGAATGACTGCGACTGCGTTTTATTTGTTTTGATCAGTTAAATGGTGCGGCCTCCACGGAATTTTCTTGGCGAATTTTCTTAAAATTAGCTTCAATGTCGGGATTTTGGACATTCAATTTTTCAGTAGATTCTGTTGCACAGTTCTCTGGTCTGTTCATTGCAATGTTGATGTTGTAGTCAGCCGACCTTTGATCTGCCATTGATGTTGTAGGCAGTTGCACAGTTTTTATAATGTTGTCTTAAAGCATAAAGTGATATTATTGCAACAGCAAATGGGAATGAAGTTCCAGATTTTTATTATTTGAAATGTTTGAAGTCAAAGTGATATTATTGCAGCAGTAAATGAAGTTCGATTTTTTTCATAAGTCAACATTATGATATTTAAGGACAAGAAAGAGGATTGCTTGAGATTTTATAAGGCAGAATGATGATATTTCTGGTTTGTGATTCATATCACGATATCATTTCACCGACAAATAACAACTGTACATTTTGGTTTTACCTCCACTAACCTAGAAGTATTTTATCAACAAAAGTTTTTTTAGCAGAGATATTTTTTTACAGAATGCATTCAATCATTTCTATGGTAGGAATAGTTCTCACTAGCAAGGAGAACTATTCAGAATGGTCTCGGATGGTAAAACACACCCTCATCTACAATGAGTTGTGGAAAGGAGTGTGTGTCGAAGAAGAAGACAAAGACCCTGTGCAGCCTACATCAGATAAAGAACTTGCCATTTGGGAAAACAAGAACAGCAAAGCTTATGCATTGATCGCAGCATCTGTAAATGAAGAAGTAAGTCGTCATATTTCATCCTATTCCACTGCCTTTGAAGCTTTACAAAAGCTAAAAGAACTCTATGATACACATTCTGCACTTGAAGTTGTTCAGCTCATGATTAAACTCTTCACTCTTGAACTGAAAAATAATGATCCTCTTGCTCTTGCATCTGAAATAAAGTCTATAATGCATGATATTAAATCCACTAAGGTTGAGCTGGATATCTCTCTTATTGCCTTTCTCAAAGCACTCTATCCTACCTACTCCAATTATCTTGAGTCTTTACAAGCAAAAGGAAATCTTAAAGATATAACCTTTGACTCTCTTGTGAAAAAGTTTGTTGAAAGAGAGAAAGCCTTTGGAAAGAAAACAGTCCCTGAATCTTCTGAAGGGACTGTTTGCCTTGCTCATAAAGAAAAGCATCCTGCTCAAGATTCTACAAGAGGAAGAGGTGGACAAAGAGGAAGAGGAAGATACTTCAGAGGCATGGGGGGCAGACATCCTCAAGCAGAAAAGGCAGATCTGCATTGCATTCGCTGCAAACGAAATGGATCACATGATGCTTCTACATGCAAGCTACCATGGGACAAAGTTGAGCAGAGAAGAAATCAGCAGAAAGGTAAAACTGATGACACAGACAAAGGTAAAGCGCTTGAATCCGCTCACTATATTGAGGCACAATGTAACATTGGAGTAAATGAAGATTTGTTTAATGCTTCACTTGCTTCTTCGAAAAATGACTGGTTGCTTGATTCAGGAGCAACCTGTCATATGACTCATAGGAAATATTTTTTTGAAGATTTCACTGAAAATGTTGATGGAGCAGTATACTTTGTAGATCAGTCAAAAATCAAGCCATCAGGGCTTGGCACAATCAGGCTTAAACTGCCTGGTCTTCCAGATTTTCTTCTGGATCATGTTCTATATCTCCCACAGCTCAAGAGAAACTTGCTGTCCCTGGTCCACATCCGCCAGCAAGGTCACTCCATTCATATGTTTGATGGAAAGCTTGAGGTAAGAAAGGCATCTGACCATTCACTTGTCATGAGGGGTATAGAAGAAGAAAGACTTCTTAAACTGCAAGGAACCTCTGCTCATGCACAACATTTTTCATATATTTCTCATCATGAAGAAGGTACACTTCCATCAAGTTTATTATGGCATGCTAGATTTGGACATTTAAACTATGATAGTCTCCGCTTGTTGAAGAAAAATGGTGTTGCTGGTTTGCCTACAATTCCTAGAAAACATAAGCAATGCGATGCTTGCATTCTAGGAAAGCATAGCAAACAGTTTTTTCATGATTCACATTCAAGAGCACATAGGAAGCTTGAACTCATTCATTCAGATTTATGTGGTCCAATGCCTGTTTCTTCTGCAAATGGAAATAAATATATCATGACATTTATTGATGATTACACCAGAATGTGTTGGGTTTATTTATTGAAGAACAAATCTGATGCTTTTCAAACATTCAAGAATTTTCATAAATGGATTGAAAATGATGCACAATCTCATATTGGGTCTATTCGCACTGATAATGGAAAAGAATATACATCAAATGAATTTGAACACTATCTTCGCCAACATGGGATTAAACATCAAACAACTGTGCCTTATAATCCGCAACAGAATGGTGTAGCTGAAAGAATGAATAGAACAATTTTGAATATGGTACGATCCATGCTTTTCTTCAAAAATGTAAAGACAATGTTTTGGGCTGATGCTGTTCTATGTGCTGCATATATAAAGAATAGATGTCCATCTAGTGCTATAAGAAACAAAACTCCTTATGAATTGTGGTATGGACATGTTCCTTCGGTAAAACATCTCAGGATCTTTGGTTCCACCTGTTATGCTTTAATACCAAAGGTACATAGAAACAAACTTGGTGCTAGAAGTCGTAAGTGTATCTTCCTGGGGTATTCAAACACATCTAAAGCATACCGCCTCTATGATGAAGTAAATAAAAAGTTTGTTTTATCTAGAGATGTCATTTTTCTTGAATCATCCAAATCTGACAGTGTTGTTGAGCGGAAACTTGATCGCTTGGATAGATTCACAAAATCGAAATCATTTCAAGAGTTTGATAATCAGATTCCACATCTTGAAGGGGGGATTCCTATACTAGATCAACATGTGGAATCTTCTTCTGAAGAATAATCTCCCCTGCATGACACTCCAACAACGGATGATGCTTTAAGTGATGTAATTGATAGAATTGGGAGACTCAATCTTGATTCAGACCCAACTCAATCAACAGAGCAGCCTAGACCATCTCAGAAAGGTCCCCCAAAGTGGCTGACAAAGACACTTGAAAGTGTTCATCCTGATGAAATTGGAAAAACAGGAACCAGAAATACAAACCGACAAGATGGAGGTGATGTAGATAACTCTAATTCACCTGTTGATATGGATGTTACTTATGATTGTGAATTGAACTTGTCTACAGATTTTGAACCAACTTCCTTCAAAGAAGCTGCTTCTCATGATGAATGGAAAGAAGCGATGCAGAAGGAGTATGATGCCCTCATAAAAAATGGCACTTGGAAGCTAGTTGATCCCCCATTTGGAACCAAACCAATTGGCTGCAAGTGGGTCTACAAGAACAAGTACAAAGCTGATGGCTCACTTGACAAGCACAAAGCTAGGCTTGTGGCAAAAGGTTTTGCACAAAAGGAAGGGGTCGATTATGAGGAAACTTTTGCCCCCACAGCAAAATGGGCCACCATCCGGACACTCTTTGCACTAGCTGCTTAGAACGGTTGGAAAGTCCATCAAATGGATGTAAAAACTGCATTCTTGAATGTAGATCTAAAAGAGAATGTTTTTATGTCCCAGCCTGAAGGATTTGCTGTGAAAGGACATGAACATAAAGTATGCAAACTTGTGACGTCCTTATATGGCCTCAAACAAGCACCATGAGCCTGGTATGAAAAACTAATTGAGCATCTTCTGAAACTCAACTTCAATCATTTTGATCTTGATGATGCAACTTTATTTGTCAAGAAAGTTGGCAAAACAGTTGTATATCTTGTGGTATATGTAGATGATCTTTTAATGACAGGGAACAATGAAAGCTATATTGCATCCATAAAGAAAGAATTAGGAATTTTTTTTGAAATGACTGATTTGGGCTATGTTCATTACTATCTTGGCATTGAAGTAACCCAACATCCAAAGTCCATATTTCTTTCTCAAAAGAAACACATTGGAGATTTGTTAAACAGATTTGGCATGACAGAGTGCAATCCCCTTTGTACTCCAATGGAACAAAACTTGAAGCTCACATCTATTGAAGGAAAGGAATTTGAGGATGCAACAAAGTATAGACAGCTTGTAGGAAGTCTCATCTACCTCACTACTACCAGACCAGACATTTCATTTGCTGTTGGAATCCTCTCCAAGTTTATGCAAAAGCCTTGTGAGGGACATTGGTCTGCTGCAAAAAGAATTCTAAGGTACTTGAAGGGAACTCAAGACCTTGGAATCAAGTATACACAGGTGGACGACTTCAACTTGATTGGATACTCTGATTCAAACTTCGATGGAGACAAAGAAACTGGGGTATCTACTTAAGGATATGCTATGAGTCTTGGATCAGGAGCTGTCTCCTGGAGATCACGCAAACAATCAGTACCAGCAGATTCCACAACAGAAGCAGAATATGTGGCAACAGCTGAAGCAACGAAAGAAATTGTGTGGCTCATGAAAATTCTTGAAGATTTGCAGGTAAAACAAATACAATCAACTCCACTCATGAATGATAACACATCTGCAATAAATTTGGCCAAGAACCCAAAGTCCAATGATCGTACTAAGCACATCAATACTAAATATCATCTGATTCGACATCATGTTGAGGCCAAAACAATCCATCTCCGTCATTGTTCCACAAACGAGCAAATTGCAGACATCTTCACCAAAGCGCTTGGAAGAGAAAAGCTTGAAAGATTCAGAACGATGCTTGGACTCACCAACATCCCTTCATATTAAGGGGGGGAATGTTGACACCTAATCCAAAACGGATGGGTGAAATGGACAGTCATCAGGAAGATGAACTGATCCGTTGTATTTATGTATATAAATATGAGTTAGCTAATGAATAAGAGATATCAGTTTTCTCTCCCGCTCATCCTGGAGTTACCCTGGCCTGACAGTAAACATGGCTACGAAAACTGATAATCTCTCGGCAAAAGGAAGGGTTAAAGGTAACAGTGGAAGTGACAACTGTGGGGGTACTCAAAGAAGGTTTCGACTTACAAGATCCTCCACCATTTGACGCGGAAAATATAGGCGAGCCTGAGGAGCTAGTGGCAACAGAGGTCCCGATGCAGGAAGAGGTAGCAAATGAAAATTAGATGGCAAATGGAGAATTTACCAGGAATGTAGATTTATTTCAGTCTTATCTTTTTGAACAATGCTATGTAAATTAATGCTATATGATGACCTGCAGAGCCTATATAAGATAAACTTGGTTAGAAGCATGATAATGCTATATGATGACCTGCAGAGCCTATATAAGATAAACTTGGTTAGAAGCATGATAGGATATAGGCGAAGTAGCGACAAAATCCATTTTGATCAATTTTGGTTCTCAATAGTTGATGAGCAGTTGGTGAATGTTAAGGTTCTGGCCCGTGTTCGAGTTTGATTATATAAAGCTACATGTTTCCTTTAAAAAAAATAGTAAATTATATATATAACATTAATTTATTTTTTCTATAGCAATAAATTCTTATTAAGTTATATAAATTTTCTATAAAGCTCATTCTTCTTTTATTTTTAAAACTAGAATATTAAGATTTTTTTTTGTTAACTAGAATAAAATTTTGTATTTATATTTAAGTATATATCTGGATTACATCAATATCTTAAGTAGTACATAGTTATATCTTTAAAAAAAATTCTTGAGTCTTATCCAAAAAACTTTTTCTAGAGGGATTCCAAATTGAATAACAAAAAAATAGTTTTTGTAGGTATATATCTTACAAAACTAACCCATCAAAAAAATAATTACATCTCATACTAAAATTGATTGATAATGCAATCTTTCATAATTTTGCAATGCCGATCCATTTAGCCCTAAGGAATAGGAGATGGCCTAATCAAGTAATTGATTTTTAAATCTCCCAATCTTAATTTAAGCTTTTCATTGACACATAAGTCCACATCATTATGAGATCACAAAGAACTTGTAAATATGCTATTGAAGAGAGCCATTTCACTTTTTTCCTTGATTCTTTTCATAAGACTTCCTAATTTTTTGTCACTAAAAGAAGAGCTCTTATTAAATGCTAAGAGCTCTTATTAAATGCTAAATAAAAAAGTGATCTCCCAAAACACATAAAAACTACTTGACTTTCTTTGACTAAATAAATCCCTTAATAAAAAACATATAGTTCAGTTTAATTATTTATCCTACATACTAAGCTCCATAAATATACCTCTTCCTCCCATAGCCTCTAAATTTTATTTAATTTTTAATAAGTAAAAAAAATTACTCAAAATAAAATCATTCAGAATTTTAATAAAATTCAATTTTATAAATCTGACTGCATTTACAACACGATCCAGCCAAAAATCTTGATTTTCAAAGGCATAGTATCGGGATAATCTTCAAAGAAAGGTTCCCATGGTCCTAATTGGCAAGCACGAAACACCATCATTTTTGAGACCTAACAGTTGGATATTAGTAATACTTGTCATAATATATGTGCCTCTTTTGAAGAATTTGGTCCTTCCGGCGATTATACGCATTGCAAGCTCCATGAGTACATCGACTGTATAAACAATTTCCTTGCAAGTTTCTTGGAAGGCGCTATGAATCATCTGGGCCGTGGATGGGGTACACATTGTTTTAAGGGACCATATCAGTTATCATCGGTAATTGGAATTTGGTTTTTTTTAAACTAAGGTTTGAATCATGTTTTTATTGTTTTTAGAGTGGAAATATATTAAGTAACCTTAAAAATTAGGAGCGCTCAAAATCTTGAAATTTGACCGATGAAATTTAAATTTACAAAAATCTCTGCGAAATTTTATCAAAATTTTGCTAAAATTCCATAATTATCCATGAAAATTTGTAAACTGGTTAAACTATGACCGGAATATCAACCTCGGCCTCTGTTGTACATCGTAGTTCAAATGGCCCGAAATCACCGCTCTGTGGGGTTTTCTACGCTGTACCAAAAAGATCGGTCTGGACACTGTTCGTTTATGGAGACTCCGAAGTTTCAATAGAGTGGATTATTAATCCCTCTGATTTTGCCCCTCCGTTGCTGTGCAATTGGATGAGGCATATCAAAGCATTGAAGTCCAATTTTAAACACATCCAATTTACACACATTTACAAGTCTCAAATTTGGGTGGTTGATAATTTGTCAAAACCCCCCAATGCCACGCCGGTACAATGCATTTCAAAATTTTGATTGCAGACGTGCTCCAGAGCTCAGACACCTCTCTATTTTGAACTCAAGTGGACATTAGCCGAAGTTAATTTTGGTTATTGCATGTTTTGCTGGTCCTTATAAACATCTTGCTCTATTAGTCCTCTTGGCGTCACTTATATAGTGACCTTTCTTTTTGGTCCTTTGCAGTATTAATGACGCACAATCTATTTTATTAGGAGATGGAGTAGATGCAACTTCTTATTTGATTGCAGACGTGCTCCAGAGCTCAGACACCTCTCTATTTTGAACTCAAGTGGACATTAGCCGAAGTTAATTTTGGTTATTGCATGTTTTGCTGGTCCTTATAAACATCTTGCTCTATTAGTCCTCTTGGCGTCACTTATATAGCGACCTTTCTTTTTGGTCCTTTGCAGTATTAATGACGCACAATCTATTTTATTAGGAGATGGAGTAGATGCAACTTCTTAATTGTCTTATTTCTCTGCTATCTGTATATAATTTTTCTGTTTTAGAGAATATTTTTTACAAATAATTTTTTTTATTATAATTCAGTGGTCAAAGCAGTAGTGAAGGTAGTCATTTCTAGCTGTTATTCCCGAATGCAGGCTAACTTATCATTCTTATTCAAGGAAAATCTATCATAACTCCTATCATAACTAAGTTGTCAAACCCACTGTTAGGACAGTCATCTCTAGCTGTTATCTGCTAATGCAGGCTGATTCATCACCAGCTGACTCATCCCTATTATTCAAGGAAAACCATGCCATTTGGAATACCCTGCTAGTGGTCTGTAAGGGTCTACCTGTTATCTGCTAATGCAGGCTGATTCATCACCAGCTGACTCATCCCTATTATTCAAGGAAAACCATGCCACCTGAAATAACCTGCTAGTGGTCTGTAAGGGCCCACTGGTAGTCCTTAAGGGTGCCAGATGCCTTTGGTTCTTGGGCCTTTAACTTGTTTTTAACCAAACATAAACAATTTTAAGACATACTCCATACACTAAAATATCATCTCATATAATAAATTTTAATCTCGTGCATTTTTTACCATTACTATAGAAATCTTTATAAAAAAACATAATAACATTAACTTATAATAAGTGAACTCATAATGAATTTTCTATAAAAAAATCTGGTGCGTTTTTCCTTCCCAAAAAAATCTAAATACATTTAAAAAAAGCCAAGTTCATTTACTATTACTATGGAAATCTGGTTATAGTAATCTTTATAAAAAATACATAATAACATCAACTTATCATAAGTGAACTCTGTAAGCGTTTTTCCTTCCCAAAAAAATCTAAATACATTTACAAAAAAGCTAAATTCATTTACTATAGATATTTGTTAGAATTATAAATTTTTACTGGAACCTGTAAAAAATTTCAAAAATACATAATAACAGAAAATTATGATATGATTAAAAAAATAAAAAAAATTGGTCTAGCTTATTTCAACTAAAATTCATTTTTGCAAAATTAAAAAGAGATTTCTAATATAACTTTATATTCTTTTTGGGAATAACAAGTGGTTTCTACATGGGCTTGGATCCAGAGGCAGGTGTCAAGAGTGAGGATTATCAGTTGATTATTTCAGGTGGCCTGATTTTCTTTGAATAAGAATAATGAGTAAGACTGCATTAACTGATAGCAACTAGAAATAACTGTACTCACTACTCTGATTTGACATTAACAACTATGATAAGTTTTACAAATATATAAAAAATGCTTTCCAAATTCTAAACAAAATGCATTAAGAAAAATGAACACGGAGGTATCACATCAACCAATATCATGCCCAGTTTGCTGGCACCCTTTGACCCAAAACGATGCATGTATATATCACATGAGCTCCAGATATAATTTAGCGTGGATATATCACGATGGTGCCACTGATACTGTAGATCTGCCACACGGATGACAATGAAGTTCACATTCTTTCTGTATATGTCATCGCTGCTGCTGGTGCAATTGACTACACAATTCAAGAATGCTGCAGAAGCGAAGAAGCCGATCCACATTCCAGACGAGCTAGACGATGTGGTTGATGATGAAGAAGACGAAGAATGGAAAGAATGGGGCAAGCCCAAATCAAAAAGCCCACCACCATTTGACCCCCCTCCGGATATCACAGGGATGGATCCTGCTCAGATCCAGTCCGAGATGCTCAAGAGACATATTGGCCCTTCTTTTGGCTTTGTCAAGTTACGCTTAGATATGCCTCGTACAAGGGTATGGATTTATGTGCACGGGCTATATGATTTAATCCTAGTTTATGGAATTGTATACAATGATATGTGTATATATACATTAAGAATTTTCTTTCCCAGTTTTCGGATTCTAGTTTATTTACTGAGAACATAAACATTAACCATTGATTGAGGTTTTTATGGGGATGAATATATACACAGTATTGATTGAGACCTCGTATAAAAGTTTTTTTTTTGGTTCGACTCATGGGATTTAACTTGAAATGTCATTATTGTTTACACATACTTAGTTATTCAGAGATTCTCAGAGCTTTTTTCAGGTATTTCGATTAGAGATGTTTGACCATATATCTATGAGGCTCTTAGGTTCTGAGTGCATATTCTTTGGCTTCTCATTAGACCAAACCCCACAAACATTTTTGGTTACTACCTTCAGATAGGGGCACAAAGAGAACAATCGCTATTGTTTCGTATCCATACTCTAGACCAGTGAGGATCCGTGGGACCTCACCCTGCCACACGAGACCCCAGCAGCTAAACCATCTCAGATCCGTCCCTGGGAGACGGACTAGGTCCTCCAGACCTCAGCGTTGCACAAACTCCCCAGAAAACGAGTTAGTGGACAGTCCATACCTCCCACTGACCTTTCATCAGGCCAACAAATTTTGTGGAATTTTTTTCAGTGCTCTTCAGTCAATATCGGATATCAGGAGAGATGAGTTTGATCCTCTTCGTCAGGGCATCTGTACATTGTATTTTTAATGTTCCTGCATTGTAGCTATCATATTCATGCTTTTTTTTATAGGAGATTGTTTGGTTCTCCCGCATTTTATGGACATCATTATATTCAACCATCCATTTGACCTACCTTGTGGTCATTAGTTAGACATAAATACAATTATTTTATCTTATCTTATCTATCCAGTTTCTTTCTTTTGGAACAACCCTTAAGTGAGCTCACTTGAAAAGGCCTCACGCTCAATTGACTTAACTGTCAATGCCGAACTCTGATAAACCTAAAGAGAATTGAACCTGGTCTCATTACAAAGGGCCAAATAATTAACTGAGCTACCCATCAAGGCTAACTTAGTATATAAGTTCTGTGCATATAGAGAATGACATATAGAAAATGAATTGATTGAAGCTCACTGAATGGGATATACACAGTACTATGCACTGAAACTCAGCAGATTGTCTGTATGTGTATTTACAATTCATGGGTTCAGTCGTAGTTGGATTTATGATTTCTTATGATAGAAATGATGGGAACATTGACACTTTCTGCCGTGGCAAGGGATCGGGAAAATAAAAGACTTGTCTGGGTTGAAATAAAGACTTGAAAAAGTGAATTCTTTTTGTTTATGGATTGCTAATGGAAAATAAATTTTATCTGTCTGGGTGTGTATATATTACATAGAGCATTGGTTGAGGCCTGTTATATGGGTTATGTGCATATAGAAAGTGAATTGATCTGAACTCACTGAATGGAATATGCACAGTGCTATGGGCTGAAACTCAGCAGATTGTCTGAATGTGTATTTACAGTCCATGGGTTCACTCATAATTGGATCTCTAATATCTTATGATAGACTTGATAGGATGATTGATACTTTCTGGCGTGGTAAGGGATCGGGAAAGCAATAGACTTGTTTGGGGTGAAATAAGGACCGGAAAAAGTGAATTCTTTTTCATTTTTGGATTGGTAATTGAAAAGAAAATTTGTGTCTGGGTTGGCAAGGGTTTTGTTCAATTTAAGCTGGGAATTACCTAGGGAAATAATTGATATATATATAGGTTGGTGAAGGACTGGAGAAGTAAATGCTCTGCATTAAGTTGGAAGGTTTGAATATGTAGTTTTGTTTCGGTTGGACAATGATTTGGTTTGAGCTCTGGGTTTCATGATTTGAAAATCAAAATGATTTTAATTTTTTATTTACAAATGGTGCAGGATGAGGTGATTCAGATAGCGAAAAAGTGGACGAATGTGCTGAGGACGGGTTCAATCGAGGCAAAGTTCTCCGCTGTTGATGTCCACACAGTTATGTTTACAATGGAGAAGGGGCAAGACACTGTAGAGGTAAGTTATTCCCCTGAAAGATCACGAGGTCTGAGGTTAGTGTGGTGCTAGTGTGAATGTTTGGTATAAAAGATTGTTGGGGAATCGGAAGATAAAGCTCACCATATTAATGAAGGCATCTGTTTCTGAGTTTCTGAACCTCTTACCTTCCTATCTTCAAGTCGTATTACGAAATTGTTAAGGGTTTTCTTTCCCTGTCAGTAAGTGGATATTGACTGACGTAACAAGCCTATAAATCTGATCAAGGGCATCTTCCTAATCTGGTGAAAATATGGGCTTAGAAATTCTAGAAGATGACAAAAATTGCCTGGACTTGCGTTGGAGATTTTGCCTCCTTTTGTATCTCTTAATCAAAGCATGATTGTTAAAAGAATTTGCACTGCTTCTGGACCCATTGTTCACCAACTCTGGTTTATGCTCCTTTGGCTATGTATCTTAAACGTTTAAAATTCTTATTTGCAGAAGGTAAATATTCCTTTAACTCTCTGTTATTAGAATATTACTTTCTTCTTCTCTTTGTTGGCCTACTTATCTGTGAAATGACTTTTCACTTCCTTCCGAGTTTAACTTCCTTGTTTCCATAGTCAAGTGTGGCCTCAAACTAAATGATCAATCTCCTAGATCCTTGTGGTTTTGGATGTGCATCTGTGATCCTTGATCCCTCCCCAACCTTTACATCCTAGGATGCCTAGAATTGAGCGAAGCCTATTTAGTTTCTGATTTATTGATGTAATTCATCAATTCTATTTCTGGGAGGAAGCCTAGATCTGTTTAAAAAAGAACTAATTTAATGCTCCACATGAGTCTCATGAAGCCCAGCCAACTTTATAATCCAGGGTTCTATGGCCACCAGGTTTCGGACCTGGTAGGCAACAGGTGCAGCCAATTTTACAACAAGTGCAGTCAATTTCACTATACAAATAACAGGACTAGACACTACGTAGCCCTTTTTTTAATAATATAGCACGAGAGTGTTCTGAAAAGCTGCAACATACAAAGATTATCCCTTCATTATGAAGCTAAGTTGCACAAAAATTTAAATAGGTATGGCCTGGAAACACAGTCCTTAAAATTTTATGAAGCAGGTAAGCATGGCATCTAAAAATACAAAAAATAAAAATAATTCAACGAATATTTACTTTCTTTTTTAAAATACCAAGTTATCATGAAAAATAAGAATCAAATGATGAAGAAAATTAGAATGATAGACATAAACAACAATTTTGATAGAGAGCTTATTTATATTAACTTCCCAGAGATGATTACAGTAAGCAAAATCACAAATCAACCTTATATATCAGGCTATCATGCAAAATCACCGTAGAAAACTGCCCACTGAAGATAATGAAGTCCACAAGAGTTTTCTTGCTGGAAATGCTCTTAAAGTCTCTCCCAATCCTTCAATTACTCTTAACAAGTTAAAACCCTTGTTCTTATCATAGGAATGGTACGGTTATGGACAAAACTAAAGAGGGGAGAGACTTTTGATAGGAAAGTGTTAAAACTGGCAACTAGGGTTAAATTTCACTCTGTAAGTTCGTACAACTCATTTGGTAGAGATAATTATTGCATTGAATTCCTCCTTACGAGAGGACCAAAATTGATTTAAAGATCACTAAAGTAAATTTGGACAAGGAGAAATATGTTGTTGAACTGAAGCCCACACGTGCAAATTATCATGGCCAGCTTGGAGTTATTTAGTCATGTGACACCCCTCTCTATCTTATATAAATAGATGTGTCCTCCAACCTCATTATTCACATTCAAGTGCTTGATTATAAGGCAAATTTATGTCTGACGTAGCTGAGCTCTTGGAGGAGGACGAAGGGCTGTTTGTTTTGGGTTTTAGTTCTGCAACAGGGCCGAGATTCTTCAGAAGGACAGCTGTAGGCCTTGAGGAAAATTCTGAGAAGTTTTGTATGGGTAAATCTGTCCTTGCAGGTCCGAATTCAGGAGCAGAAAGGCAGGCCAAGTTAGTGTATTGTTTTTGGGCTGGTTTGTGGTCAATTTAAGGAAGAAATTGTTGAATTTCCACGACCTTGGGTCTAGGATAGAATCTTAAAACACTGATGCTACCAAACCGAGAATCTCAACCATAAACTACTTTGCACAGCAGAAATATAAAGCAGTAAATGATAAATCACATATGCATAATATACACAATTTTAAACAAAATTGTACAATATGTACAATCACCAATCTTCATTATATTAATCCAAATCTGATAAATACAACAGTCTATGGTTACAAGATACAATGACAAACTTGGCTGCAACACTTCTATGTCGTATCTTGTCCTGCCGGTCTGTCGGACCCGTACTGCTCACTAGTAGTGCCTTAGTCCATTAAGGCCACTACACATCGAGACTCCAAGAGGGCTGCCTCCTATCACTGCTGCAAGTCACGTCTACTACAATGAACATGGGCTCATCAACTGCTCTCTGGGTAGGCCTAATTCCCGAGCTCCAATCTGCCATGCTAGCAACAACTTTAGTCCATCAAAGTGTTGCACTTCGGCACCGTCCTTCACCCAACCTTCAGCTGCTCTTCGTCCTTCAAGATAGCTTGTCTAGGGCTACTTTGGGTAGCCAACACGCTGCCCTCCAACCAGCTCTATGACACCCAATCAACTCATTGCTGATTCTGCACCTAAGATGACACTTCACCACCACTGAATGTCATCTACATGGCACCAACAGGCTGCTCAACAACTGATCCAAACACGGTCAAGCCTTGACCCAATACATCCCTCCAAAACTGCTGCTGTCACCACACTGCACTGCTGCACTGTTGCTTTCTGGTTAGGGCATCACCTACAGCCCTATTCCTTCACACAACTCAGCAACCAGCCCTCCAAAAGACTGCGGTTTACTCTAGAGATGGTCCTCCACCCCTACGCTGCTCCTTCTAGCTTTGTTTGACCCCAAACGCAGCTCTTAAAGGCAGCCTAGCTGTTGGCTAAGGCCTATGGCCTAGCACAGCAGCTGCTGTAGCTTACTGCCCCCTCAAAACTCCACCAAACAGCCCTTTAAACAGCAACCCTATACTCCTTCAATCTTCAGCCTTTCTGCCCTGCAAATGCACCCAAGAACAACACCAAATCACGCCCAAAACAGCCCTAGACTTCCACGCTGTCACCTACAGCAACCTGAAGTCGTCCACGCTGTTCCTAGGCTCCTCCATGCTGTCCCTTGGCTCCTTTTGCTGTGGCTTCCTCCACGAAATTTCAGAGCTCCTCTTGGTGATGTATTGGCACAAACTGGATGCTTAAATGACCTCAATACGCCTTGTATTTATACACATACAATGGCTCAACGTCTCACTTGAAGTGACACTCAAGTCGGCCTACTTGACAACCAAATTAATTTGTCAACTTCAAAAATTCATATCTCTCTAACGACAACTCGGATTCGGACAATTTTCAATGCGTTGGAATCATCTTTCTAAGCACTATCATCCTTATCCATCACATGCTATGAACCCATCATGGTTTTTCCCCAAAACACGATGGGTGCCAAAACCTCATACTTGGGTTCCAAGCCCACAAACTGCCCTTGTGGTGCTTTTCCCTCCAAACCCTGAGCCCTAGGGCTTGGAGTACCTCCCAAGCTACACAAATCAACATAAATTCTCTCCTTGTGAGGTCGCATTTATGAACTGTTGCTTCAGGTAGGGCCGTAAGTCTGTACTAGCTTAGATGGGGGGGCCAAGAGGCCTAATCTGGGTACAGACCAGCCCTAAGGGCCAGCGAAGGGCAGCATCTTGTATGTCAAGCAAAGCCATAGTTGAGAGGAGGAGTTTTGGAGCAGTTAGGGGCCACAAGTTTGTACTAGCCTAGATGGGGGAGCCGAGAGGCCTAATCTGGGTACAGAACGACCCTAAGGGCCATTGAAGGGCAGCATCTTGTATGTCAAGCAAAGCCGCAGTTGAGAGGAGGAGTTTTGGAGCAGTTAGAAGGGCCAATAGTGATCTGTAAGCAGCCCTAACCAGACCAATCTTCTACAGTAGTTTGTCTCCAGCTCAAGAGGGCTCAATTTGATTACTGTTGACAGAATGCCAGAAACGCAGTTTTGAGTGGGCCATCTATTTGTCTAAAGGCAGTGATATTAGATCTTCAAATTAGCAAGTTAGTTTTGACTTTGCATTATTGTACTCTCTCTCTCTCTCTACTGAACATTTGATAGTTGATAATAAGAAGATTTGATCAAGGGTTTTCCCCATCTTGGGGTTTTTTCTTGGCTTGAACCAAATTCATGTGTTCTCTTGTCTTGACTTGTCTCCTGCATTTATCATTTATGTTCTTTCTTCAATCACTGTCAATGTGATCATGTTTTATGTGATTGCTAATGGAAATGAAATGGACTGAAAAATGGACTAATATGGAACATTGAAGCAACTGTCCTAACCAAAGAACATGTCATCCTAAAATTAACATGGTATCAAAGCTCAGGTGAGGAAAAGCCCAAGCAAGAGAGAATGCAATCACTAAGAAGCTTGTTGACAAGTCTCCATGAAAATCAAGGCTTTATCACATCAAAAGTTAGAGGCATACCCAGGGCCAAGCTCACTATGACTAGGCTAAGAACCTAATCAAGGAGTTCGTAACAACAGTTCTGTGCTTATGTTGGAAGACCAATTATTTTTATTTATGGCCGAGTTTGGAGAAACTTTTGTGCATTTGTTTGTGGAAGGATATTTTGTTTTGAAGGTCGAAATCTTCTGTGACTTTGGAGATAGGGTCGAGCCACTGTGGTGGCTTGTTTGAAGGGTTGCCATACTTGTTTTGGAGAGCTGAAACACCAGGCATGCAGCTGGAGTGAGGCCGTGTATGCCCAAAATTATAAAGCAAGAAATGAGGCAGTTTTTTACAATTGTTGTGAGGTTGTTCCAGTGCTCTAACCAGGTTCATGATTCCTTAGAAAAGAGACACAAAATCATGACGCTATGCTGCCAAGATTCATCAGAAAAGAGACACAGAACTGTGACCTAAAAGGTATGTTCATAACTCTGGGTGTTTTTGCTAGAGATAGAGCATTGTTTATGTGCCTTTGTTGACCCTGCCGCCTACACCTACCTACAAGTCTGTGAGAAAAGCCTTCAACCCCACAAGGTGTGGTTGGTGGCAAGGAACTAAGAGAAGGGGATGTCACACTAAATTCCCTCTCTCTCCATTTAAGCTATCTCCTGGGTTAGCTATGGGGGGTGGTCCCTAATATGGAAAACTAAGATAAAAGAAATGTGAGGTTCTAGGAGAGATGTTAAAGTGAAAGTGGATTACTTTTAATAATTATGAGCAAAATATGATATGAGAAATAAAATAATTAACATATTAAAACCATAAAACTAGTGCCTTAAGATAAATTGCTCAACAAGAATGAAAGATATATTTTCTCCAAGCAAAAGTAGAATGCTTAAAAAAATGAAAGCAAAGCAATCCTAAAATGGAGACAAAGATGTTAGCATGATACTTGATACAAGATATAAAATGCTTTTAAAATATAATCAATGCCTGAATCAAAGCATATAGAGATATCTTGCAAAAGGAAAAAAAATTAGTGTTCTACTAGAAAAAGGAAAATGAAACAATGCTTGTCAACATAAAATATTCAATAATGACAAGTAAAATGGATAATTGCAAGTGAAATCATAAGATGTATTAGCATGAGATGCACTTATACTAGATTTGAATGCAATTAGTCTTGGTTATTTTTAATCTAAATGAGAAGTCCTCCTCTTGAGCTCTTACCAAAGGGTAAAAATTGGGGTGACTGTAAGAAAGAGGGGGCGAGGGCACGAAGGTGTCATTAACGATACCCGTCCCTTGAGTCTTACGAGCCAGCGTGTGCCTTCGTTCCTACAAGGGGACAAACCACCTTCATAACTGTAG
The DNA here is from genome assembly GCA_031772625.1 of Pinus tabuliformis. NCBI lineage: Eukaryota > Viridiplantae > Streptophyta > Pinopsida > Pinales > Pinaceae > Pinus > Pinus tabuliformis. Next base: position 498,745,224 of record CM062819.1, read on the forward strand.
GGTCACAACGCTTTTACCTTACTTCATACCAGATGGAAGAACTTTCCAAGAAAGTCTTTTTCCCTATACTTTCTATCAACCAAGCTTATGCTTGGAGGTTAATTTTAGTGAGGCTTGGGGCCTGGCTTGGAAGCCTTCTTATACTAAAATGCCTAGATGAAATGCATGAGTGAGTGCTATTGCTTTCAAGAAAGTATTGATATTAGTGCTCAAAATAAAAGACAATGCTCAAATAAACAATACCAATATCTTTCAATAGAAAAAGAAAGTGAAACAATTAGCTGAATGTAGCTCCACAAGTTCCAAATATGTTGCTTTGCAAGTAAATGAAATCAATGCCAAATTGCTTCAATGGAGTGACACAAGAAAGACCCAACAATAATGATAATGCCACATAATATAAATTGACCATGATAAAGCAATGTGCTCAAGGGACTTGTGAAACCAAAGTAGATGGATAAATTAAACTAGTTTAAGGTTTCCCAGTAAACATAAAATACTTGTTTGTGTTGATTTGGGGCAGCATCGGATGTGCTCTAGCCATGAAAATTGTTGGAGATGCTAAAGCACATGAGGTCTCCAAGACCCAGAAATGGTTTGGGGAAATTCTATTTGGTGAAGGAGATATTAAAATAATTAATATTTTTAATGGGTTCCCAAGTCTAAACTTAGGAAAATAAAAATATTAATGGGTGTTAATATAAAACTAAGTTAGAAGGTTCTAAATGACATGGATCAAGCCAAATCCAATCTTAGTCGTTGATTAGAGATGTAATCTCGGCCATTGAAGACTCAACAAAAAAAAGTATAAGAGGAGGCTTGAGAGTCAGTTGGAGATACACCAGAGTGATCAGTCAATTCGATTTTCTAGAGCGGGGTTTACTAAGAGAAATCGAACCAGTGATCGAAGTTGTAGCGAGAGGCAGTGAGTGCAAGGCAGAGAGGCAGAGATAGTGCTGGAAGACCAACACAGAGGCAAAGAGGCAGACATAGATCCAACAGGAGTCACATAGAGGCTAGTAGTGATAGCGAAGAGGGCTAGAGGGCCTACATGAGTGACGCAGAGGCTACAGAAGTGACATAGAGGGTTAGAAAGGCTGTGTAGAGCCTCAGAGAGTTGACGTAGAGGGTTTCAGGCTGACGCAGAGGCCAGGAGGCCTGATGTAGTGCCTCAGAGAGGTGTTGGAGAGAGTTTCGTGGAGTAGACTTTCAGAATATCTGCTTCCGAGGAGAGGTATTACTGGCCAATTATTTTCTCTGTTGGGTGAGCCAGTTTGGCACCCAGTGTAGTCAAGAAAAGTTGCTTAATAATAAAACCCTCAGAACTGCTGCACCGATTTTCCCAAGTTGGGTTTTTCTAGGGACGATTGTCCAAAAATAATGGTGTCCCTTATGTGCTTTTCTATTACTTTCAGCCGTTGATCTGTAGATGGTTGAGACTGCATTGTGTTTATTTCAGTGTTTATATGGTTAAATAACTTGTTAGTAATTAAATAAGTAGGCGAAATAAACCAGATAGTGTAGGAAAATTTCCAACGGGTTAGACTTAGAAATTTCAACATGGTATCAGATGATTGTAGATCACCTGAGAGTTGAAGGCACCAACTGAGTCGGAGAATTTGTAGCAGAAACAACTGTCCCAAGTGACAAACGTTGTTCCTAAGCAGAAAACAACAGAGAAGGGGTGAGGCAGAGGGCCTACGTCATCAGTTCGAGCCAGAGAGAGGCCAACGCAGAGGCAGAGGAAGGCAGAAGAGGCTCACGAGGAGCCACGTCATCCTACTCCGCCAGGTAGGAGTGACGCAATTGGCCAGGGGAGCAAATCAGCCTTGTCGAGATTGCGCAGAGCCAAGAGGCTCAGTTTCTTCAGTTGGTGGGGCATAGGAAGTTGTGGGCAGATTGCAGAGTGTGAAGCTGGTGGGGTGTTATTGCTGTCGAGGCAAAACCAGTGTTGCACGAAGCCCCCCCCCCACGGTTCCAAGCCCCGAAGCGCGTCCCGTACGGAAGCGCCTAGGAAGCTTGGCCGGAAGCGGCGCTTCCGAATTCGGAAGCGCCGCTTCGGCTTTTTCAGCTGCTTCCTGGAAATTTGGAAGCGTTGTACGGAAGCGCCAAAGCGCGCTTCGTACGACGCTTCGGGCGTCGGAAGCGTGGTGCTTCGGAGGAGGAAGCGTACGCTTCCAGAAAAGTTTAAGGAAAAGCGTTTAGAAAATCATTTTTTTTCAATTTTTTTTTTAATTTTAGGTGAGTTTGCTTGTTGGGGGTGGGTCCACCTTGGGTTAGGGTGACGAATGAAGGAAAAAAAAAATATAAATATAGCAGATGCTCCCTCATGGTAATGTTAAATTCTTAAAGTAAAAGTGACATTCTCCTTTTATTTTCATTTTCATCCTTTTCAAGATGGGAAGAACTGTGGGTAGCTCTTCGCCAAGAAGAGATCAGACGGTTGACTAAGGTGGGAAGTAGCAACAAAGGAGCCCGGGTCAAGAAAGAGGAGGAAGAGGATGCAGCTCTGGCATTTGTGGGGCAACAGGGGAAGAGGAAGAAAAAAGACCTCCAAGATAAAGTGCTTCAACTGTGGGGGGTTGGGCCATTATGCAACCCAGTGTCCTAGGAAGAAGAATAAGGGAGAGGCATGTGACTCTAAGGCAGCGCCAGGGAAGGTGGAGAAGGAGGTAGAGGATGATGACGATTGTGCCATGAGTGGTCATGTCCCTCTAGAAAAGAGGTGGGGAGACATCGAGCTGTAGTCAGGAGGACTACATGATATGAGGGGTAGGATCCTTGAGGCACCCAAACTCTTGGATAATATTCGGCTACGGGAGCCCTAAAGTGACAGTAGCAGGATGGCAGATGTCGGTAGAAGCGGATGCGGATGGAGTGGCAGAACAGTGCAAGAGTGTAGTAGTCCCTGACAGTGCAGAGAGGGTTGCAACAATGCGAGAGGCACAGAGGAGGTTGCAGCAGTGCAGGAAGGCACATAGAGGTTTGCTGCGGTGCGAGAGGCACAAAGTTGTTGCAGCAAAGGGAGCACAGGTTAGCAGTAGAGAGAGCTTCAGCATCAGGATGGTTTCTAGCTTGACAAGGATGTCAGTAGTTGGTTAGATTAGTTACCATCGTATCAGTAACTGAGTTGCAATGCAGCAGTAGCAGTGGTAGTGCTATAGGTAGCACAATGCAGCATGAGTAGAGAGGGCTGCAATGCAGATGCAAAGTTGGGAGGAAGGACTAGCAACAACACAAATGCAGAGGAGCTGTCGTACATATGTAGCAGTGGCAGTGGTAGAGCCATGGGCAACAGTACAGGATGCAGCAGTGCAGAGGATGTTGGGCAGCAAAGCCAAACATTAGCACAGGTACCAGTGCCAGATGATTAGGGTGATGCTCAGTGGTGGAGTATTACTGGAGCACATTCCTCGCTAAGAGGGAGTGTTGATTTGGGGTAGCATCAGATGTGCTCTAGCCATGAAAATTGGTGGAGAGGCTAAAGCACATGAGATCTCCAAGACCCAGAAATGGTTTGGGGAATTCTACCAGGTGAAGGAGATATTAAAATATTAATATTTTTAATGGGTTCTGTTGTCGCGTAGATTGGCACGACAACGCTCAGACCGGGGGTTGTCACTCTGATCCCCGATCCCTCCGTTTAAGCCTGTCTCCCGCGGCTAAAGGGGGTAGACCCTGTGAGATGATGGAGACCAACTGTCGACCAGTTGGTTGGGAGACACGAGACACGATTCAGATAAACACTAAGATGATTTGATTAATCGAACAGACCAGTGCCTTAAGAGAATGTTATTACAATGATTACTTGTTAAATGATATAGAAACATAAACCGCGAACAGCAATCATTTGTCATCAGCGAAATCATGTGACCAAAACGATATCCGGCAACTGAAAAAAAAAAAAAAAGGATGAATGCTTTAAAACCACGAGAATCATAAACCATTAACCAGATATCAATTTCGCATCTCGGCTTAAAAAAAACTTTAGATCTCAGCAATAAAGATATGACGTGAAAGCAACTGAATCTGGCACGAAATAATTTCCCGCAAAATTTTATTTTTCAAAATTTTTATTTTATTTTTATTTTATTTTAAATCTTTTTTCAATTTTTTATAAAAAAATCTAAAAAAAGTTAAAATTCTAAAACTAAATTCTAATTAAAAATAAACCTAAAATATATCTTTTTCATTTTTTATTTTTTTATTTTTTTATTCAAAAAATCAAAAAATAAAACAAAAATTTAAATCTAATTAAAGCTAAATCTAAAAAAAAATCTAAAATCTATATACAATACAAAAATCTAAGTTAAAACTAAACTAAGATTAAGATCAAATTGAAAAATCTAGTTAAAATCTAAATCTGAAACATAAACATTTTTTGTTTTTTGATTTTTAAAGAAAATAAATTGAAACTATACAACGAAACTATGTTAAACCTAAAAATAATGACCAAAGATAAAAAGAAATAACGCCTAACAAACCTAAACTAAAATCTAATTTAAAAATTATAAAATCTACGAATTTATGAAAAAATCGAAGAACCAAAAAGTAAAAAACGCATGAAGCTATAGTTAAAAATTGGGAAATCGAGCATCTCAAAGAAACCTAGCCGCAATACGTCCATATGACCATAAAACGTTCGATTCACCTGCTACGCAAACGCATAAACAAAAATAAATTTACCTGAGGACCTTACGTGGAAAAGAAGAAGGATATACCAGCGTTTTCTGAACGATTTGCTAGCGGTTGCGGCGGCAAATACACTGTCGACGGCAATAATCCAGCAAGTTTATACTTACCTGAGGAATTTCTGCAGCGAATGACTTCGATTTGGATGCTGCCTGGCGATCGATGCTAAATCCGCAGGAGAATGGCAGAGGTGGGCCAAAACACGTTTTTTTCTGGACGTTAATACTAAATTGATGAACTGCGAAATCAAACGATTTGAACCAGACATGAAATTCGGAGAAAATGTGAATCGAAATGTATCAAGCTTGCGTTCTGATGCCTGCTCATTTCACAGTAAATCAATCCATCGAATGTATGAAGCGTCTGGTCCGTAAGGAAATTTTTTGAAACCCTGCGCGTGAGTTCTGTTTCGATGCTAGCAAATAGGGAACCATGAAGTGTAACAAACAACGACGGCTTTGAGGTCCAGTGACAGGGCCCTTGGAATCGTAAAGATGCGCGGAGGGTTTCAAAAGAAATGAACGTAAATGACGTGACCAGGCTCCAGGATGATCGTTTACCCAAACGATTTGCAGGTGGAGGCACTTGATCAGAGAGGTGAGAAGTTTAAAAGCTTGCCTCTGAGGAGTATGGTGTGGGGCAGCGGATGACTTTGACCACAATTTGCATGAGATATTTGCAGGCTGTCAAGTATAGTTTTTTAGATCAACAATTTTTTTGGGTGGATGGCACAGTTTTTTCTTTTTCCACGCAAGCAGACAAAATGACTTTCCGTATACCCTGCAAAACTTAGTTTTTCTTCCAGATCTCATCTCAGGTCTGTATCCTGCAAGAGGGAAAACAAAACCCGGCAAATGCACGAAATTTTAAAGCAAAACTGCTCGAAAACTAACCTAAAATCACAAAAATTTGCAGCGAACAAAATCAAAACCCTAAAACAGCTTAATAATTTACAGATTGTGGCCCCTTTCAGCCAGATTCAACAAAATAAGAACAGGAATATTTTCAGAATATCAGAAATTTTGAACTTCACTGTGAACAGAAAGAAAATCTCTCAATGTAAAACAGAAAAGAAACTTTAAATGATTAACCCAGGGAACAATCAGCTGGGCTCTGCACAGAAAGTGCTTGCGGGAGTTGGCTGGTTCAGCCGAGAACTTCCCCGAACGCCCACAAAATTTCCTTCGAAAAAAGTTCTCCTGCACATCTCAAGCAACCATCAGCAGAGAGAGAGAGAGAAATGCTAGATCTCAGGAAATAATGGAGATACCTGCCATTATTTCAGAAACCCTAGCAGCCCTCAAACCCTAGCAGGTGAACAAGGTACCTGTGCTCACACTACTCTAAAACAAGCTATGATTAATGGCTGAAAAAAACTGAAATATGCATAAAATTAAAGATCTCACAGCAATTCCGGAGAGTAACACCAGCCAGTTTGAACCCCAAAGTCTTTTTATTAACCAGAAAATCAGATTTACAAGAGAGCTTTTCAGTGCAGACTCACAGATCAGATGATCTGAAATGACCCCCTAAGACCCTATATAAAGGAAATGATCCCAACGGCTAGTTCGAGTGATCCATGTAGAAATGATCTCGACCGTTGATGAGGATCAAGACATCTCTTGATCTCATCCGTCGATTTATTCAATTAATTTTTTATTTATTTCATTTTTTAAAATTTTAAAATTTTTTTATTATTTATTATTTTATTATTATTTTTCAAATTTTTAAATTTTTAATTTTTTTTTTTTTATTATTTTTTATTTATTTCATTTTTTAAATTTTTAAATTTCTTAGTTTTTATTTATTTTATTATTTTATTTCATTTTTTAAATGGATCATCGAACCAAAACCTTTGGAAACATCACCTAGGACCTAGGACTTAGGACTCACGAGGGGATTTAAAACATTTTTCGACCCTCAAGACACATTACATCATGACTTTTACAACTTTACATCTCAAGGGGACAAACCCACTTAACACAGACCCTCATAAATCACCCAGTTCTGCGACACAACTATAATCTAGCAGATTAACACGCTAGGATTCTCCTAAAGTTCTAATGACAAAATCCATCCCGGCTTTGGGGTCAGGTTTGAAGGAAAACTCTGCCGATCCATGGATCGGTGAGACGAAAAACCTTCCGGGACATAGATTATCATAGAAAGTTAGGTCCACCTAGGCAATTTTACATACATGACTCTGATCTGCTTAGATTATTTACATTCATACATTGCAGACTGGGTTTACAATTGAAATGATCAAGCTGCTGATGACTGTAGGCTGGCACAGACACGTCGCTCAGGTGCTACCCCTTTCTGCCAAGAAAAGAGGGTGTACTGCATGGGAAGTTGACCAGTAGTGGTCAACAGGTTCCTAAGTCTAAACTTGGGAAAATAAAAATATTAATGGTTATTAAAATAAAACTGGGTTAGAAGGTTCTAAATGACATGGATCAAGCCAAATCTAATCCTAGTCGTTGATTAGAGATGTAATCTCGGGCGTTGAAGACTCAAAAGAAAAAGTATAAGAGGAGGCTTGAGGGTCAGTTGGAGATACACCTGAGTGTTCAGTCAGTTCGATTTTCTAGAGCGGGGTTTGCTAAGAGAAATCGAACCAGTGATCAGAGTTGCAGCGAGGGGAAATGAGTGCAAGGCAGAGAGGCTGAGATAGTGCCGGAAGACTAGTGCATAGACAGAGAGGCAAACCTAGAGCCAACAGGAGCCACGCAGAGGCTAGCAGTGACAGCACAGAGGGCCAGAGGGCTTGCCTGAGTGACGCAGAGGCTGCAAAAGTGACACAAAGGGTTAGAAAGGCTGTGCAGAGCCTCAGAGAGCTGACGCAAAGGGTTTCAGGCTGACACAGAGGCCAGGAGGGATGACAGAGTGCCTCAGAGAGGTGCTGGAGAGAGTTTCGTGGAGCGTACTTTCTGAATATCTACTTCCGAAGAGAGGTATTACTGGAAGATTATTTTCTCTATCGGGTGAGCCAGTCTGGCACCTAGTGTACTCAAGAAAAGTTGCTTAATAATAAAACCCTCAAAACTGCTATACCGATTTTCCCAAGTTGGGTTTTTCTAGGGATGATTGTCCAAAAATAACGGTTTCCCTTGTGTGTTTGTCTATTTCTTTCAGCTATTAATCTGTAGATGGTTGAGACTGCAATGTTTATTTCAATGTTTATATGGTTAAATAACTTGTTAGTAATTAAACAAGTAGGTGAAATAAACCAAATAGTGCAGGAAAATTTCTAATTGGTTAGACAAAAGAAAAATTGCATGTGTTGTAGTAGATTGCCCAATACAAGTATTTAAGAAATGGAAATGGAAAACATAAACCATTCTCAAATGTATGCTAAAATGAGAATGCATGTGAGTGTTATGTTAAGAAACTAATCATGCACAAATGAGCTTAGCAAGGAGATTAACAAAGAAAATTGGAGTAACTAAACTAAGAGATTAGACCACCCAGAAGCAATGATCCTCCCTCTAAATGGGGAGAAAAGATACCATGGGAAAAATCCCAAGCTCCCTCGCAAGAAAAAATAATCTTTTTATTAGAGATTGGTTACAAAGAGAGAAAAAAAAGCCTTTTGAGAAGACTTCCCAAGGAAACCAAATGAGACTTTTACAACATGCCACTTCCAACGGCTAGATCTCTTTAAGTAACAACTACAGGAGAGTCTTTGACAAAATCTGAATATACAAGAAACAAATTTGAAACAATCAAATCAGCCACAAAGAGAGTTGTATTCAACGTTAAGGAGAGAGTCTAAGCCTCCTCGAGCCCACAGCCTAGTGGGAGAAGGATGCTGCCCTCAAAGTAGAACTCGGCCTTTCGAGAAATGATGTCTCAAATATTCACAGCCTCCTTGAATTTTCGTCTCAAATATGCTCAAAAGGGGCTACGAAACAGATCCAAAATGAGTGGAAAGATGACATGAAAGAGTCAAAATGATAATCTACAATTAGTGTACAATAACTAGATTAAGACATGCAAGTAGAACTGCATACTTGTCTATTTAAAACCATGTTCTAGGTAGCAAATAAAATCTTTGAAAGCACAAGATATTAATCAAGAAAAATATTTAATTTAAATTTAGGTGATCTTAGTAGGCTAGAGGAAAGGAAACTCCCTCTTTCAAAATCGTTTGATGAGATCCTTGAGGCAAACCGATTGGGTCCTTCTATTCTTGATCTTGGGAGTTAGTTCGTTTATTGGAGAGTTACCCCACACCAAAGTAAATCCTTCAACCAAATCTAAGGATTTCTACACACTTGGAAAAAGATGTCAACAATCATAAAGGGATTAGATTATACAATGGACGAGAAGACTAGAGATTTCACCAAAATCCTTCTAGTGCTCTTCTTCCTAGAGTATTTCTCTAACCCAAAAACCATACAAGGTAGCTTGCATATGTTAATCCAAACAAGTGGAAAAATGATAACTAGCATAATCCAACATACATGTAGAATGTAAATCACAACAATTAAAATGACATCACCTCAAGAAATGGAAGGAGAACACCAACACAATGGTACCCCAAAGTCTCTTTATTATATGAAAATGATTACAAAATCTAGTAGAGTCTCCGTAAGCCCAGTAGCTCGTCTTAAAGATGCAATATGAGAGCCAAAGGCTCATTTAAATAGAACTATGGGAGGCAATCCCAATGAAAAATGAAATGACAAGTGTAGCAATGGAGCCAAACCCAATGTAGAAGTGATTAAACAAGTGGCATGAGGTGACAATTCCAAGGAGAAATTCGAATTTGTTGAATGGAGCTCCAATGCCAAGTGTAAAAATCGAATTCTGGCAAGTGGACATCATTTTCTTCTTCCCTTATGTGCCAAAGTCGAATTTTATGATGGAATGACAAGTGTATATGGTTGGTAACCCATGTGGGGACAATTTTCCACAAAAATACCCACCAAATATTCTCCAAAATCCTCCCAAATGTGCATTAACTTCACAAATTCGAATTTCCAAGTAAACAACTTTCTCCTTTAATGCCAAAAATTCAATTTTATTTGAGCACATGTCATTTTCTTGATTTTAGGAGTCCATATCACCTTGGGACTTCACTTTAACTCCTCCATAATTTTCCACCTCATTTCCACAACATTTAGCATGTGTGGATATTTATTTTTCTCCATTTATTTAATTTTTGGCTTAATTAATTGCCAGATTTCGCACTAAACTTAGGAAAAGTGGGTTTTGATGGTTAAAAACACATTTTTAACCTCTCAAAGTGTCATAGTAGAAATTTGATGGTGATAGGTGCAGATGCCATTACTCATACCCCACACAAATTCTATAGACATCACTTATTATATTACAAATACAATTTTATTAGCAATTTCCACAGTGCGAAAAATCTAAAAATTTAAAAAATGACTACTAGACCTAACCAAATTCTACGAAATTTTTTGTGTGATCTAGTATGGTAATATACATCGACTCTAGACACTAAGATGTGTTAGGGGCTCAACCTTCAAACCGTCACCCTGGCTTTGGGGTAAAAAGTGAGTGAGAAAACCCAAAAAATTATCTGCCTCTGAAAAAGAAGGGATAATTAACCAGATAAAAAAACACCCCAAGATGTACTCGTTTGTTGATCGAGTCCCAACATCCTAGGCCTGTTACATACTCAAAACTCATCATTACTGGCATCACTTATTACAATTCCCTGCAAGGTGTGGAATCTGGGTAGAAGAAAGATGATGAGAAAATAGAAATAGAGTAAAAACTTTGTTGGTTGATGATTGTAGGAATTTACAGGGTAAGTTCCACAGAAAGAATACCAAAAGGACACCGCTCACAACCAGATCTCAAATCAATACACCAGTATTTTTGACGTGGTTAAAACCCTCAGAGTGCAAGGAGGGAAACAGTCCACGGCCTGTCCCAACGTGGGTACTACAGACAATTTATTAATCAAAGAATGAAAATTTACATAAGCTTCTCTCATGCACGGATTACCCGAACAATGACCCTCCATGCGCTTTAAATAGAACTCATGGACCAATCGGGTGTCAAGCCACGGATCAAGTGTCGGTAATACCGAGGTGAGAGTGAACCGTCGGATCACTACATATCGTGACCGTCGGATTGTAAGTTACAAAATGTACAACGGTAAAGAAACACACTTTACCTAACTCTAACCTAACTCTATACTAGACCAAGTTGAACTTAACTATATCCTATGTGTCGGAATATCCTAACATCCCCCCTTAAGAACAACTTGGGATAGGATTGAAGGATTTACAAATATGACACAATAGGAGAAGGAAGGAGGCACTAGAGCCTATCCCCCCTTAGTGACAACTTCCTGAACTCCAAGCATATATCGAAGTTTAGTGAACTTCGCCTCTGTGAGAGCCTTTGTGAAGATGTCTGCAACCTGATCATCTGTTGGACAATATTGCACTTCAAGAACATGGTCATGAATGAGCTTTCTGATGAAGTGCATGTGTAGTTCAATGTGTTTGCTGCGCTGATGCTGGACTGGATCTTTGCATAGCTGAATGGCACTTTGATTATCACACCAAAGTGTGGTTGGATGCTGCTGCTCAAAGCCAAACTCTGATAGGATCTGACGAAGCCACAAGGCTTCCTTACTAGCTTCCACGGCACCACGATACTCTGCTTCTGCTGACGAAAGAGAAATGGCAGCCTGTTTCTTACAAGCCCATGTAATAGGTCCTGAACCAAGAGTGAAGACATAACCGGCAGTAGACTTCCGATCATCAAGGTCACCAGCCCAATCAGAATCAGTGAAACCAACTAACAGAGGAGCTGCTTTGGCACTGTAATGAATCCCAAACTGTACTGTACCTCGAACATAACGAAGTATTCTTTTAGCTGCTTTCCAATGACTTTCACGGGGGTTTTGCATAAAACGAGCAACAAGGCCAACAGCAAAGGAAAGATCAGGACGAGTATGGGTTAAATACAAGAGTTTTCCGACAAGTTGACGGTATAAGGTAGCATCAACTTCAGGAGAAGTACAAGAGACTGAAAGTTTGACTCCAGACTGAAAGGGAGAAGGGGCTGGCTTACAGTCTTCCATGTGAAAATGACGAAGAATATCACAAGCATACTTGGACTGGGAAAGGAAAATACCCTCTTGGGATTGCAAGACTTGAAGACCGAGAAAATAGTGTAAGTGTCCTAAGTCTGTCATTTCAAATTTCTTTTTAAGGCTGGACTTCACATGGTTTATAAGGTTGGGATCACTACCAGTAAGAATAAGATCATCAACATAAAGAACAAGGATGATAAGAGAGTTGCCCACTTTCTTGGTGTAGACAGTATTGTCAGAATGACACCTAGAAAAGCCAGATTCTAAAAGAAAGCTATCCATTTTGGCATACCAAGCCCGAGGAGCTTGCTTGAGGCCATAAAGGGATTTCTTAAGTCGACAAACGAGGCTGGAGTCTGTTTGTATGAAGCCAATGGGTTGTTCCATATAGATTTCTTCCTGCAAGTCCCCATGCAAGAAGGCAGATTTAACATCCATTTGATGGACTTCCCATTTTAAAGAGGCAGCAAGGGAAAGAACAAGGCGGATAGAGTTCATTTTGGCAACTGGAGAGAAGGTTTCAGTGTAGTCAATGCCTTCAACCTGTGAAAAGCCCTTAGCAACTAGACGAGCTTTATGTTTATCAACTTTCCCATCTGGTCCATACTTGGTTCTGTAAACCCATTTGCATCTAACAAGTTTGCGTCCCTTTGGTAGAGGAACAAGATCCCATGTATCATTTGTCATCAATGAATGATATTCTTCATTCATAGCTGCTTCCCAATGTGGATGGCCTGAAGCTTCTGCAAAAGTGTCAGGATCATGATTTACTGGAGCTTGAGCCAGTAAAGAAGAGGCTCTTTCAAACTGAGAACGTGTACGTCGCTGATCTGTAGGATCACCGGCAAGATCACCTGCTGCATCCCGAGTAGCACGGACCCATCTTGGAAGTTGAGGATCCTGAGAAGGTGGGGGAGGATTATCATCCTCGCTTTCATCATCAGAAGAAGAAATGTTTTCAAAGATAGAAGAGATAGGAAGAGGTGGCACATCCGCCGGACTAGGCTCGCAGGCCGATTTATTTTCATCAAATTTTACATCTCTTCTAATGATAACATTTTTGGACTTAAATGGAATAAGTCTATAACCTTTTACATCTTCAGAATATCCAACAAAAGTACATTTCTCACTCTTAGGTTCTAAAGCTTTATGCTTTTCATCTGGAATATGGGCCCATGCTTCACTTCCAAACACACGAAAGTGACTTACATCTGGTTTAATGGAACTCCAAGCTTCTTCTGGAGTGATATTCTCTAGAACCTTAGTAGGAGTGCGATTGATTATATAATTTGCACAATTAATTGCTTCGGCCCAAAAACTAAGACTGAGTCCTTTAGATTGCAGCATACAATTAGCCATTTCCTTTAAGGTGCGATTTTTCCTTTCAGCTACACCATTTTGTTGTGGAGTGTATGGAACAGTATGTTGCATTTGAATTCCATTTTCGGTGCAAAAGTTGATGAATGCGTTTTTAACATATTCTCCACCATTATCAGTTCTTAGCTTAAGAATTTGATGTCCAGATTGTTTTTCAACAAATGCTTTGAAGGCCAAAAAAGTTGTAAATACTTCGCTCTTGAGTTTTAAGAAGTATACCCAAGTGCGTCTGGAGAAATCATCAATGAAAGTTAAGAAGTACTTGCAGCCAGAGAATGAAGCAACAGGAAGAGGACCACATAAATCACTGTGCACAAGCTGTAAAGGGGCTGAGGCGTGCCAAGAGGCACGTTTGTCAAAACTGTCCCGATGATGTTTTCCGAGTACACATCCGGAACAAACACCATCTTTGCAAGATACCATAGGAAGACCTGTCACCATATTTTCTTTACATAGATGCTGAAGGGAGCGATAGTTTAAGTGACCAAATCGCTCATGCCAAAGTTTGCTCACTTCATCATTATGAGCAACAAATACTGAGGGAAGATGGGATGACCCAAAGTTGTGAAACTTATACAACCTTGTGGAATCATCAGCAAGACCAGTAGCTAGAATCTGTTTAGGATCTTTTAGATCCTTGATTACAACATCATGAGGTGAAAATTCAACAATTTTACCTTCACCTGAATGAGTTATCTGATAGACAGATAGAAGGTTGCAGGATAAGTTTGGAACACATAATACATCATTGAACTGACCATTGTCTAGATGAACAGTTCCAGTCCCTACAACATTAAGAGATCTATCATCACCAATATATATATTTTTGGTGTTACAATCATTTAAAGAAGAAAACATGGCTTGGTTTTTGGCCATGTGACAAGAGGCTCCAGAATCAATGAGCCACTCATGAGAATGAGAAGAAGAAGAAGATACATTTAATGCATAACCAGACTGAGATGATTGACGATGACATGCAGAAAGTGCCGTTCCGGAAGTTGAAGTTGAAGTAGGCTCCAGATGGATGTTATGTTTCTTCATTGCGGCTTCCAAGGCTTCCATCTTCTTAAAGCATTTAGATTCTAAGTGGCCATCTCGATTACAAAAGTTACAATGTCTATCAGTCTTCTTCCATTTGTTTTTATTGGTCTTATCATTTTGCTGAAATGATCTTTCATTTTGAGGCTGAGATGGTTTAGGACCATTCTTTTGAGGATATGACTTCTTAGGATTCTTTGAATTTGGTTGCTGCTGGGCGGCTAACGCTTTCGTGGAAGAGTTTCCAAGATTAAGAAGACCAAGGTGTAAGAGTTTTTCTTGTTCTCTTATTAAGGAATCACAAAAGGAGTCAAAGGAAGGGGCCTTGTATTCTTGTCCTTGACAAATGAAAGCTTCCCTTGTAGAATGGAAAGTGGAAACAAATACAGAGTAGGCTGGTCCCAACTTAGTAAGGATGGAATAAATAAGGTTACCATCATCTTTCTTAACTTTAACACCTTCCAAGAGATATCTAAGGGTCTTGAATTTGGACAAGAAATCTTCAATGCAAGAAAAATTATTAGGATCCAAAGTAAGCAGTTCATTTTCAAGTTGATGGGCTCTAATTTCATTTTTAATCCCAAAAACTTTAGCAAGTTTTTCTAATGCTTCATGAGGAGTCTCAAGTCCTGCAATGTGGAATCTAAGATCAGGAGAAATAGACATCCCTATCAAACCACGTGCTTGATCTTGTCTATTTTCCCATTTTGCCGCCTTGTCTTCATCTGTTGGTTTCTTCTCTTGGTTTGTGGCTATTCTGAAGAGACCTTTACTTCTAAGTAAATCTTCCATGTATTCTACCCATTGGAAGTAGTTAGTGCTGTCAAGAATGACTTGGCATGGACTTTCCATTTTTTTTTAAAAAACTGAAGCTGAAGATGCTGAAAGTAAGTGTACCAACGGATAGATCTCGAAAAAATAGGCGGTTTTAAAAAAAACGGCTCTGAAAAAGGCTTCCGGATGAAGAAGTTATGGCTTTTTGAAAAAAAATTGTTGACGTTGCCGGCAAAGTGCGCGAATGTGCGGGAATGAAAAAATCCGCCCCCACAAAATGGAGACTTGAACCCAAGACCTCTACTCTCTAAAAATAGCTTTGAACCAATTGATCTATACAAAAAATTTGAGAGAGAGAGAGAGAGAGAGAGAGGGGGGGGCCTCGGTTTGCGTGCTTGCCTTGAGAAAGCTCTTTTTTCCTACAAAACACAAAACACAAAACCCAACACGAATATGCAAAGAAAAACGAACCTTGCGGCTCGAAGTTAGCTTTAGCCAAAAAACTAGAAATTTTAAAAAAAAATCTCAAGGTTAGCTTTAGCCGAAAAACTAAATATTTTTCTCAATGTTTCTGATTTTCCGAGATCACACTAAAGTGCAGGGAAAAGAGCATACGCATGAGAAAAATCCTTCCTTTCTGTTTCTGATTTGCCCAGATCGCACAGAGTCGCAGGGCAAAGAGCATACGCAGAAATGAAAGGTATAGATCCGGTTAAAAAAAAAGGCTAAATAAACTGAGACCGAAATAAGCAGAGAGAAATTAACAGTAAACTGCAAAAAAAACACTGTATACCTCCCGATCTGAAAAATGACGCAGCTAGGGCTACCGGAAACCTTTTCGCGTGAAACGAAAGGGGTTCCTCACTGGAACAGATGCTCCGAACGCAACAGAGCAGTCCTCTCGGCCCGAAAGCAGTCAGAAACAGCAGATCTAGGAAACGACAGCCGCATGCAGTTCTACCGGCTTCAGATTTGGATCACCAACGGACGCGGCCCTCAAATAGCTCTGATACCATGTAGGAATTTACAGGGTAAGTTCCACAGAAAGAATACCAAAAGGACACCGCTCACAACCAGATCTCAAATCAATACACCAGTATTTTTGACGTGGTTAAAACCCTCAGAGTGCAAGGAGGGAAACAGTCCACGGCCTGTCCCAACGTGGGTACTACAGGCAATTTATTAATCAAAGAATGAAAATTTACATAAGCTTCTCTCATGCACGGATTACCCGAACAATGACCCTCCATGCGCTTTAAATAGAACTCATGGACCAATCGGGTGTCAAGCCACGGATCAAGTGTCGGTAATACCGAGGTGAGAGTGAACCGTCGGATCACTACATATCGTGACCGTCGGATTGTAAGTTACAAAATGTACAACGGTAAAGAAACACACTTTACCTAACTCTAACCTAACTCTATACTAGACCAAGTTGAACTTAACTATATCCTATGTGTCGGAATATCCTAACAATGATATCTGATGGTACAAGTGTCCTTTGGATCATCTTCGGGCATGGAGTCTTCATATAATCATCAGGTGTCACTCTAGTGGTCAACAACCTTTAAGGCCTGCACTTATGCGGCTTGTTAGAAGATAAATGCAGCATTATGTCAAAGGTTCATGTGCCCTAATCTTCAGTTCTTGTGAAAATGAAGATTGGACAAAGATTCTAGTCATTGTAAATGTGATGTTTAGACTGTGTTCAGTAATGTTTGAACAGTCATAGCAATGATGTAAATGTAATATATGACGTCTCTATCTAATGAAAAACTGTGCCCTAGTTTGTGGGTCCCTGTGAGAAATTTCTGAGTAAGTTCTGGTTTTTGAAATAATGGGAATGTCTAGCCCTAATTTGAGTAGAAAACATAAATTGATGAAGCTTCCTAGGACTGCAGATTAGTCTTTGTAGTGCTTGGTAAAGGTTATTTCCTAAGGCTATTCAAAGCTACTTCAAGGAATAATTGAGGCCTAATCTAGAACCATCCTGATCCTTGTCATCATATTAAGACGAAAAGCACAATGCTCTACTGAACAACGGAGGAGGCAGTGAGTTGTTGGATTGTCATGATTTCAGATAACTAGAATTCACTCAATGCATAAACAGTATGAATGCATGCTTGAAACATTGCGGCTCTGAAATCTTAAATGGCTCCAATGTCCAGTATAGAGGCGTGAAGTAGCAGTGTCAAAATTCCAGCAACACTCATTTGAGATACGGTCCTGAAGAAGTCATTCCTCCCTCCTTAAGAACAGAACTTTGAGTACTCTATTCCCTCATCTGTTGAAAGATTTGTCTGAGATGAATTACATGACAATTCTGTGGTAAATCTAACACAAGCACTTCATAATATTTCAATAAAACCATCAGTGAAGGACAACATTGTTGTCTTGTTTTATGCCATCCCAGATATCGTCTCACAAGAAAAGGCTTATCACCTTGCTCTTAGTCTTGGACAATAGCATAAAAGGATTATCATATAGCGAGAAGAATATTTGCTGACCTGTGGAGATAGTATGAGTTTCAGTGAAATAAGAACAATGACTTCAGCGCACGCGCGCACACACACACATATATCTATATACACACAATCTGATCTACTTGAGCCTGTGGAGAATTTTGATTTACAGTGGAAATATTGTGATTAAATAAAAGTCTATACTAAAACCATAGGGTATTCACATCAGTGAATATTTGGTCACGTTGGAAAGAAGGAAAGCTTAAGGCACTAGAAGCATTTTTGAAGATCATCTTGAAGCCCTGTATCAACCTCATTGAAAGAAGCAGTCCTAGAGGATCATCTCAGGCTTGTATAGATGTGGCAGAGATGTGTACAAGTTGATAGTGAAGTGTGGATCAACAGACCTGTGGGCACTATTATTGATATTCTTGACAAACATCTTCAGTGGCACATTTTGCATGATTAGACATCTTCAGGGATTACAGGAGCACATTGCCAGACTTGAGGTTTTGATGAGCAGTTGGTTAACTTTGCACATTGCTGATTATGAGCTTATGATGCCACCAATATCCTTTATGACATAAATCACTTCTCTTGATAAACTACATAAATTAGTTTGGATTAGAGTTGCGGGGGAGCCCCCCCCGAACCCGCTCCAAATCCGCGCTCTGGGCGGGAGCGCGCTCCCGACAAATTTTTTTTCGCTCCCTGCCAATTTCGGGAGCGTTGTTTCTCTCGTCGCTCCTAGAGCGAAAATTACAGCTCGGGAGCGATCGTGGAGCGATCGCTCCCGAGCTATAAATTTTCACTCCGAGAGCGAATCGGGCGGTGCCGGGAGCAATCCCACGGAAAAAAAAAAATCCACGGACGCGAAAAAGATCAAATTAAAAAAAAAAAAATGTTTTAAAAGCCCAATGGGGCTAAAAATATTTCATTATCACTTGAATGAGTTGAGTAGAGCTGGAGAGCAAGAGCAAATGAGCGAGGAGAAGCGAGGAGCAAGCGCCAAGGAGCAAGGAGCAAGCCTGCAAAGAGGTAAGTAACTTAGTAATTTAGTTAGTTTAGTTAGTTTAATTTAGTTAGGTAGTAATTTAGTTAGTTTAACTTAGTTTATTAATTTTATTTAGTTTAAAAATCATAAATCTAAATTAAATTAATTAATCTAAATAAATTAAATTAATTTGCAGATTCAAAAGCCTACAAATATCAAACATCATGGACCTGGCTATATTTCTTAGCATTTTCCTCTTCTTGGTCCCTTTTATGGTTATTATGGTGCTGGAGAGTAGGAGACAGAGGGGCCAAAATGAAGAGGGGGATGAAGAAGCTGGAGAAAGTTGAATTGATGAAAACCCCGATGAGGAGGAGCTGGAGGAGGGTGAACATGACTCTCAAAAAACTAAACAAGACCAAACCCCATTGTGGAAATATGTTAACAGGGCTGAAATAGGGAGAGGGGGTGGAACCACTAAATTTCATTGCCCCCATTGCAACAATGATTACACAGGTTCATACACCCATGCCAGAAGACACCTCTACGGGAAAAGGCCATGGGATGGAGACAAACAAATAGGAATCAAAACTTGTCCAGCGGTGTGAACAGCGGATAGAGCCAAATACATAAGGGAAGAGGAGGAAGCCCAATATAAATAAAAAAAATCAAGGGGTTTCTTTGAACCAAGCTCACAATCACAAGCACAAAGAACTCCTTCAGCGTCCTCCCAAGGCAGTGGATATGGAGGCACAGGGTCATCATCTTTAAGGCGTAGAACCATATCAAATTTCCTTGATGAGGGGTGTAGGAATGATGTGGATTCAAAGGTTTACAGGTTTCTCTATGCATGTGGGATACCATTCAATGTCCTTCGCTCACCTTATTGGCACGAAATGGTTTCTGCCATAAATGATGCCCCTAAAGGATACAAGAGCCCTGGGTATGACAAGGCAAGAACCGTTGGACTTGATCATGAAAAAGCAAAAATATCACATTCTTTGAATAGAATGACAAGTTCTTGGACTGACCATGGGATGTCCATTGTATTTGATGGATGGACAAATGTAAAGGCAAGCCATTGATAAGTGTTCTTTTTGTGTCTGTTAGTGGTGCCATCTTTCTAACTGCACACAATTACTCAGACAAGTTCAGGACTGCCATCAGCATTGCAGAAGCATTACTTGAAACAATTGACCGTATTGGGCCATATAATGTCATCCAAGTCATCATTGATAATGCTCCTAATTGTAAGGCAGCGGGAGCAATTATTGAGGATAAATACCCCAACATATTTTGGTCTGGATGTTTGGTTCACACATTGAACCTTCTGATGCATGATGTTGTCAAGAACAAAAATGCACAATACACATGGATTGGTGATTTGTACAAGAAAGGCAAACAAATGATAAAATTTATTACAAATCATAGTAATACCCATGGCCTTTTCCGCAGTCACTCAAGATTGGAGCTGTTGAAGATTGCGAAGACCAGATTTGGTAGCTATTACCTCACCTTCAGACGCCTTTTGAAGGTAAGAGAGTCATTGGCTAGCATGGTATCAAGTCCACATTGGCAGGTATTAAAGGAAAGGGCTACAAATGCAGCTGACAGGCGAGGTTTTGAACTAGTGGAGGAGGCTGCTCTTGATGGTCATTTTTGGACAAGTGTGAGGCAAGTATTGGATTTCACCAAGCCCATTTATCACATGATTCGATTTGCAGATACAGACAAACCAGTGATTGGCGAGGTGTATGAGCAGATGGATACCATGTTGGGGCAAATAAAAGATATTGTTCATAACAGAGATCCCGACTTGTACAAACTGATTCACGATTGTGTGTGTGAACGATGGAATAGACTTAATCTTCCATTACATTGCTTGGCGTATATCCTTACGCCAAAATACTACTCTACATCTTGGTTGGGCCAACCTGCACCAGGGGGTGGGATTAGGACCAAACCCCATTTAGATGCAGAGTTAACTAGTGGATATTTGCAAGCATTAGAAAAGTTGATACCTGACAGGGAGGAATGTGCAGCTGTGCGCCTTGAAATAGGCAAATAATTCAGTGGCACTGGTTTGTTTGGTAACTTCCATGCAATAAAAGATAGAGATAGATTTGATTCTCTCACATGGTGGGAAACATATGGCGGCCAGGGACTTTTGCCAAAATTGGTAAAAAAGGTTCTTTCACAGGTTGTAAATACTTCTTCTGTAGAGAGGTGTTGGAGCACCTACAGCTACATACATAATGTGAAAAGAAACAGACTCAATGAAAACCGAGCAGAAAGCTTGGTTTATGTGCACTACAACTTGAGGTTGTTGAGTCATTACTGTGATCGGGCTTATGAGGATCCCACATTTAGAATTTGGGACAATCACCCAGAGGATGACAATTTGGAGGATGGCACTGTACATCTTGAAGAACTGGAAGAGGAACTTATAAGGGATGAAGATGAAGCAGCTGCAGCAGCCATGCCACCTCCACCATCTAGTAGCAGTGCTCGAGTTTCGAGTCTTGTTCCTTCGCTGTCGCCACCTCCATCTACACCCTCACGTGGAGGGCATGTGCCTTCTAGTTTTGGTCGTCAGCTTGTGCGAGAGACTCCTAGAAGACCACCACGACCTGCTTATACTCCTGGAGACTCTCGTGGCAAGGGCCACATGTAGATTTACAGTTTACTTGTTTTTTCTAGTTTCTATTAGACTTTAGTTTTCATAACTGTTGAGTTTTGAGTCCTTGACTCTTGACTCTTGACTCTTTCATATCATAATGATATTTTTTTTAAACAATATATGACTGTGACAATGAAAATTTGAAGTTTGAAGTTGGCAATTATAACTCATTGGCAATGATTGTGAATTATGAATATGATGCTTCGTGAAAGACTAAAGTTGTTTCATTTCATTTCATTATTCATGTTTCATTTTATAACATTTCATTTCATGTTAACAGTTAGAAGTTAGGACTTAGAAATATCTAAGATATTACTTCTTGACACTTGTAATGTTTAAACTTAGCTTACAAGTACAACTTTGGTGATCAATGATGATAAATGTTATATATTGAATTTTCAGTTTTGAAAGCTTGAAGTTGAAACTTTAAGATTGAATTTGATGAATCGTGATTCACGAGACTCAATATGTTGCAGTTGTAATATGTATTTTACTAACTTGTGGACATGGTTGATGAAGAATCGAAGATTATAACTTCTAGATGATTGATGTGATATGGTTCAATGACCAATCTATGTTTTTTATATCTAATTCATCATTCTACATGTTTTTGTTGACATATATGTATCAAAAATTAAAAAATATAGAAATATATATATATTTTTAAAAATTCGCTCCGGGATTTGCTCCCAAACCGGGAGCTTCTGAAAATGTCGCTCCCGCTCCCAAGCAACATTGGTTTGGATCCTCCATTGGCTTGAGAAATAAGTCAATGGTTGTATTGATGAACACCGTGTCACTGATTCTAGGCTACTGCAAGTGTTCATCATCCAATAACAAGTATTAGAACCTTGAGAGTAGAAATCAGTTTTTCAACAGTTTAAGAGTTCCATTGCCATATCCTTTTGTAACAACAATGGATCTTTCTGCAGTATCTGATTCCTGATATGCATTGCTTGGGTTCTCTCTGGACTATCTGGATTTTAGAGTGTGGCAGAAGATGTTAGGATCAGTAAGGACTAAGACTTTGAATTAGGGTTGCATAAGAAACCCTGACATAATCACATTTGAAGCAATCTACATCACTATGTCCTATCAAGAAACTAGAAAGATCTATGATATCCCTATATGGAGTCTAATTAGAAGAAGTCTTGAAGCAGTCAAAAGTTCAAGAGCCAAGAAAGAATATGGTGATGAAGGTTGCAATATGAGCAACCTTGGAAGTTTCCTCTTTTAAAGAACATGGACCACACCCTTGCAACAACCCCTATAATCACGAAGAACAATGGTCAGATCATTGGAAAGCCTAGATTTTATGAAGAATGGTTGCATGGATACAAATGCCTGGATGCGAAGGGCCTCCATATGATGGATTGGTAGCTGTCATGAAAA
Organism: Pinus tabuliformis; assembly: GCA_031772625.1. Taxonomy (NCBI): domain Eukaryota; kingdom Viridiplantae; phylum Streptophyta; class Pinopsida; order Pinales; family Pinaceae; genus Pinus; species Pinus tabuliformis. Next base: position 498,767,717 of record CM062819.1, read on the forward strand.
AACTGGTTGATTGGATGATCTCATGGGAGGATTTCTTCATCCTCGTTGAAGAAGGACCATGATGATAATTTTCTCTCTGATTTGGATTAAAGAAGTTTACAGATGCAATTGCTGTATGATAAATCTTCATATTAAAGATGAGGGGTAGATTGATGAAGGCTTGATGTCCAACTAAAGTAAGACTTCAGAGGGAGCTACAGGATCCTTGGCAGAACGTCTTATGTTTAACTCTGATGATTAGCTATATCTCCAAAGCTGCATGGAAACAATATGATTATGATTCAATTAATTGAATGAATAACTTTGGCACATGGGCCAAAGGAATAATGGAAATAATGGTAGCAGGTTGTAGACAACTCGATGGTTATGTTTTGGGCAAGGTCATTTCCTCGATATTTAGAGGGTGCCATGGTCAAAGATGCAACCACTGATGATATCTGTCCAACAGATGATGATCCTCTTATTCATCAATATGAAAGGGAGTTGACCTTTAAAGTCAAAATGAAAGACAAGTCTGCTAAAATGGAAGAGCTGCTATTTCAGATATAGACAACTTGTGGGGATCCTATTGGTAGTGTGAAGAATGGAAAGAACACATCTAGGTGTTGTATCTCCCGGGATCCACCTTTATGTCATGGATGAATCAAAGACCGAAGTTCGTTGCTCTGGGAGCACCATTGAGGCTGAATGTATAAAGCAGCAAACATGGCTTATTATGAAGCCATTCGGTTGAAGAAGCTCTTCAGTGAGCCTTTTGTGCACATGCTGGAAACCACATGTTAATTTTAGGATAACAATGGTATGTTCTATGCTTAGAGCAATTTTACTTCAATTTCTTTATTAACCCAATATCAATATCCAGTTTAGAAATCACATCATCATGATAGTAAAATGCAGATAGAACATAGACAATAACATTAGAAGACAATCCAAGACAAGAGGACATAATATATCAGGGACAAACCCCAATGTGGGGAAACCCTTGATCAATTCTTCTTATAGTTCTTCAAAAGTTCAGCAGAGAGAGTACAATATATAATTTTCACTTGCCCAATCAAAGTGAAATCTGATCAGTCAAACAGCAGTAACAACAAGCCCTAACTAGAAAGTCAACGCTGCTCAACAGGGCAGAATTCTTCCTCCAATTCAGCTCGGTCAAACCCAGTCAACTCGGCCTCCAACAACAAGTCAAATCAACCCAAGAACAGTCCGAAAATGTCCAGTCAAACCTGGCCAACAAAAGTCAACGCAACAACAAGCCCTAGCACAGTCAACACTGGTCAAACAACCTTGAATTTCGTGCCCCGAACTGTGGCCTGTCCAAACAAAAATCCTTCACCCAAAACCACACTCAAAACAGGTCAACGCTGGTCAACGCAACTCAAATCAGCCTTCTGCAATTTTCAGTCAATTTTGGTCAATGCAGGGACAACAAAAGAACAGTCCCTTCTTCGCACGTGTGGAGAGATACGCCTCAAAAATCCGTTCCCAATCAAGAGAGACGTGTGAGTAATGAAGTGTCCAACTGAGGAGGAGGCACCATGTATTTATATGCAAACGTTGAGGATGAATAGATGTGACTGTTGGGCTTCTGAGCCTACATGAGTTTGCTGGCCGACCTTGACAATTTGTCCATAAACAAAATAAATTCATAATTCCATTTGTACATGTCAGTATGGGATGATCTTTAGATCAATCCTACACCTCTCGGAGAGAGGAATCCAATGAAAGTATCCGCTACCTCATATGAGTTGTCCATGGTGAAGTTTGGCCCTAGTTGCCAAAATTAACACTCCCTCTCAACTAGGGAGAACTTCACCTACCAAACTGTCTGACAATCTGTACCATCCCTGTCTATACTTTGCTTTGCTCTATTGAACCAAGAAGAAAGAAGAAATTATCGAGAATGTATCATACCATTCTCCACTGACCTGAAGTCAGTCTCCAATAATAGAGTGTGTCAAACCACTCTTAACCAATCCGAAGTCAGTTTCCATTGATCCCAGATCAATATCAACATCCTAACATAGGGAGTACTGTAGTACACAATGCGTTCATTTGTAGTAGTATGGTCCCTATCTTCAATTCCCTACTCATTGGCCAGATGTGAGGTACTTCCCATGAGTCCCAGACTGCATGGGTAGGATGTGTTGGCAAGAGAAGGTGAACCACTCATCTTGTTCATACGCCATAGGAGAAGTTGAACCATTCATCCTATGCATATGTCACCATGGGGTATCACAGGGGAAGGTGAACCACTCGCCCTGTACATCGCACACCATTAGGGAAGGTGAACCACTCACCCTATGGTCGCTCATCGCTTCAAGAAGTACCCCAAGCAACCCAAAGCTCCTAGAGCTCAACATCCTTCTCATACGGGACCCTCATAAGAGGGTCTCTCCACGACTCCAAGTTGTTCACGGAAGGTTAAGAATTTGACCTTCCTTAGGGGCTTTGTAAGAATATCGGCAACCTGATCATCAGTCCCAATGTGTTGGAACCTTATTGCTCCCTGTTGTACCATATCCCGATAAAGTCTTAGCTGATATCAATATGCTTGGAGTGGTCATGAACATGGGATTCACTGAAAGACGAATCCCACTCTGGTTGTCGCCTATGTCACAAGGTTCGTCGAACTTCAACCTTGAGGTTCGAATTTTGGCGAAACTTAATTTTTTTTTTGAGGTTTGGCGAACCTCATCGAACCTCATAGCCATTGACCAAGTCCATAGATCAAAACTCATAGCCTCAGGTCACAACTCAAGCTTGTAATCTATCTTTGCAGTTTCCATGTTCACGATAACATATTTTATGTTTATTGATGTTGATTTCTTACTTTTTTATCTTATATCTCATTTTAAATTCAATATATATATAGAAAATGTATATTGGACGAACATAATGGCGAACCTCATCAAAAAATTTGAACTTGAATCGAACCTAATCATTGTCGAACCCATACTCGAACCCAAACCATGTGACTTAGGTTGTCGCAGAAGATCACGGTGGTATCCAAAACATGTACAAACAACTCACTAAAGAGCTTCCTCAACCAAACAACTTCACAGGAGGCCAAACTTGCAGCAATGTATTCAGCCTCAGCAGTGCTCAAGGCAACCGACTTCTGTTGCCTGCTCATCCATGGTATCGAAGCAGAACCTAGAGAGAAGCAACATCCAGATGTGCTTTTACGATCCACCACACTTCCAACCCAGCTTACATCAGAGTAACCATGGAGCCTCACATTCCCCGGCCGTGTATCTCAGTCCATAAGTGATTGTGCCTCGAAGATATCTCAAGAGATTCTTGGCAGCAATCCAATGTATGTGATGAGGCTCGACCATAAACTGACTCAATGCATTCACTGCAAAACATATGTTCGGAAGGGAGTTCACCAAGAACATTAGGGACCCCATGAGTGGACGATACTCAAAAGGATTTCCCAAATCGGGCCCAGAGCACTTCCGCTTAACTTCTTGAAGTTAAGTTCCATCGGATTAGTCACGGACTTGCAGTCCACTATCCCAAATCTTTCAAGTATCTTCACAATATATTTTCCTTGAGAAAGGAAAATCTCACCTGGCTTTTGCTATACCTAACCCTAGGAAGTAATGCATCATTCTTAGGTCCTTCATCTCGAATTCAGAAGCTAACTCCCTCTTACATTGATGAATAAGAGGGTCTGCACTAGTCAGAAAGAGATCATCCACATAGAATACCAAAATGAGAGGTCTATCATTCTCAACCTTAAAATAATGGTTCGGATCAGCTTCACTTCTCGTAAATCCCAGCTTCATTAGATAGCTATCGATCCTCTCATACCAAGCCCAGGGTGCTTGTTTCAACCCATAGAGGGATTTCTTCAACCTGCATACATGTGTTTGATGATCTTGAACTTCAAACCCCTCAGGTTGTTCTACATAGACTTCCTCCTTAAGTGAACCATGCAAGAAGGCAGTCTTGACATCCATCTAGTGTAGATTCCATTCTTGCGAGGTGGCAAGGGCTATAATCAAACAGATGGTGGTGTAGCGGGCAACCGATGCAAATATCTCATCATAATCTACACCTTCCTTTTGAGAGAAGCCTCAAGCAACGAATTTGGCCTTGAACTTTTCAACACTTCCATCAACTCCATGCTTGATCTTGAAGAGCCATTTCGAGGTGACAATGGATTTGTCCTTGGGTCTAGGAACCACATCCCAGATATCATTCTTCATAATCGACTCATACTCTTCGTTCATTGCATCCTTCCAAACTTGGTGCTTTGTAGCTTCTTTGAATGTGCAAGGCTCAGATTGAACAATGGTGCTCATTGCAGTTAAGTACCCTTGGTACCTATTCAGCTTCTTTCTTTCACGAAAAGTCCCCCTAGGTGCAACATGTCTTTCGGCATCTTCGAGAGTCTCCCTAAGCCATGAGGGTCTCCTTTTTAAGGAGGAGGGCTCACGAGGGGGTGGATCAATGGGATCCATTGGTCCTTCAGCATCGGGCATCGACTTATCCTATGGTTCTCCCTGCTTTACTGAATCTACTTCTTTGTCCTTCCTTGGAAGAGGAAGGTTACTAATCTTCCAAAGGGTAGCATCCTCATCGAAGTTGATATTATGAATTATCGCTCTAGGATTGGATCCACCCCTGGGAGGCACCCTAGAACCTCCAGGCGACAACAATGACAGCCCAGTATGCCCACAGGACAACAGACTTTGACAAGCTTCTCTCGGTTTTCTTCTCTCAACCTCGGATGTTAGGAGTAGGAAATGGGCAGGAGACTCCTTCCCTCTTTCTTCTTCTTCTCCTTCTCTGCTTCATCGCAGTGCTTTGTTTCAAAGCCGAGAGCTTCTAGCTTCTACATTTACATTTACTTAGATTATAGATGTATTTTCTGCTTTTTAAGAAATGTTAAAGGGAACCGTTTGGTCCACCGGCTTGGCATGATGTAATCATTGTAATTGACAGTCCCGTTGATCTATTATGGTCATTTGTTGGACATTAATAAAATTATCTTATCTTATCTTATCTTTGACTAGTCACATAGATTCTATATGCCTTAGAGGTTTCACTATAGCCCACAAATGTTCATTTCTTCCCAGAAGCATCCAATTTGCTTCTCTTTTCTTTCGGCACATGAAAGTATACGTGACTACCAAAAATTCTAAAGTGAGAAACATCAGGTTTCTTACCGATGAAAACTTCTTCGAGAGTTTTGGAGTCCAACACTTGATGAGGGCATCTATTTTGAACATACATGACGGTGTTTGTAACTTCGGCCCATAAGAACTTCAGAAGGCTTTGATCATGAGGCATGGCACGAGTTACTTCTACAAGAGAACAATTCTTCCTTTCAACAACACCATTTTGCTCAAGAGTATATGCGGTAGTAGTCTCCCTCTTAATGCCAACTTCTCTACAATAATTTTTGAACTCATTTGATTCATATTCGGTTCCATTATTGGTCCTCAATATTTTCATCTTCTTCCCGGTTTGATTTTCGACCAAAGCTTTGAAAGAACGGAACCATGAGAATACTTCGTCCTTCTTCTTCAAGAAATATATCCAAGTCTTGCGAGAGAATCATCCATAAAGATAGCATAATATAAGTATCCTCCTAATGAGTTCATGGTCATCGCACCAGATAGATCAGAATGAATCAATTGCAATATGTTAGTAGTCTTGCTATCACTTGAGGGGAATGGTCCCCTTGTATGCTTTCTTTCGGCACACCCTTGACAAACACCTTCATGTTCTACTTTAAATTTGGGCACGCCTGTCACCATCTTTCTTACATCAGGTAGAGCCTTATAATGTAAATGAGCAAACCTCCGGTGCCATAATTCGGATTGAAGTGATGTGTCACAAGACTTAGCTCCCAATGGGCTTCCTCCAACTTGATATAGGCTATCAACCCTGAAGCCAAGTGTAAATGCATCTTTGAAATTTTTATTCCACACACGTACCTTTCCATCGATGAATGCCACCTTGAATCCTTTTTCCTCCATTGCTGAGATAGATACCAGGTTCTTCTTTAGATTGGGTAGATATAGTACTTCTTGTAGATGAATGGTGTTACCTTGATTCAATTGAAGAGTAACATTCCCAACTTCCTTCACGGGATAGGTGGCATTGTCGCCAAGGATAATTTCCAAATTTGTATCCTTTTCAATCAGATTTGAAAGAGCTTCCTTATACCCAGTGAAGTGCCTAGAGGGATCACTATCAATCAACCAATTTCCCAAATTGTAAGGAGGAGATGCAGTAGAAAGGGAAGATATAAGATAGAATTCTTTTTGCTTTTTATAAAAAACATTAGATTCATCAAACTTGGTGTTTCTTGATCTCTTGGGAGGGCGACCATTTCCTTGATGAGCAACGGGGGCATTCCTTTTTCCTTGGTTGTTGAATCTTCCATTCCTTTGATTGTTGTTGCCCCTGAAATTGTTGTTGTTGTGGTTGTCATCATCATGAGGTGTATCCTTTCTATTAGGACACTCCCTAGCATAGTGACCAAACTTGTTGCAAATGAAGCATCTTCCCTTCCTTCCATTTTTGAAACTGGGCCTTCCTTGACATTGCTTCTTTGAACCTGCAATTTTCTTCTTTTTAGCATGAGCAGAGAATGTAGTAGGATCATTCCTATTTGAAGGCATATTTAGTTCCATCATCCTTGTTTCATCTTGAGAACATCTAGTCAACAATTCTTCAAAACCTGGAATCCTGTCGTTGTTAAGAACAGTAGTGTTGAACACATGCCATTCATGAGGGAGTCCTCCAAGGGCAATGAGAGTAAGCTCCCTATCAACAATAGTTTTTCCAATCGAAAGAAGATCATTTTTTATCTTAGTAGTCCTCATGAAGTAGGATTGAATATCTTCATTTCTTCCCTTCTTTATATCCTTCAGCTTTTTCTTGAGGAAAATAATTTGGTCTGCATTGCTAGATTTGAACATGCCAACCAACCTGTCATATATCTCCTTTGATGTGTTTAAGTCGAAGATGTAAGCAACTAAATGCTTATGAATAGAATCCTTGATGATCTTCTTGGCTTTGACTTCATCCTTCTTGTACTTTGTCTTAGTAGCAGCTGGTGCGTTTGAAGGTGGTTCCGAAATCTTTCCCTGCACATAATCCATAACATCTTGCTCTTCTAATGTCAAATCAAGAGACATCTTCCATGCATGATAATCAGACTTATCATGAAGCTTATCATCAAACTTGAAGTAGGATGTGGAGGCCATTGAGTCTTGTCTTTGATCAGTGATTGCTCCTCTTAGTGATTGCTCTTCTCACTCTTGCTTGGGTTTTGTCTTCACCTGAACGCTAATACCATGTTAATTTTAGGATAACAATGGTATGGTCTATGCTTAGAGCAATTTTACTTCAATTTCTTTATTAGCCCAATAACAATATCCAATTTAGCAATTACATCATCATGATAGTGAAATGCAGATAGAACATAGACAATAACAGTAGAAGACAATCCAAGACAAGAGGACACAAGATATGGCACCAGCCAGGGACAAACCCCAATGTGGGGAAACCCTTGATCAATTCTTCTTATAATTCTTCAAAAGTTCAGCAGAGGGAGAGTACAATATACAATTTTCACTTGCCCAATCAAAGTGAAATCTGATCAGTCAAACATCAGTAACAACAAGCCCTAACCAGAAAGTCAAATGCTAGTCAACAGGGAAAAATTCTTCCTCCAATTCAGCTTGGTCAAAACCAGTCAACTTGACCTCCAACAGCAAGTCAAATCAACCCAAGAACAGTCCGAAAAAGTCCAGTCAGACCTGGTCAACAAAAGTCAACACAACAACAAGCCCTAGCATAGTCAACACTGGTCAAATAGAGATCAAATTGCCTCGGATTTCGTGCCTAGAAATGTGTGCTGCCCAAACAGAAATCCTTCACCCAAAACCACACGCAAAACAGGTCAACGCTGGTCAACACAAGTAAAATCAGCGTTCTGCAATTTTCAGTCAATTTTGGTCAATGTAGGTACAACAAAAGAACAATCCTTTCTTCGCAGGTGTTGAGAGAGAGAAGCCTCAGAAATCCATACCCAATCAAGAGTGATGTGTGAGTGAATGAAGTGTCCAAATGAGGAGGAGGCACCTAGTATTTATATGCAAACATTGAGGATGAATAGACGTGATTGTTGGGCTTCAGAGCCTACATGAGTTTGCTGGCCGACCTTGACAATTTGTCCATAATCAAAATAAATTCGTAATTCCATTTGTACATGTCAGAATGGGATGATCTTTAGATCAATCCTTCACCTCTTGGAGAGAGGAATCCAATGAAAATATCAGTTGCCTCATATGAGCTGTCCAAGGTGAAGTTTGGCCAAAATTAACAAGCACTGTTGTATATTGCAGAGTGGGATTCAGAGAATCCCGTGTTCCACAACCGTTCTAAGCATATTGGCATCAGGTATCACTTTATTTGGGACATGGTACAACGGGGAGCAATCAAGCTCCATCATTCTAGGATGGATGCGCAGGTGACTGACATCCTCACAAAGTCTCTTGGTAAGATCATTCTTATCTTCCCTCAAAAAGAGGCTGGGAGTTGTGGAAAGACCCTACTATGAGGGTACTGGTTGAACATTGAGCTCTGGGATCTCTTGGGGGCCTGGGGTACTTCTTGATACTATGTTCGACCATAGGGTGAGTGGTTCACCTTCCCCTATAGGTACGCTATGTACAGGGTGAGTGGTTCACCTTCCCCTATGGTGGTTGTCATGTGTGTAGGGTGAGTAGTTCAACTTCCCCTATGATTGATGAGATATGCATAGGTGAGTGGTTTACCTTCTCCTATGACATATGGGTAGGATGAGTGGTTCACCTTCTCCTGCGGATGCCCCAACATACATCCTACCCATGTAGTCTGAGACTAATGGGAAGTACCTCTCATCTGGTCAATGAGTTGGGAAAAGAGGATAGGGACCATTCCAGTACAGATGGATGCATTGTATACTGTCGTACTCCCTATGTCTAGGATGCATGATGGTCAACAACTTGATTTGGGATCAAGTCTGATTGGGGTTCTACCCATGGTTATGTGGACTGACTTTTGTCAGTGGAGAGTGGCAAGGTCTTGTGACTCATTCTTCATCATTTCTTCTTCATTATCTATGTCAGTGTTCAATAGAGTTGAGACGAGATGCAAAGATGGTACATAATGACAAGATGGCATGATGATCGATGATCAAAGATTGGCAGGTGGAATTCTCCCTAGTTGAGAGGGAGTGTTAAAATTGGCAACTAGGGCCAAATTCCACTTTGTACAACTCATTTGGTGGAGATAATTATTGCACTGAATTCCTGTTTTCGAGAGGACGAAAATCGACCTAAAGATCACTAAATTTGGACAAGGAGAAATATATTTTTGAATTGAAGCCCACACATGTGCAAATTATCAAGGTCGGCTTGGGGTTATTTAGTCATGTGACACCCCTCTCCATCTTATATAAATTGAGGTGTCCTCCAACCTCATTATTCACATTCAAGTGCTTCATTATATGGAAAATTTATGTCTAGGGCAGTCGAGCTCTTGGAGGAGGCGAAGGGCTGTTTGTTTTAGGTTTTACTTCTGCAACAAGGCCGAAATTCTTCAGAAGGATAGATGTAGGCCTTGAGGAAAATTTCTAGAATTTTTGTATGCAAGTCCAAATTCAGGAGCAGAAACGTAGGCCGAGTTAGTGTATTGTTTCTGGGCTGGTTTGTGGTCAATTTAAGGAATAAATTCCCTCCTTGTGAGGCCGCACTTTTGAACTGTTTCTTCAAGTAGGGCTGTAGGTTTGTACTAGCCTAGATGGGGGGTCCGAGAGGCCTAATTCAGGTACAAAGCAGCCCTAAGGGCCAACGAAGGGCAACATCTTGTATGTCAAGCAAATCCACAGTTGAGAGGAGGAGTTTTGGAGTAGTTAGAAGGGACAACAGTGATCTATAAGAAACCCTAACCAGACCAATTTTCTACAGTAGTATGTTTCTAGCTCAAGAGGGCTCAATTTGACTACTGTTGATAGAATGCTAGAAACACAGTTTTGAGTGGGCCATCTATTTGTCTAGGGGTAGTGATATTAGATCTTCAAATTGGCAAGTCAGTTTTGACTTTGAATTATTGTAATTTTTCTCTTTCTCTCTTTGCTGAACATTTGATAGTTGATAATAAGAAGATTTGATGAAGGGTTTTCCCCATCTTGGGGTTTTTCCTTGGCTTGAGCCAAACTCATGTGTTCTCTTGTCTTGACATGTCTCCTGCATTTATCGTTTATGTTCTTTCTTTAACTACTGTCATTGTGATCATGTTTTATGTGATTGCTAATGGAAATGAAATGGATTGAAAACTGGGCTAATATGGAACATTGAGGTAGTTGTCCTAAGCAAAGAACATGTCATCCTAAAATTAACAAAACAGAATTAGGGTTTCTATTTTTCTTTTTCAATTTCAATTCATTGAAAATTTCTTGAATGACAATATTGAATGATAACAAGGGATTCCCAATCATTTAACAACATTTATTTTTTTATTTTTAGAGTTTGTGTGGCATCCCCACGACTTGAATCATGCTTTTCCACACTGAAAACAAGTCCCTACAAGTCAAATTCATGAGGAAACTCTTTGGCCCACCTGTTTGATTTGAGAAACAGTGGCCTGAAACATTTCCTCAAGTTTCTGGTGCATTTGGAATGTGACTCAGTTTCTGAAACATTTCAGTACCCATAAACATTGGAAGGGCAAGAGGGGGGGGTGTGGGGAGAGGAGCTCCCCGGAGCAAAGTTATGATGCCTGATTGATGTGATTCAACCCATAGTGGAATCAAAGATGGAAGTATGGTAACATAAGTGACAAATTGGCAGTGATATTAGATCTTCAAATTGGCAAGTTAGTTTTGAATCTGGATTCTCTCTCTCTCTCTTCACTGAACATTTGATAGTTGATAATAAGAAGATTTGATTAAGAGTTTTTTCCATCTTGGGGTTTTTCCCTGGCTTGAGCCAAACTCATGTGTTATCTTGTCTTGACTTGTCTCCTGCATTTATCGTTTTTGTTCTTTCTTTAGTTACTGTCAATGTTATGTGTAGGTGACCAACATCCTCACAAAGCCTCTTGGTAAGATCAAGTTTATCTTCCCTAAAAAAGAGGATGGGAGTTGCGGAAAGACCCTACTATGAGGGTCTCGGTTGAACATTGAGCTCTGGGAGCTCCTGGGGTACTTCTTGATGCTATGTTCGACCATAGGGTGAGTGGTTCACCTTCCCCTATAGGTATGTTGTGTACAGGGTGAGTGGTTAACCTTCCCCTGTGATATTAGGTCTTCAAATTTAACAACATTTATTTTTTTATTTTTAGAGTTTGTGTGGCATCCCCATGACCTGAATCATGCATTTTCACACCAAAAACAAGTCCCTACAAGTCAAATTCATAGGGAAATTCTTTGGCCCACTTGTTTTATTTGAGAAATAGTGGCCTGAAACATTTCCTCAAGTTTCTGGTGCATTTGGAATGTGACTTAGTTTCTGAAACATTTAAGTGCCCATAAACGTTGGAAGGGAAAGAGGGGGGTGTGGGGAGAGGAGCTCCTTGGAGCAAAGTTATGAAGCCTAACTGATGTGATTCAACCCATAGTGGAATCAAAGATGAAATTATGGTAACATAATTGGCTAATTGGCAAGTCAGTTTTGACTTTGAATTATTGTACTCTTCTCTCTCTCTCTCTCTCTCTCTTGTTGAACATTTGATAGTTAATAATAAGAAGATTTGATCAAGGGCTTTCCCCATCTTCGGCTTTTTCCCTGGCTTGAGCCAAACTCATGTTTTCTTGTCTTGACTTGTCTCCTGCTCATTTATTTTCTTTCTTTAGTTATTGTCAATGTTATGCGCAAGTGACCGACATCCTCACAAAGCCTCTTGGTAAGATCAAGTTTATTCCCTCAAAAAGAGGCTGGGAGTTGTGGAAAGACCCTACTATGAGGGTCCTAGTTGCACATTGAGCTCTGGGAGCTCCTGGGGTACTTCTTGATGCTATGTTCAACCATAGGGTGAGTGGTTCACCTTCCCCTATAGGTACGTTGTGTACAGGGTGAGTGGTTAACCTTCCCTTATGATACCCCATGATAATATATGACACATAGGGTGAGTGGTTCACCTTCCCCTATGGTGGTCATGTGTGTAGGGTGAGTGGTTCACCTTCCCCTACGATTGATGAGATATGCATAGGATGAGTGGTTCACTTTCTGCTATGACATATGGGCAGGATGAGTGGTTCACCTTCTCCTGCGGATGCCCCAACATGCATCTTACCCATGTAGTCCGAGACTCATGGGAAGTACCTCTCATCTGGCCAATGAGTTGGGAAAAGAGGATAGGGACCATTGCAGTACATATGGATGCATTGTATATTGCTATACTCCCTATGTCTAGGATGCATGATGTTCAACAACTTGATCTGGGATCAAGTCCGATTGGGGTTCTACCCATGGTTATGTGGACTGACTTTTGTTAGTGGAGAGTGGCAAGGTCTTGTGACTCACCCTTGATCATTTCTTCTTCATTATCTATGTCAGTGTTCAACGAAGTTGAGATGATATGTAGAGATGGTACATAATGACAGGATGGCATGACGATCGATGATCAAATATTGGCAGGTGGAATTCTACCCTAGTTGAGAGGGAGTGTTAAAATTGGAAACTTGAGCCAAATTCCACTTTGTACAACTCATTTGGTGGAGATAATTGTTGCATTGAATTCCTCTTTTCGAGAGGAGCAAAATCGACCTAAAGATCACTAAATTTGGACAAGGAGAAATATGTTTTTGAAGTGAAGCCCACACATGCAAATTATCAAGGCCGGCTTGGGGTTATTTAGTCATGTGACACCTCTCTCCATCTTGTATAAATAGAGGTGTCCTGCAACCTCATTATTCACATTCAAGTGCTTCATTATATGGCAAATTTATGTCTAAGGTAGCCGAGTTCTTGGAGGAGGATGAAGGGCTATTTGTTTTGGGTTTTACTTCTGCAACAAGGCCGAGATTCTTCAGAAGGAAAGTCGCAGGCCTTGAGGAAAATTCTGAGAAGTTTTGTATGGGTAATTTTGTCCTTTTAGGTCCAAATTCAGGAGCAAAAAGGTAGGCCAAGTCAGTGTACTGTTTCTGGGTTGATTTGTGGTCAATTTAAGGAAGAAATTTTCTCTTTGTGAGGTCGCACTTCTGAACTGTTGCTTTAGGTAGGGCCGCAGGTCTGTACTAGCCTAGATGGGTGTGCCGAGAGGCCTAATTTGGGTACAAATCAACCCTAAGGGCCAGTGAAGGGCAACATCTTGTATGTCAAGCAAAGCCACAATTGAGAGGAGGAGTTTTGGAGAAGTTAGAAGAAACAACAATGATATATAAGCAACCCTAACCAGACCAATCTTCTACGGTACTATGTCTCTAGCTCAAGAGGGCTCAATTTGACTACCGTTGACAGAATGCCAGAAATGCAATTTTGAGTGGGCCATCTATTTGTTTAAGGGCAGTGATATTAGATCTTCAAATTGGCAAGTCAATTCTGTCTTTGAATTATTGTACTCTTTCTCTCTCTCTCTTTTTTGAACATTTGATAGCTGATAATAAGAAGATTTGATGACGGGTTTTCGCTATCTTGGAGTTTTCCCCTGGTTTGAGCCAAACTCAGGTGTTCTCTTGTCTTGACTTGTCTCCCGCATTTACCGTTTATTTTCTTTCTTTAGTTATTATCAATGTGATAATGTTTTATGTGATTGCTAATGGAAATGAAATGGATTAACAAATGGGCTAATATGGAACATTGAAGTAACAGTCCTCAGTAAAGAACATGTCATCCTAAAATTAACAAAATGGACTTAGGATTTCTATTTTTCTTTTTCAATTCTTTGAAAATTTGTTGAATGACAATATTGAATGATAACAAGGGATTTCCAATCATTTAAAAACATTTATTTTTTTATTTTTAGAGTTTGTGTGGCATCCCCATGACTTGAATCATGCTTTTCCACACCAAAAACAAGTCCCGACAAGTCAAATTCATGGCGAAACTCTTTGGCCCACCTGTTTGATTTGAGAAATAGTGGCCTGAAACATTAACTCAAGTTTCAGGTGCATTTGGAATGTGACTCATTTTCTGAAACATTTTAGTACCCATAAACATTAGAAGGGCAAGAGGGGGGTGCACGAAGAGGAGCTCCCTAGAACAAACTTACGAAGCTTGACTGATATGATTCAACCCATAGTGGAATCAAAGATGAAAGTAATGCAACAGAAGTGACAATGCTGCAATATTATATCGTGCAATAGGGGTTGTTGCTTCGACCATGATGTGTGACATGGTGGAACCCACTTTCCTGTTGATCAAAGTTATTCAAACATCTATGTTGAAAATGTTAAAATATTAGAAATTTAGACCAAATGCCTGTGTGAAGCTTAGCTTATTTGACAAGTATTGATCATCTTGATTGGCTGATTTTGAAGCCTTTGGGTGAGTTTTGTCATGGAGGTAATCTACAGACAATCATTAAACATTTGGAAGATGACACATTCATGGTGGCCTGGGGAAGTTCTTTCAAAGACTAGACTATGAAGTGTTATTTCTCAATTTTGTACAAAAGCACTGGAACATCCAAAGAATGGATGGCATATCCAAAGAAGGGAGATGGGGAGATATATATAGTTTGTTGAGGAGTTGTCCAACTTTGATTTTAATTAGGAAAAGTGCAATATCTTCAAGATGGTATGGAACAACCTCAACTCTAAACAAGTTTACATCAAGGAGCCGATCATCAACAGATCCTCCATATTCGCCTGACTCCAAGTGGGAAAGATGATTTGGCCCTACATTGGTTCTTTGAGGTTTTACAATAACTTCAATAGAAAACCCCTGAAATAGCAACAACCATCGACAAATCCTCCCTTCCATCACAGGCTTATTGACTAAGTATTTGAGGGCTAAATGATTTATGAAGAATTTAAAATGACCTCCCAGCAGATAATGGCGAAACTTCTGAAGTGAATAGATCATTGCTAAATCCTCATGCTCAATTGTGGTGTGGTTGCACTCTGCAGTAGAGAGTTTCCGATTGGCAAAGTATATAGGATGGTCTAGATTTCCTTCTCCAGGTTGTGCAAGGATGGCACCGAGAGCAATACTAGATGTGTCAATGTGCACATGGAATTCCTTGTTCCAATCAGGATAGACCAAAATCAGAGCACTTGTTAACTTTTCCTTCAGAGTATCAAACACAACTTCTCACTCGAAGGTCCATTTGAAGGGCTCAGTCTTCTTTAGCAACTTCTCCAGTGTTGCTGTGATTAGAGCATAGTTGCGGATGAATTTGTGATAATAACTCATATGCCCCAATATAGATCTCAATTGCTTGATACACATATTGATAATTATCGTGACTTTGGCAGGATTCATTGATACACCATCCTTACATACGATATGTCCCAATAGGGTTCCAAAAGGCACAACAAAGATACATTTCTTATTTCTTCAAATTTAGGGAAATATGTAGCTACCTGCATCAGTCAAACATTACTCTCAACAAACTCGAGTGTTTTTTGAGGAGACTATAAATTGTCTAGTCACCCATATAGACCTCAAGGAACTTGTATATACTATATACTTGCGGAAGGCTGTGATAACAATTCTAGAAAAAACTCCGAGTGCATTTTTAAGACCAAGTGGCATCACATGATAGGCATACGACCCCCATTTAGTGGTAAAAGTAGTTTTCTTCTTATCTTCTTCCGCAATTTTGACTTGATGATACCCTGAGAACCCATTTGTGAAGTAGTAAGCTTCCTGTCTCGCAACATTATCTAACACTTCATCATTGAAGGGAATGGGAAATGGATCATGAACGTATGCATTGTTGAGGCTGCGATAGTCTACACAAACCCTTATATCATCTAAATATTTCTTATCCTGAATAACTATGGGGCTAATCCATTGAGCTTCATCAACAGGAAAAATAAGTCCCACAACTAACATCTTGTCATCTCCTTCTTAACCTTTTCTTTCACTCATGGGTTCGAACGATAGGGGCGATGCTTTATTGGTTTGGCATCAGGCTTCAAGATAATCTTCATCTCTCCCAAATCTCCTTTGATACCCTTTAGCTCCAAAATTCATGCAGGGAACAGATCCTCATATTCCTTAAGCAAATAAAAAATCTCCTTGGTGGTCTGTTGTTAGAAATTTAATTCTAAATTACTGTAGACTGATAATAAAACACCAGGTAAATTCTAAATGTAATATGTTTATATATATATTGATAAAAATTGAATGATGTTTACAAGGCTGAGGCGGTGCTCCTTAAATAGGATTTGACTGGCAATGCCTAATGAGAGAGACATGTCCCTTGGGGACTAACGTCTCTTCATGTAACTAATTATTTTCTAATTAATTGATTATAATTAATAATTTACTTGTTTAAATAATATTTTAATATTTTATTTAATTGTTATGACTTTAGGTTCATAACATTGCCTTTCCTTTAAGATTCTTTGTCCTCAAAGCATAGGTAGGCGTGTGTGTTGATGCACGAAATGTTCTGATTCCCAAGATGAATCTTCCTCTGGTAACCTCCTCCATTTGATGAGGTATTCCTTTATGGTCTTAGATCGTAAAACCTTTTCTCGAGTAGCGAGTATACCTTCAGGTTCAAGGACTATTCTTCCTTCTTCATCGGTCTCTGGTATATCTATTTGTGCTGTTTGGTTTTGCCCTAACACTCTTTTGAGACTTGATACGTGAAAGGTATTATGGATTCGGCAGTTGTCCGGTAACTTTAACCCATAAGCTACACTACTTATCTTTTTGATTATCTGGTACGGTCCATAATATTTAGGTGACAATTTATTCTTCCCTTGTTGTTTTAGTGATAGTTGCTTATAAGATTGGAGTCTAACAAAGACCCAATCTCCCTCGAATTCTCTTTCAGAACGGTGTTGGTCGGCTTGTTGTTTCATTCTATTACAGGGCATGGTTAGATTTTCTTTTAGTAAGTTGATGATCTCTCCTAAGTGGTCTTTAGCTACTGGTACCCTAGAATCAAGGAGTGCAAAGTCCTTCCACCTAGGTGCCTCGTAACCATATAAGGCTTGGAAGGGTGTCATCTTAGCTGATGTGTGGTATGCGGTATTATACCACCATTCTGCCAGGTGTAGCCACTGTGTCCATCTGTTTTGTTTATTTGTAACGAAAAAACGAAGATATGTTTCCAAGCATTTATTAAAGATTTCGGTTTGCCCATTTGTTTGGGGGTGATAGGCCGAACTCATATTGAGGGATGTTCCTGCTTGATGGCAGAAATCCTTCCAAAATTTCCCTTTAAACCTTACATCTCTATCATTGACTATGACCTTTGGAAACCCATGTAGTTTGTAAATGTTTTTACAAAACATATCAACAATTTGTTTAGTTGTGTCAGTCTTTTTAATAGCCATAAAGTGGGCATATTTAGTGAGCTTGTCGACTACTGCAAATATTTTATCCTTTCTGTCAGATGCAGGTAGTCCTTCAATAAAATCCATCGAAATCTCCTCCCATTTCTGATTTGGAATGTGTAGTGGATGTAGCAATCCTGGAGTTGGAACATTTTCGCTCTTGTTTCTTTGACAAATATCACATTCTGCAACATGTTTTTGAATTTCCTTGCTCATACCCTTCCAGTAGAATGACTGTCGGATGTTGTAGTAAGTCTTGTAGAATCTGACATGTCTGACTACTGGTGAATTGTGAGACTCCTTTAGTATTTTCACCTTAAATTTGGATGCGGGTGTTAGGTAAATTCTCCCCTTGTACCACAAGATGTCATTTTTCCACTCGAAGTCGGTACACTGACTGATATTGTTAATCATGGAGTCACAATCCTTATCCTTGGCATATTCGGCTCGTATTTCGTCCAACCATTCCAGAACAACTATCATGGCGACACATGTTGTGTGATCGTCATCTTTACGTGAGAGTGCATCAACTACGACATTCTCCTTTCCCTTCTTGTGTAATATTTCTAAATCGAAAGCTGACAACTTCTCCATCCACTTCTATTGTTCTGTTGATAATGTCTTTTGCTGAAGTAAGAATTGAAGACTATTGTGGTCGGTTCGGATTGAAAATCTACTTCCAAGCAAATATTGGTGCCATTTCATCAAAGCGTGTATGGTGGCGAGCATCTCCTTTTGGTATGTTGATTTTAAGCCTTCTTGTTTATTAAGTTTCCTGCTCTCAAATGCTATAGGGTGGTTGTCCTTCATCAATACAACTCCAATTCCAAACCTAGAAGTATCACATTCGACTACGAATGGTTTGGAGAAGCCAGGAGTTGCTAGTATTGGTGTGATTGACATCACTTCCTTTAATTTCTCAAAACACTTGTCTGCTTGGTCATCCCACTTAAAAGCATTTTTCTTTAACAAATTCGTCAGGGGTGCTGTCAGATGTGCGTAGTTTTTTATAAATCTTCTGTAATACCCTGTTAAACCCAAAAATCCCCTCAACTTAGATATGTTCTTGGGTTTGGGCCATTCTTTGATTGCCTTGATTTTGTTGGGATGCACTTGGACTCTCTCCCTTGATATAATATGACCTAGGTATTCAACTTCCTTTTGCCCAAATGTGTATTTTGATAGCTTGGCGTAAAACTGGTTCTTTTCCAAAACAGACAATACTTCTTCTAGATGTTTGAGATGTTCTTTCCACGTCTTACTATAGACTAAAATATCATCAAAGAAAACTAATACGAACTTCCTAAGACAAGGGTGAAAAAGCTCATTCATGGTTGCTTGAAAGGTGGCTGGTGCATTTGTTAATCCAAATGGTATGACCTTGAACTCGTAATGCCCTTCATGAGTCCTGAATGCTGTTTTTTCGACGTCTTCTAACCTTACTCGTATTTGGTAGTAGCCTGATCTTAGATCTAACTTGGAAAAATATTTTGCACCATGTAATTCATCTAGCATTTCATCAATGAACGAAATCGGGAACTTATGTTTAATAGTGATTTTGTTTATGCTTCTGTAATCTATACATAATCAGAAAGATTCGTCCTTCTTTCTGACTAATACTACGGGTGCAGCATATGGACTTCTACTCTTTGTAATGATTCCATGCTTCAACAGGTCTTGTATTAAGCATTCTATTTCTGTCTTGTGGTGATGGGGATAACGATATGGCTTAACATTAATTGGTGTTGAGTCTGGTTTTACTTCGATAATGTGTTCAATTTGCCTTTCCGGGGGTAACTTCATTGGTTGATCTTGGAAAACCTTCTCATATTTATGGATGAAGGATGAAATCTCTGATGGTTGATGAGTCCCTTCTGTCGATAATAATTCCAAGTGCTGACATTGTGCAACAAATGCTTGTGCCCCCTTGCAAATAAGCTTCTTCATCTGTTGAACGGAGATGACTTGTGTTGGTGGTGCCTGAAACCCGAACAACTGATATTTCCGTCCATCCCATTTGAATCTAATGAATTGTTTTATGTGATTTGTTGAATATGTGCCTAGTGTTCTTAACCATTGTACACCTAAAACAACATCTACTCCTCCTAGGGGAACCGTATAAAAACTGGACTCCATTGCATAGTCGCTTAATTGCAACTTAACTTTATGGCACTTGCCCACTCCATCTATACGCTTTCCATCTGCTACCGGGTAAGCAAAGATGTTCAGTCTTTTTGCAACATTGACATCTACAAAGTTGTGCGTACTTCCTGAGTCCACCATAACAATATCGCTTTGCTTCTTGATATGATCTTTAAGCTTCAGTGTCTGTGGTTGAGCTATCCCTATGATGGCTACTATGGAAATTCGTGGCATATCGTCTTTTGATTCTGGACTAGGGTTTGCATTTTCTTCATTGTCCTCTTCATCAGAGCTATCTTCTAAGGATTCCTCTTCTTGTTCAGCTTCACAGTTGTACAATTTTTGTGTTGCGCATTTGTGTCCTGCATAATACTTGTCTCCACACTTCCAACATTTGTTATCATTTTTTCTTTCGACATTAGATTGTTGTTTTCCTTCACTTCATAATGGTGGTGGAACGTAATTACTAGTATTTTCTGACGAGGGTTTACCTGCATTTCCCTTGGAATAGCTGTTAGTCCTATCGTTACTGACATATGGTGGTTTGTGAAGTTTTTATTTTCGCTCGATAATTATGGCTGCATGTTTGGCCTCCTCAATAATTTTGGGTTTATGCAATTTTAATTCTTTGCGAATGTAATCTTTGAGGCCACAATAGTATATTTTTAGCAGCTCCTCATCTGAAAACCCTCTCTGCCTTACTGCTAATACTTCCCATTCGTGAGTGTATTCACTCACTGATCCTTTTTGCTTCAGGTGAACAAATCTCTCGTAGACATCATCCTCCTCGTGATGAAAGCTTTTTAACAAAGCGTTTTTAAGGTTTTGCCAATTGAACGAGCAACCTGTGCATTTAGACGATCACCACAAAAACCAAACATATGCTTCTGCTTCTAAGTAGTTGGATGCAGTCACGACTTTTTCTTGTTCGCCGAGCGGAGGGTTTGCTAAAAAAATTGAATCCATCTTATTCACCCATACGATGACGCCTTTAAAGTTCTTACCATCATACTTCAGTAATTCATTTTTTATTTTAAGATGGTTCCTTCTGGAAGAATGAGTATAATATTGGCTTCCTTTGAAGTGAATTTGGGGTATTTGTTGCTTCTCACGCCTCAGGAAGTCATGCTCTAGAGAAGTCTCCTCTTCTAGAGTCTTAGGACTTTGTGTAGCTAAAGGTGGATTGGTCTCTCCGTAGCGCCGGCTCATCAAGTTTTTATAAGAGATATTGTTGGCCATTTGGTCCTCCTTACTAATTGACTTCTCGATGCTATCTAGGCATTTATTTAGCCTGCTGATGTCCACTTGGATCTTTTTCATACCGTCATTGTTGTCGCTCGTCATTTTGTTCCGATTTTTTTTTTGAAGACCCAATTTTTTTAATTTTTTTTATTGAAAGTATTATTAATAAATATAATAATAATTTTTATTTTAATTAATTAATTAAAAGATTTTAATCAATTAAATTACAATTACATATATATATATATAATTTTTATGTGATTAAATATTACGTATGTATTATATAACTTTATCGCATATGGTTTGATTAATTTTTAATTAACCCCACTCAGCTGAACGATCACGTCGGCCGGTCCCCAATGGTTGACCCTACCCTCAGCTCGGATATCAACCACGACTGTAGCCCAACTCGACCACAACAATTGATGGCTCTCGCAGGTCAACCCTCTGTGTGGATATCAAACCACGACTGCAACACCAACGCAAATCGACGGCGGTTTAGAAAACCTGCGATGGCACGGTTGTTGGCAGTTTCAGTTTGGTGTATGCTTAATTGACCGCAATAAATTTTCTCCCCGCGTTGTTTTTTGTCCACGTCGAAGAGCACAAGGATTTCGATAGTTCTTGTAGCAGCAACCGCGGAGCAAGCCGAGGATTGGAGGCTGTAAGGCCTGATAGCCAGCGAACTGTATTGGGCGTCACCAGATGTTTGGCTCTGATACCCCTGTTAGAAATTTAATTCTAAATTAATGTAGACTGATAATAAAACACTAGGTAAATTTTGAATGTAATATGTTTATATATATATATATATATATATTGATAAAAATTGAATGATGTTTACAAGGCTGAGGCGGTGCTCCTTAAATAGGAGTTGACTGGGCATGCCTAATCAAAGAGACATGTCCCTTGGGGACCGATGTCTCTTCATGTAACTAATTATTTGCTAATTAATTGATTATAATTAATAATTTACTTATTTAAATAATATTTTATTTAATTGTTATGACTTTAAGTTCATAACATTTGTTCATCCCAATAATCACCAATAGATGCCAGTTCGGGTTTATCTTCAGAACCAATGTTATGTTTGTGCAACTTCAAATGCTTCATATTTGGGGCATTCTTCACAGGATCATCCTTAATGCTTATTTCCCCTTCAAATTTTTGAAGGATAAGTACCTTAACTCTTCTAAATCATCATCCTCAGGTTTGCTATTTATTTTTCCACAAGCGACTGCTTCTTGAAATCTTGATTTAGGTATAATTCCACAACTTAAAGAGCTAAAAAATTCAGCAAGTGACTTCCCTATAGGGAACAAGACCCTCTTGATTGCCTTCAGGGCTTCAGCAATCCGTGCATCTTCATCCAAAAAGTTGAAATCACTGCAAAATTGAGACACTAATACATCTTAGTCTGCGGTTTGCCTCTTCATTTCTTCCTTCAGGAACCATGCTTGAGGGAGTGCGCCCAAAGTATGGATGAATTAATGTACCCATAACTCAGTCAGAAATCCATCCTTCTTCCAAACAACACTACAATTTTGAACATGCTTCTGCAGATTAGTATGACCTTGAAAAATCAAAATTGCATTCATTCCCTGCTCAAATACAGTGAATTGACGTAATGTTAGGATATTCCAACACATAGGAAATAGTTAAGTATAACTTGGTCTAATGTAGAGTTAGGTAAAGTGTGTTTCTTTATTATGTACTTTTGTAACTTACAATCCAACAGTCACGATATGTTCTAGACATTAAGTGATCTGACAGTTCATTCTCACCTCGGTATTACTGACACTTGATCGGTGGCTTAACACCCGATTGGTCCATGATCTCTATTTAAAGAGCATGGAGGGTCATTTGAAGGGTGACCGTTCATGAGAGAAGCTTATGTAAATTTTCTTTCTTTTACATTAATAAGTTGCCTGAAGTGGTCGCGTTGGCTCAGGCCGTGGACGATTTCCCTCTTTGAGGGTTTTAACCACGTCAAGAACACTGGTGTATTGATCTGTGATCTGTTTGTGAGCGGTGTCCTTTGGTGTTCTATCTGAGGAACTTACCCTGTAAATTCCTACATGGTATCAGAGCTATTTGAGGGCTGCATCCGTTGGTGATCCAAATCCAAATCTGTTCTAGTGAGGAACCCCTTTCGTTTCACGTGAAAAAGTTTCTGGTAGCCCTAGCTACGTCATTTTTAAGATCTGGAGTTATACAGTCTTTATTTGTAGTTTTAGTTATTTATCTTTCTATTTATTTTGGTTTATTTAGCTCTTTGTTTTTTATGGATCGATACCTTTCATTTTTGCGTATGCTCTTTGCCTGCGACTCTGTGTGATCTGCGCAAAGCAGAAACAGAAAAGAATGATTTTTCTCATGCGTATGCTCTTTTCCGGCGTGCCTTAGTGTGATCTTGGAAAATTAGAAACATTGAGTAAAATATTTAGTTTCCGGCGAAAGCTAACTTGAAGGCATAAAGTTTGGTTTTTTTTGCATGTTTGTGTTGGGTTGTGTGTTTTTTTGTTTTGTAGGCAAAAAATGGTTTTTTCAAGTAAGCACACACTCCAAAGCTTCAGTGACTAAAAAAACCTTCCTCTTTTCCAAAAATTACTAACATTTTAAACCAGCTCACTTGGTCCAAAGTTACTTTATGAGAATAGAGGTCTTGGGTTCAAGTCTTTCTTTTTGTTGAGTTACTTTTTCAAAAAGCACATGTAACTTATGTTTTAAAGTTACTTTATGTAAAAGTGTTCTCACCTATTATAAAAAGTGAGTCACTTATAATTCTAAAGTCTCTTTATCTTTTATTTAAGTCACAATTTGGTGGGTAGCTCATAAAGTACCATTGTAAAAGTGACTTTCACTTATTTATAAAAGTGGGTCATGTAATTTTTTTTTAAAAGTGAGCTAATTAGATTAAGTTTGGAACGGGGGTGGGGGGAGGATTTTTTTTTAAATATAACATTATCATTCACTTTCGCACATTCACGCACTTTGTCGGCATCTTCAACAAATTTTTTTCAAAAAGCCATAACTTCTTCATCCAAAAGCCATTTTCAGAGCCGTTTTTTTGAATTGGCCTAATTTTTCGAGATCCTCCCATTGGAACACTTAGTTTCAGCATCTATAGCTTCAGTTTCTATTAAAATGGGAAGTCCATGCCAAGTTATTCTTGACAGCACCAACTACTTCCAATGGTGGTCCTACATTGTAGATTTACTTAGAAGTAAAGGTCTTTAGAGAATAGCCTCAGGCCAAGAAACTAAACCTAAAGATGAAGATAAGGCAACCAAATGGGAAAATAGGCAAGATCAAGCACATGGATTGATAAGGATGTCTATTTCTCCAGACCTTAGATTTCATATCGCAAAACTTGATACCCCTAATGAAGCAATGAAATAGCTCACTAAAGTTTTTGGAATTAAAAATGAAAATAGAGCCCATCAACTCGAAAATGAGTTGCTTACGTTGGACCCCAATAATTTTTCTTCCATTGAAGATT
The DNA here is from genome assembly GCA_031772625.1 of Pinus tabuliformis. NCBI lineage: Eukaryota > Viridiplantae > Streptophyta > Pinopsida > Pinales > Pinaceae > Pinus > Pinus tabuliformis. Next base: position 498,792,076 of record CM062819.1, read on the forward strand.
TTTTGTCCAAATTCAAGACCCTTAGACTTCTCTTGGAAGGTGTTAAGGTTAAGAAATAAGATGGTAGCCTTATCTATTCCATTTTTACTAAGTTGGTACCCACCTACTCTGTGTTTGTTTCCACCTTCCATTCTACTAGAGAAGCCTTTATTTCTCAAGGACACGACTACAAGTCCCCCTCTTTTGATGCTTTTTGTGATTCTTTAATAAGAGAACAAGAAAAACTCTTACATTTTGGTCTTCTTAATCTTGGAAACTCTTCTAAGAAAGCCTTAGCCGCCCATTAGCAACCAAATTCAAAGAATCCTAAGAAGTAGTATCCTAAAAAGAATGGTCTTAAACCAAACAAGGGTCCTAAGCAATTTCAGTCTCAAAATGAAAAATGAATTCAACAAAATGATAAGGCAAATAAAAACAAAGGGAAGAAGACTGATAGACATTGCAACTAATGTAATTGAGATGGCCACTTAGAATCCAAATGCTTTAAGAAGATGGAAGTCTTGGAAGCAGCAATGAAAAAGCATACCATCCTTTGGAGCACTCTTCAATTTCAACTTCATCTTCAGGAATAACACTTTCTACATGTGGTTTTCAAGTATCTCAGTATGGTTATGCACTAAATGTATCTTCTTCTTCTCATTCTCATGAGTGGCTCATTGATTCTGGAGCTTCTTATCACATGGCCAAAAACAAAGCCATGTTTTCTTCTTTAAATGATTGTAACACCAAAAATATATATGTTGGTGATGATAGATTTCTTAGTGTTGTAGGGACTGGAACTATTCATCTAGACAATGGTCAATTTAATGATGTAATATGTGTTCCAACCTTATCCTGCAACCTTCTATCTGTATATCAGATAACTCATTGAGGTGAAGGTAAAACCGTTGAATTTTCACCTCATGATGTTGTAATTAAGGACCTAAGAGATCCTAGATAGATTTTAGCTATTGGCATTGCTGATGATTCTACAAAGCTGTATAAGTTTAACAACTTTGGGTCATCAACTCTTCCCTCAGTCTTTGTTGCTTATAATGATGAAGCGAGCAAACTTTGGCATGAGTGATTTGGTCACTTAAACTATCGCTCCCTTCAAAATCTATGTAAGGAAAATATGGTGACAGGTCTTCCTATGGTATTTTGCATAGATGGTGTTTGTTCCGGATGTGTACTCAGAAAACATCATCGAGATAGTTTTGAAAAACGTGCCTCTTGGCATGCCTCAGCCCCTTTACAAATTGTGCATAGTTATTTATGTGGTCCACTTTCAGTGGTTTCATTCTCTGGCTACAAGTATTTCTTAACTTTCATTGATGATTTCTCCAGATGCACTTGGGTATACTTCTTAAAACTCAAGAGTGAAGTATTTAACATGTTGTCCTCTGTTGAAAAACAATCTGGACATCAAATTCTTAAGCTAAGATCTGATAATGGCGGAGAATATGTTAACAACAAATTCATCAACTTTTGCGCTGAGCATGGAATTCAAATGCAACATACTGTTCCATATACTCCACAACAAAATGATGTAGGTGAAAGGAAGAATCGCACCTTAAAGGAAATGGCGAATTGTATGCTTCAATCTAAAGGACTTAGTCTTAATTTTTGGGCAGAAGCAATTAACTATGCAAATTACATAGTAAATTGCACTCCTACTAAGATTTTAAGGAATATCACTCCAGAAGAAGCATGGAGTTCAATTAAACCAGATGTAAGTCACTTTCGTGTTTTTGGAAGTGAAGCATGGGCCCATATTCCAGATGAGAAAAATAAAGCTTTAGAACCTAAGAGTGAAAAATGTATTTTTGTTGGATATTCTGAAGATGTTAAAGGATATAGAGTTATTCCACTTAAGTCCAAAAATGTTATCATTAGAAGAGATGTAAAGTTCGTTGAAAATATATCGGCCTACAAGCCTAGTTGGGTAGATGTGGCACCTCTCTCCATCTCTTCTACTTCTAAAATTATTTTTTATTCAAATAATTACAAAGAGGATGACAATCCTCCCCCACCTTCTCAGGATCCTCCTTCAGCTCCTCAGCTTCCAAAATGGGTCCGTGCTACTCGGGATGCAGCAGGTACTCTTGCAGGTGATCCTATAGATCAGCGACGTACATGTTCTCAATTCGATAGAGCCTCTTCTTTACTGGCTCAAGCTCCAACGAATTATGATCCTGACACCTTTGTAGAAGCTTCAGGCCATCCAGATTGGGACGCAGCTATGAATGAAGAATATCATTCATTATTGGTAAATGATACATGGGATCTTGTTCCTCTTCCAAAGGGACAAAAACTTGTTAGATGCAAATGGGTTTACAGAACCAAGTTTGGACCAGATGGAAAAGTTGATAAACATAAAGCTCATCTTGTTTCTAAGGGATTTTCACAAGTTGAAGGCATTGACTATACTGAAACCTTCTCCCCTGTTGCCAAAATGAACTCTATCCGCCTTGTTCTTTCCCTTGCTGCCTCTTTCAAATGGGAAGTCCATCAGATGGATGTTAAATCTGCCTTCTTGCATGGGGACTTGCATGAAGAAATCTATATGAAACAACCTCCTAGCTTTATACAAATAGACTCCCTTTATGTCGGCTTAAGAAATCCCTTTATGGTCTCAAGAAAGCCCCTCGGGCTTGGTATGCCAAAATGGATAGCTTTCTTTTAGATACTGGCTTTTTTAGGTGTCATTCTGACAATACTCTCTACACCAAGAAAGTGGGTAAGTCTCTTATCATTCTTGTGCTTTATGTTGATAATCTTATCTTTATTGGTAGTGATCTCAACCTTATAAACCATGTGAAGTCCAGCCTTAAAAAGAAGTTTGAAATGACAGAATTAGGACACTTACATTATTTTCTTGGTCTTCAAGTCTTGCAATCCAAGGAAGGTATTTCCCTATCCTAGTCCAAGTATGCTTGCAATCTTCTACGCCACTTTCACATGGAAGACTGTAAGCTAGCCCCTTCTCCCTTTTAGTCTGGAGCCAAACTTTCAGTCACTTGTACTTCCCCTAAAGTTGATGCTACCTTATACCATCAACTTGTAGGAAAACTTTTGTATCTTACCCATACCCTTCCTGACCTTTCCTTTGTTGTTGGCCTTATTGCTCGGTATATGCAAAACCCACATGAAAGTCATTGCAAAGCAGCTAAAAAAATACTTTGTTATGTTCGAGGTATAGTTCAGTTTGGGATTCATTACAGTGCTGAAACATCTCCTCTATTGGTTGGTTTCACTGATTCCAATTGGGTTGGTGACCCTGATGATCAGAAGTCTACTGCAGGTTATTTCTTCACTCTTGGTTTTGGGCCTATTACATGGGCTTGCAAGAAACAAAGTGCCATCTCTCTTTCTTCAGCATAAGTAGAGTATTGTGGCGCCGTCGAAGCTAGTAAGGAAGCCCTGTGGCTTTGTTAGATCCTGTCAGAGTTTGGCTTTCAGCAGCAACATCCAACTACATTTTGGTGTGATAATCAAAGTGCCATTCAACTATGCAAAGATACAATCCAACATCAGCACAACAAACACATTGAAATACACATGCACTTTATCAGAAAGCTCATTCATGACCATGTTCTTGAAGTACAATAGTGTTCAACAGATGATCAAGTTGTAGACATCTTTACAAAGGCTCTCACAGAGGCGAAGTTTACTAAACTTCGATTTATGGTTGGAGTTCAGGAAGTTTTCACTAAGGGGGGATAGGCTCTAATGCCTCCTTCCTTCTCCTATTGTGACATATTTGTACGTTTTCAATCCTATCCCAAGTTGTTCTTAAGGGGGGATGTTAGGATATTCCGCCACATAGGAAATAGTTAAGTATAACTTGGTTTAGTGTAGAGTTAGGTAAAGTGTATTTCTTTATTATGTACTTTTGTAACTTATAATCTGACTTTCACGATATGTTCTAGACATTAAGTGATTCGATGGTTCATTCTCTCCTCAGTATTACCGACACTTGTCCGTGTCTTAAGACCCAATTTGTCCATGATCTCTATTTATAAAGCATGGAGCGTCATTTGTAGGGTGACCGTTCATGAGCAAAACTTATGTAAATTTTCTTTCTTTTACATTAATAAATTGCCTAAAGTGGTCGCATTAGCTTAGGCCGTGGACTGTTTCCCTCTTTGAGGGTTTTAACCACATCAAGAATACTGGTGTATTGATCTATGATCTGTTTGTGAGCGGTGTCCTTTGGTGTTCTATCTAAGGAACTTACCCTGTAAATTCCTACATGTAACATAGTGGATTTAACTGAATCCCAAGTTTGGAACTGGTTGCAGTGAGCTCCCCATCACCGGGTAGGAGTAGCTTGTAAGGCAACATCCATTATAAGAAACCTTTGACTTTATTCAATATTCAGTTCAACTTCTTTGATAAAATCAACTACAGGATTAATACCCTTAAAAGTAAGGTATTACCTTACCTCGGTACTGATCCATCATGTGAATTGGATGGTTGTGCATCGTCTAGAATATAACTTGTGATCTCCCTGCTGTCACTCTCCCAGTGCAACCTCTTAATCGTCTTCAGTGAGTTGAACACTTCTCCAATTGAGAGAGCCATCTGCTATAGGATTGACATAATCCTCCCTCTTCCTTGCAGTAAGCTGATAAAGTTGATCTAGGGCATTAGTTTCTTCTTCATCATCGACGAGCTTCGTGAATCTAGGACCTTTGATAAGGATCCATAGGTTGAATAACTCAAACACCATCTACCTCGAAATTCATAGTCTCCTGCTTTAAATCAATGATGGCATAATTCTTGAAAGCCTAATCAACTCCCAGTAGTGCTAGATGTGGGTCTTTATCCCCAATAATGTCAATGACTTCAAAATCAACATAGGTCTTTACTCCAACAATGTCTACTTCTACGTATTCTAGGAAACCGATAGGAAGCACTTAATATTGGCCTGCCATTCGCAGCTAGATCGAAGAAAACACCAACTTGGGTCTTCCTAGTGCCTACCAAGTCTTTTCCAATAAAATGTTCACATCAAAGCCTAGATCCAATGTAGTATCTTTAGTTTGGTATCCCACAATCTGAGCATCGATGCAAAATTCTCTCCCAATTCTGTGCTTGTTGCGGTGAACTCGTCAATTGTGTCGTTCTGGTAAATTCGCGGAAATGGGACGCTCTGAAAGCTCCTCCTCTTTGACAATGCTTTTTAGCTTCTTCCGCAATTGAACAAACAACTCGTCATCATTCAAAATATGCAAGAACAATTTGAACCACTCCATGATAGGTTGCGATTACGATGTTCCTTGAGATAATTGAGGATTGTTTTCTTGTCTTTTCTCCTGATCTATGATTTTAGGAGTGCAAGAAGAGATAAACATTTAAAAATCTCAAAAACATCCTTATAATATTCCTTCTGTTGGTGGGGATCATATGGTTTTCTTGGAGATGCAGCTTTTGTTATAGCAGGATTTTTCAGGGATGTCTTTATTAGCTCCATTTTTCTTACTTCCTCTGGTAATGATATTAATATTAGGTTGTGGAATTAGTTCTGGCTCTCTTGGCCCTGCATTGATCAAGTTAGCCCCACTCTTCCTGTTGCGCTCCTCCCATTGGGCGATCAACTCAGGGAAGTCTTTTGTTGCATGGGAATTCACTCATCAATGTGAATATCGGGGTCTTCTTGGCAATGGATAGTCTAAAGCTACGTGGCTTTCCTGGTCACAGTTATAGCAGCGAACAAGACGTCTTCTCCCAACCCTTCCTCCTATGTATGCTCCACCTCCTCTTCTGCGAGGGGCCTCGTTCACTCGAAAAACGGTACGATCTAGTCGATCAGCCAGTGCATCCAAGGATCTGCATTGGTCTGTATGGTGAGTGGGAGACCTGTTATCGCCCCAAGAAACTCTCCTAGGTTGTATCTCATAGATGCTCGGGAACATTACAAACTCAACTTAATGTTGGAAATTGATGAATGGAAGGAATGATGCTTGTTCAAGCCAGATAACCATTTCTACTTTGCTTGACTCCAGACATGCGTGAACACCCCCAGACTACAAGGCTTTAGACCACCAATTACTCACAATTTAAGGATTGGGTGAACGTGGAGAATACTGACCACACCAGCAGATGCACAGGACCCTGTGATGGCCGACTACAACCGGTAAAGAGGTCTGCAAATCTAATTCCCTAATGTACAGACAGGATGACAGCTCTCTGGCATTAGGTGAAAAGAAACCTGTGCAACATATTCACTGATACATACAAGTTTTTAACACATAGGTAGGATGACAGCTCCTCTAATGCTAAACATCAAGAGTTCAAGAAAACTGTATAACAGGCACAGCCTAGAACAGAATAGAAATGGAAAGTGAGCGATTAACAGCAAAAGAAGCTTGTATTAGCTGCAAATTAAGACGAGATATTGCAAGTATTAAAGTAGTTACAGTCTCCAGAAGTTGAACCTTACATCAAAACAACAACCATCAACCCTGATTACATCTTGTTTGTGGATATATATAGAGTTTAAATACAAAGGCACTTGGCCATTCTAAGTATGGAGGGGTCATAATTGACCACCAACCGCTTTAACTGCTTGATAGAATCTGAGTGCGATTGCTTGCTTCAGAGGATGAATTTGATCTCCTTGGGTGCTCTGTTGTCTTCTCAGGTGGCTGGAGTATCGTATGGGATGAAGTCCCATAACTGTTAAATGCATTCACCTGCTCGGGCTCTGTCCTTTTCTTTCTCAGCCATACTGTCTGTTGAAAGCAGTTGTTGAGGAGGAAATGCACCTGGTACTAAAAATTGGTCACCTTCGTCCTTTCGGGAGCATGGAACGGTTAAGGTACCCGGACGACACAGTGGGTGGAATAGCCTGATGGCAGAGCGATATCGGCCGTTGGATCGGGTGGATAGACAGCAAAGATGAGTCAACAGGGATATCTGAGGAGGCGGGAGCGGGATGATTGTGGGCCGTTGGATCTCGGGCGGACAGATTCAACGGTCGTCGGGTGGTGGAAGCGTACGAAGGTTGGCGGGCACGGACGAGTGGTAAGCGGTATTGATCGCACCACATTGGGGAGTTTGGTGGTAAAAGGGTGCGGCGCGCGACACCACTCAGCGCGTGACACGTAGCGACGGAGGAGAGAGAAAACCACTCTCCATCGCACGCTAATGTGCTATCACTTTGTGGGCACGAAATTAGCGAAGGCCGTTTGATCTTGTCGGGACTGATCGGATGGCGAAGGAGTGATCGGACAAGTCGCTTTATCGGGCGCGACGGGAGTCGTCGGATCAGGTTTTTCTTTTGATATTTTTGGGCCTTTACATAGGGCGATGTGCGATTGCGATCAGATCGCATCGCAATATCGCATCAACGGAAGTCGAGGGGCGCAGCTTTAATACACACATGGATGCGATTTGCGTTAACGACTAAACCTGGACCTGATAAAGGCATTACTTGCTGCTAGGGCTGATGAAGGGAGAATGAGCGATGCAAGGGAAGGAGAAAGTGACCGTTATGAGTCTCTCTTAAGCATGAATATACAGTCAAGTTGGTATTTGATCCTCAAATTATCAAAATATGTAGCAGAGCTAACACTGGCTCCTTCTGGGGATGAGATCCTCCCTGCAAGGTCTCAAAAATTGCAGACCATTGCCTTTTCTGCGAAAATCGAACTAACAAAATTCCCTAGTGTTCCATTGGGCGTGGAGTCTAACTGAGCCTGCACTAAAACTAATAAAATAACATATTTACAAATTTAAGGCCAAAGACCTTAAATAACATAAACTTTCAGAAAATGCCCATTAACTGGGCCCTCAAGAGCTGTTCCTCCTCCCATATTCTGCAGCATGAAAGTATTGTTTCCTTGGATCTGAGAAATAATAAAAGGCCCTGTTCATAATGCATCAAATTTCCCATGATTGCCTTTCTTCTCCTTTAGTGCATCCCACTTAAGAACCAAGTCTCCAACCTGAAAATTATCTGTTTTTGCCTTCCTGTCGAAAACTTCCTTGATTCTCTTCTGATGCGCTGCAGACCTTTCAACCAACTGTTCTCTGATTTGATGTACCTCTGCTAAATCAGTGATCCTTTTTGCCATGCCCTCTTCCTCATTCTGCTCTTCTTGCAAGAACTTTGCCACGGGGAGGCTTAAATGAATCGAGAATACAACCTCAGTGCCATATACCAGCTTGAATGGGGAATTCCCTGTGGATTTCTTGGTGGTCACTCTGTCGGCCCACAATGCATATTTGAGCTTAGAATCCCAATTCTTTTTGTTGTCTTCCAACAGCTTTTTGATTATCCTTATCAGGCTTTTGTTGGAAGATTCTGCTAGACCATTGCCTTGAGGGTAATATGAGGTGGAATGAACCAGTTTAATGCCCATTGAACCACACATGTCCACCAATTCTCCTGCCCTGAAAGCTGCTGCATTGTCTGTGACTAATTTATGTGGACAACCAAATCTGGTGAAGATATTCTTTGTCAAAAACTTCATGACCACATGATGATCAGCCTTTCTGGTAGGGATGGCCTCAATCCATTTAGTGAAATAATCAGTGGCTACTAAGATCCATCTGTGTTGGCCACTGGAATGTGGATTGATTTCTCTAATGAAATCCAAGCCCCACTGCTAGAAAGGGCCATTAACATGTATGGGTTTTAGGGGCAGGGACTTCAATCGTTGTTTCCCTTCAAATCTTTGGCACCTGTCACATGATTTAACAAATGAAAAGACATCAGCAAACAAGGTGGGCCAATAGTACCTAGCTCTGAGGATCTTGTGAGCTGTAGTCTTCCAATAGTGATGTCCTCCACATATGCTGGAATGAAACTGCTGCATAACTTCCACGGATTGTTCTTTGTCTAGACACCTCAAAAGAATTCCAGAGGGGTCCCTCTAGTAGAGCAGATTTTCATGAATGCAATATTTAGCTGCCCTGAGTTTAATAGTTCTGACTTGGCTTGAACTAAGACCTGGAGGAACTTCTAGCTTTAGCAAAAATTGAGCTACTGCAGCATACCATCCACAAGAGGCTATATTTTCTGCTAATGATTGATTTTTCCCTGGTTCAGCTGTTTCTTCTACTGCCTCACCCTTTTCTGAAATCATGCTTATAAAATCCATGTCCAGCATTCTGCAATTTTCTTCAGCCATTAATCTAGTAAGACCCTGACCTCTGACAAGCTTGGTGGGCTTGAATTCTATGTTAAATTCAATCAGCTTTGCAATCCATTTAGCCATTCTTCCATCAACATCAGGCTGTGTTAGGACATCTTTTATTGAAACAGAGGGTACATACGCAATTACCTTACAATGCAGAATGTAAATTCTGAAAGTTTTCAAGGACTTAATAAGAGCATATGCTTGTTTTTCCATGATATCATACTTCAGTTCAGCGTCCCTTAATGTTTTGCTGAAGAATGCCACTGGGTGCTCTGAGCCTTCCTCATCTGCTTGCATTAAAACTGCTGCAAGGGTGTCATCTGAGGCAAAAGAAAATATATGGAACTCCTTGCTATAATCTGGACTACTTAAAGTGGGAGCTTCCATGATAGCTTTCTTAATAGACTGAAAGGATCTTCTTGCTGCATCAGTGCATTTGATCTCCGACTCCTTTTTCAACATGGAGGTAATATGCTTTACCAGTTCTGCAAAATTAGGAATAAACCTCCTTACAAAATTTATCTTGCCCAGAAAGGACTGGATATCCTTCTTTGATCTCGGGACAGACAAGCTCTGTATTGCTCTTACTCTTTCTAGGTCAATCCGGACACCTGCAGCAGAAACAACATGTCCTAACAACTTGCCTTCTTCTAAAGCAAATTGTGACTTTTTAGGATTGACTGAAATCCCAAACCTTCTGCACTTCAGGAACACTTTCTTCAAATGCTGCAAATGGTCATGATGGCTACTGGAATATACTATTATATCATCAAGGTAGATAAGGACCAGTGTTGTTAAAATCGCGATTTTTATACGAAAAAATCGCCTACTTTTTTTTTGCCGATTTTTACTGAAAAAATCGCGATTTTTTCGAAAAAAGCGCGATTTTTAACGAAAAAATCGTGGGGGCTCAGGACAGCATAGTTTTATAACTTTTTTTGGGTTTTTTCATGCAATGTTTTTTGAAAGAAACAAATAATTTTTGAGTGGGGTAGCTTAATGATCAAGTCTAGGCCCTAGTATGGATATGCTATTCATGGTAATGTTAAATTCTTAAAGTAAAAGTGACATTCTCCTTAATCTTCATTTTCATCCTTTTACTTAAATTTTTAACATTACCATGAAATGACTCAGGATGTTTGAGAGTGGTTCCAGCCTCATTGGATTTCATATGGAGAAAGTAGAATTTTAGATTTCATTTAAAATTCAGCAGACTTATCAGTTTTTCAGGATTTCAGGATTGGGAGATTGTAATGTTTCCAGGTGACACCACCTGCCCGGGCTACCCCTGCCACCAGTAGAGGACGTGGTCTACCTCCTATAGCTCCTACTTCTAGTTCTTCAACGTCTAGAGCACATCAGACTCCACTGCCATTTCCACCTGCACGGGCACCAGCATCTACATCTAGAGGGAAAGGGAAAGCTGTGGCATTTTCTCGCAAGAGGGGCAGAGGAAATCAATAGGATTAGACTTTCATTTTATTGTATATGACATTATGACATGATGAGATACATTATCATATTTTTTGTTGATATTTTGAGGCTGAGTTGGGACTCAGGAGTCAGGACTTACTATTCAGGACATGATTCAATGTTATGTGTGATTTTAGCGCTAGAAATGATATTAAACATCTTATATATTAGTTTTTTTATCATATTTATGTGTCAATGTATTTATTTTATGTTGTAGATGGTTTAGATATTAAAAAAATTGAAAAAAAATGAAAAAAAATGAATATTTTGTACCAAACGATTTTTTCCCGCTTTTTTCCGATTTTTTCCCGATTTTTCCGATTTTTTCCGATTCGTTCCCCGCGCCGATTTAATCCCGATCGCGCTTTTAACAACACTGATAAGGACAAACTTATCCTTCTCTCCCACAAATGCTATATCCATAGCTCTCTGAAAGGTGGCTCCAACATTCATCAACCCAAAAGGCATCTTGGAGTACATAAAAGTGCCCCAAGGAGTGGTGAATGCAATCTTCTCTTGATCATCTGGATGTACAACAACTTGATTATATCCTGAAAATCCATCTAAGAAAGACATCACTTTGGCCCCTGAGACCTTTTGCAGCAAATGTTGCATCTTAGGTAGAGGATAATTGTCTTTCTTAGAGCATTTGTTTAAGTTCCTGAAATCAACACAGAGTCTGATTTCTCCACTTTTCTTCCTTACCACTACCAAATTGGCTACCCACCTTGAATATCTGAGAGGGACTATAATTTTGGCAGCCAATAGTTTCTTGATTTCTTTTTCAATCAGAGGGAGGAGCAAAGGGTTTATTGGTCTCAGCTTCTGCTTGAAAGGGATGGTGTCTTTCTCTAGAGGAATTTTATGCTGAATGATCTTTTTTTCATATGCTTTAAGGTCACTATATTCCCAGGCAAAGACATCAGCAAATTGCTTCATTAAATTGCAGTATTCAGTACTTTGGGCAGCAGATAGATGGGTGGACAGATTTATATATCTTGGATAATCTGGACTTCCTATATTATGCTTACAGACTTCAGATTGGTCTTCTTTTTGGGCAGCCTTATAAGGCACATCATTTTGGTCAAACAACTTTTCTAAAGGAACTAGACCTTTAGGTATATGATTGCTGGGCAGTTGGACAATGCTATCTCTACCAATTTTGTTCCTAAACTGGGATTGGGGATTTTCTTCCAAGGCTTCATTCTCTTGGTCAATTTGCATTTCAGAGAATTCATCAATGACTTGCAGAAACCTATTCACTTCATCATCATCTTCAAAAACTCTCCAATGCTAGACATTATCAGGCAAGGATGGTCTATATTTCATTTGAACTTCATAAAATAGTCTGGGAGGCATAGGAGGGATAAACATGCTAGCAGACACAGCAAGGGAATCAACAAGCTGATTTTTAACTCTAGGGATGTGTGAGATACAAAAACTATGAAAAGAACCTTTGAGTCTCCATACCTCGTCTCTGTATGTTTTCAGCCTTGGGTGCTTTGCTTGAAAAGTTCTGTTCACTTGCTGAATGATAAGATCAGCATCTCCAAACACCTTTATGCCTCTGATTCCTCTGTCTTTAGTTGCATTAAGGCCCAATATCAGAGCCTCATACTCTGCTACATTGTTTGTGACTTGGAAAGACAGCTTAAAAGACAGATGTGTGCTTTCTTGTTCTGGAGATATCAGCACCACCCCTACTCCTGTAGTCTCCCTGGAACATGCTCCATCAAAGAACATCTCCCAAACCTGACTTCCTTGTTCTTCCTTGGCCTGATTTGCTGGTTTCTTGATCTGCATTGAGGCTTTTTGAGATTCTTCTATTTGGAGAATACATGCTCCAAAGTCAGTGTCCACAACATAAATGGGATGATTAGAAGGATTCTCCTCATCACTGATGATGTATGCTAGCTGTGCTTCTATGTACAATCTCCTGCTTTCTCCTCCAAAGACTGGGACAGTGGCATAAGATAAATAATTTTGTAATGTTCCACGTAGTCTCTTAATCCATCCCCTGGACAACAACATGCCAAACTTAGGAGGGACATCTGCTACCACAATGTCCATCACCATGCTCTTCATGGGCAGCTGAGTTAGGGTAATGGCCAGGTCCTTGATCAATGCTAGGCATTTTACCTTTCTTGAATCAAATGAGAATAAATCATGATATAGTCTAGTGATATCAAGGTCTAACTCTTCCATAACGGCTTTTGGTATCAGATTGTGGCTAGCCCCGGTGTTTAGCAGGCAATTGTGGAGGATCTTGTCATGAATGGTCAAGGAGACATAAAATGATGGAGAAGTATCATCAGCAGGTTCGGTCATTGGGCTAAGCACAACTGCGGGCTTATCATCTTGCAAATTGACATAGTCAGTGGAGGTTTGTGTGGCTTTCAGCTCAAGAGCCTCAAGGATATGCTTCCTAAACACTTCACTCTTTACAAGTTCTAATAGAGGTACAGATATTTTTAACTTCTGGACTTCCGATTCAAAGCTGAAAGGGGAAGGGGATTTGTCAGGACCTCTTACCTCTTGAGCCGGTGCTTTGAGGATGACTGGGTCCACTGCTGGTCTTTTCTGTCTAGTATTTTGTGACTCTGTTGGGACAACAGCTTTTTGGGCAAGATTCTCCTTGACATTGTTTGCTTTTGACCTCAGATTATATCTTTGCTGCTCATCAGTTTGTAGAACAGCCTTTCTGTCCCACTTTTGACTGTTTTGGTCCTGCAGCAATGATTCTTCATAGGCAGCCAATGTCAAAAAGGCAGCACTGCCTTTATCTTCCATGCAATGAATTTCATCCTCTTCTTCAAATTGCTCCTCCTCCATGACTACGTTTTGAAAAGGAGCCTTAACTTTCTGTTCTTCATTGGTTTCTTTACCCCTCTGGATGATTTGCAGTTGTTCATTTGCTCTTGTGAATGTATTTGGATTTCTTGGAGCGAATGTGTTTGGAAGCCTTGCCTTCCTAGAGTTCTGCTCAACCTTCAACTTAGATATCTCAGCAGCCAATGACTCTATCATTCTAGTCATTTTGTCTAACTTAGGCTCTGAAGATGAATCAGAGGAAGAAGAAGCCTCACCTCTCTGCCTCCTTCTATCAGTGTAACTTTTGAGCTTTTCTGCAGCAATGATATTCGACTCCACCTCTAAAGCTGCATCTTGCATATCAGCTAAAGTGGCACATCTTCTTTCTCTTAGGAGTAGGCAGAAATCAGAGTCAAAAGCATTGGCATAGGTGAGTTTGGCAGAGGTGAGGTAGGCTTTACTTCAGCTAGTATCTTACTATACATACGATTGAATCTTTTATCAAAATCAGGCAATGATTCCCCATTCTCCCTCTTGAGGTTTCCAAACTCAATATGGTAATATAGCAAGTCTTTTTTATCCCCCAGTGCTTCAAAAATGCATCATCTAAGGCTTCAATGTCAGCAATAGACCTAGGGGCCAGTTCTCTGAACCATTTTCTAGCCTCTCCATCAAGGCTCTGGACAAATACTCTCATCCACACATCATCCTCACTGATATCTAGGTTATCAACATAACTATAAAAAGATTCAAGGTGTTCTTCAGCTGTTACCCCCTCTGTACCAGTGAATTTAGGCATATACTTCTGATATTCTCCTGTAGGCATGGCATTCAAAGGAACAGGCAAGACCAAGGGTCCATACCTAGCAGCTATGATTCTTTCCATCTTTGTGGGTGCTTGCTGGCCCGCCATGATTGGGGTAGGTGGAAGGATACTGGCAGATTGAATGGTAGCAAGCAATGAAATAGATGAGAGGGACACAGGAATATGATGGATTGTATGGGAGACTTCCTTGGGACTGAGATCCAAAGGGGAACTAAATGAACAAGGAGCTTTATGAATCTCTGAGGGTATTTCTTCACTAACAATACTAGGCTCTATATCTTCAAATTGTAGATTCTCAGCTATAATCTTGTCTTGCAGAGATACATAAGATTTCTTAGGCTTACTTGATCCTGATGCTCCTTTCCGTGATGTTTTCTTCTGCTTAACAATCTTCTCAGGGTCAAGCACTGGGTCAGCTGGTGATTTCTGAGGATTTCTCTGAGTATGCCTCACAAGTTGAGCCAGAACTGTAATGTGGAGTCGCCACCAGGTTGGTTCTCCAGTAGAGTCGCCAGATAGATGATTACAACCAGAAATGTATCCAGACTTTGTCTATCATCAAAGCTGGAACTGTGTCGTTCTCCCAGGGAAGCTGAGCTTCAATCTCCTCTCCTCGGCAACGGCGCCAATTAATGTTATCGCCCCAAGAAACTCTCCTAGGTTGTATCTCAGAGATGCTCGGGAACATTACAAACTCAACTTAATGTTGGAAATGGATGAATGGAAGGAATGATGCTTGTTCAAGCCAGATAACCACTTCTACTTTGCTTGACTCCAGACATGCGTGAACACCCCCAGACTACAAGGCTTTGGACCATCAATTACTCACAATTTAAGGATTGGGTGAACATGGAGAATACTGACCACACCAACAGATGCACAGGACCCTGTGATGGCCGGCTGCAACCAGTAAAGAGGTCAATAAATCTAATTCCCTAATGTACAGACAGGATGACAGCTCTCTGGCATTAGGTGAAAAGAAACCTATGCAACATATTCACTGATACATACAAGATTTTAACACAGAGGTAGGATGACAGCTCCTCTAATGCTAAACATCAAGAGTTCAAGAAAATTGTATAACAGGCACAGCCTAGAACAAAATAGAAATGGAAAGTGAGTGATTAACAGCAAAAGAAGCTTGTATTAGCTACAAATGAAGACGAGACGCTGCAAGTATCAAAGCAGTTACAGTCTCCAGAAGTTGAACCTTACATCAAAACAACAACCATCAACCCTGATTACATCTTGTTTGTGGATATATATAGAGTTTAAATACAAAGGCACTCGGCCATTCTAAGTATGGAGGGGTCATAATTGACCACCAACCGCTTTAACTGCCTGATAGAGTCTGAGTGTGATTGCTTGCTTCAAAGGACGGATTTGATCTCTTCGGGTGCTCTGCTGTCTTCTCAAGTGGTTGGAGTATCGTATGGGATGAAGTCCCATAACTGTTAAATGCATTCACCTGCTCGGGCTCTGTCCTTTTCTTTCTCAGCCATACTGTCTGTTGAAAGTAGTTGTTGAGGAGGAAATGCACGTGGTACTAAAACTGGTCACCTTCGTCCTTTCGGGAGCATGGAACGGTTAAGGTACGCGGATGGAACAGTGGGTGGAATAGCCTGATGGCAGAGCGATATCAGCCGTTGGATCGGGTGGATAGACGACGGAGATGAGTCAACAGGGATATCTGAGGAGGCGGGAGTGGGATGATTGTGGGCCATTGGATCTTGGGCGGACAGATCCAACGGTCGTCAGGCGGCGGAAGCGTACAAAGGTTGGCGGGCGCGGAGGTGTGGTAAGCGGTATTGATCGCACCGCGATACCACTCAGCGCGTGACACGTAGCGACGAAGGAGAGAGAAAACCGCTCTCCATCGCGCGCTAACGTGCTATCGCTTTGTGGGCGCAAAATGAGCGAAGGCCGTTTGATCTTGTTGGGACTGATCAGATGGCAAAGGAGTGATCAGACGAGTCGCTTTATCGGGTGCGACGGGAGTCGTCGGATCGGGTTTTTCTTTTGATAGTTTTGGGCCTTTACGTAGGGCGATGTGCGATTGCGATCAGATCGCATCAGCGGAAGTCGAGGGGAACGGCTTTAATACACACATGGATGCGATTTGCGATAACGACTAAACCTGGACCTGATAAAGGCATTACTTGCTGCTAGGACTGATGAAGGGAGAATGAGCGATGCAAGGGAAGGAGTAAGTGACCGTTATGAGTCTCTCTTGAACATGAATATACAGCCGAGCTGGTATTTGATCCTCAAATTATCAAAATATGTAGCAGAGCTAACAAGACCCACAGAACTTGTAGAAAATATTATTAGGGACATTTGAATATTTTTGTAATATATGATAGGGTCAAGGAGAATGGCCATACCTATGGTAGATTTCAAAATACTCATTAGAAGACATGCATTGTTGATTTGGAAATGCATGGTATTGGGTATGTCCCTGAAAAGGAACACTTGTTGAGACTTACACAACTCCTCCAGAAGGTCCTGCATGAGGAGGAGGGGGTCCTAGCAGTACATTAGAAGGTCCTGAACCGCGTAACCTTAGGCACTCTATAGCATGATGCCCCTCACTATGACAAATTTCACACCAAACTTGCGGTCAAATGGGCTTAGTAGTATTCATGTCCTTGAGCCTTTCAGTTAAATCAACAATTTGATGTTGCAAACCAATTATAGCAGGATCACCAGAAGCAGAACTTGCTCTATTTTCGTTAGGATATCCTACCATCGCTTCAATCTTCATAGCTTGCTGCAATGCGTGTTATATAGTATCATCTTTTACGTTAGAGGGATCCTGGTAAATGGAAATAATGCTTTGATACACCTTTCCTTTTGATGGTGTGGATGAATTGGATAAGTCATCTTCCCAACAACATCTTTGAATCACTGCATACATTCCCATGCAGTCTCATCTTCTTGTTGCTTAATATCCCACAACTCAGCCAAGCCCTGTTGCTCAGGCTGTGGTAGTTTAAACTCCTTAATGAATTGTCGTCTAACCGTATCCATAGTCGGATTTTGAACTGTTGCTGACCATTTAACAAATCACTGAAGATATCTATGTCTCAATGTAGTCTGAAAATAATTCACTTTAGAGTCATCTGGAGTTTGTTTAGATTTCCATATAACTTCACATAAGTACCAATGTTTCTTTGTGTCCTCATCTCCTCGGCTTGAAAACTCAGGATACCAAGTAAATGATCCAACTACATTTCCATCCATTGTATCTCCAGGCGAAACTAAGATATATCCTCCCAAACCAAGTTGTGAATAATTTGCAAAATGTGATTGACTACTGCTACCAAAACTACCAGCCAAATACACCTTATGAATGTTATGGAATTTCAATCTTAGCTAACTTGGAAATGAAACTTACAGGGCTTTGATAGGGTACAAGGGGAAGGGTAGGGAGAGAGCCACCTAGGCTACTACATTGCGGATTGTTGCTTGCCAAGGATGAATCACCCTCATTGAACAATTTTCTCATAATGAAGTGCATCTCCTCATCTTTAGGAGTATTTGGATCAGACATCAAGATCCTTTCATATGGAGTTTCCGGCGGTTGGTTTCCATCTGATTCCTGATGGGCTTACTATTTCGACTCTAGTTTCCTAACTCATCTCCTCGAGTTCCCTCTCTTACACTAGAGCTTGTTCCTTCTTCTACTACTTCATTCCACAATTCTAGGCTGCTCATCTCTTCTCTTCGCAACTCTGGATGCTCAACACTTCCCTTATTTGCTGCAACTCCCTTCGCCTTCTCCTAATCTTACGTAACTTTTGTTCCCTCCATTCATCAGACATTTGTGCCCTCCTAATCCCTCTAAAATCTCGTGCTTTCCGCAACTCTTCCCTATCCATTGCAACTCTCGCTCAACTTCCAGAATGGGTTAGTGTTGAATTTCCACGACCTTGGGACTAGGATAGAATCTTAAAATCTTTGATGCTACCAAACCAAGAATCTCAATGATACTACTTTGCACAAAGGAATATAAACAACAATAAATCACACATGAACATAATATAGACAACTTTTTTACAATTTGTATAATAACCCAACTTCATTATATTAAACAACATATAATACAACGGTCTAGGGCTCTCGTACCAGGGATAATGGCCCTCATACATCCACTAGTACAAGATACAAAACTAGGGCTTGGTGTCAGTCCATCGACAACCAATCTACCCTCAACAAGATACTTTGACCATCTAGCTGATGAAGTCGACTCTCTCAGCTCCCCTCGGTAATACCCTGAACCTACCCAGTCCTTCGGCTCCCAATTTGTAGCTCCTGCCTCTATCAATGCTCCATGTCCATCTGACCACTAAATCTCGGCTATCCAATTTGTTCACTAGTTGATCGTTCATCCATCAACACATCAACACATCGAGACTCCTGTCGAGATGTTCACAACTCCACTTGTGAACAACTCTCAATCTGCCCACTGCCGCTTCTCAGCCACTCAGGGACTTCAGCTTACTATGGTCTTCTTGTGCTGCACCGATGAAGACCAACATAGGGCATGAAGGACTGCCACCTATCACTACAAGATGTCCATCTCCCACAATGAACACAGGCTAGGAGGACTGCCCATCATCTATTGTAGAAGTCCTTCTCCACACACAAGTCTCAAGCTCCACAACCCACTCCTGGTTGATCAGACCCTTGAGCTCAACAACTGCCTCTCTTGCAACTACCTTTCTCCATCAAGGTGTTGCTCACCAGGCTCCAACTTGGACACTATCACAATGTCGTCCAGTAGACCATAAGTGCCCAATCCACGTTCACACTTGGTCCACTCACACGCTGCCCTCCAACAGTCCACGAGTGACCAAGTCCACACTGTAGCATCTGCACCTAGTTAGGGCATCCTCACACCTAGGAGATCCTTACACATGGCTGCCCACAAACTTCTCATCAACTGCCCTTTGTTGCTGCAATAGAGGAGCTATTGCAAAAATCTAGGCTCCAAACTTCATTGTGAAACTGCCCACTAGTTAGGGCTTCTAACATGCCATGTCAACCCTACCTCCTTGGCTTCCACAGGCTACAACAACTTTGACCCTATCTGGTCAACAAACTGTGACCCAACACACCTTTAACTGCTGCTCCAAATTAGTTTGTACTGCTGCAACAAGTCTGCTTCTGTTAGTGACTGGTTAGGGCACCCACAAGATGCAACAACCCTTAGAATAGTCACTAATCAGCCCTTAAATTACTGCGGCCTCTTCTATTATAGGTCTCCTCCACCTTGCTGAAAGGATAGGGCATAGAACAACCCTCAACTAGCTCCATGCTTGCCCTCATTGAGATGCTATAGCCTGCAGCCTAGCACTTAGTTTGGTTGTTGCACAAAGCACCCTCCAAACACAGATTTAACCCCATACAATGCCTCCAAATAGACCTGTTAGTCTCTTTGCCTCCACGTTGCTAGATAGGGCTTCAATTAACCCCACAAAAACCCTACGCATAACCTTTCTTTGTGGATAAGGGCCTGCGGCCTTACCGTAGGTCTATCCTCCTTCCACGCCCTGCTGAGATAGAGGTTCCAACCCTCAATGTAGCCCTTAAACAACCTACAAACCTTACCTCTGCTCTCAGCTTCCTTCCTGCAATCTCGGCCTCCAAAACTAGCCCTGAAACAGTCCTCAAATCGCCTCACTGTGCAGTCTTTTGGTGCGGCCTTCAAGCACAGGGCCTCGACCCTTCCTCTAGCAAGACTTGGCCTCCAACCAGCCCTTGGTCACTTGCGTAAACCCTTAAAACAGAACCTCCTCTTGCTGCGGCTAGGGCACAAAGATAATCCTCCTCGAATGAGTCTTCCTTTTGAGAATGCGTTGCACAAATGGATGATAAAATGACACCAACTCACCCTCTATTTATACACAAATGAGGGGCTCCACGAATTGACGAAGAGACATGTCCCTTGGACGAATTCACTTCAAGCCTACATGACTTGACTGTCCATTAATTAATTGTCAACTTCAAAAACTCATATCTTCGTTTCTAGAGCTTCGATTTGAGTGATCTTTGGAGCGTTGGAATCGGCACGCCAAGCTCTATCACCTCAAATTTTCTCAAGCTCAAATTCATCATGGTTTTGGCCCAAATCCTGATGGGTGCAAAACCCCAAGCTTGGGTTTCAATCCCACAAGCCTACTTGTGGCGCTTTGCCCTCCAATTGTCGATAACTAGGGCTTGGAGTACCTCCCAACCTACACAAAAATCAACAGTTAGCACCTCCCTCAAAGACCCCACCCCCAGCACGAGGGTTTTATGTTACCATATTAGATTGAGGAAACAAGAACAATCTTTCTTCTACCATGAGAACTTTAATCCACAGAGGGATCTCCTTCAACAACTGTCCTCTTAACTGTTGAAAAATCTAGGGCATTCAATGTTAACAATTTGTTTGCTTGATAATTGCTTGTGATATGTTTTTACTGCTTAACTTATGATCTTTCTTTCTTATCTTCTTAGTGTGTTCTTTTCATCAAGACAATTACCAATAAATAAAGACAAGTGACACAGTATATAGGCTTCTCTAGCCAGGGCCAAAAACTCTCACCTCTTGAGAGGAAAACCCAATAAAATTCTTCCTCTAGATCTTCAATTGATAAGTACCAAGACCATGATATAGACTCTTGACTATAGTATCCTCCCAAGAACCTTGTCACCAACCTTGATGTTCTGCCTCTTCCTTCCTAGAGAAACTCGGTCTCTATCTCTTATATTGCACCTTCACAACTTCCCTAGAGAATTTCGGTCTCTAGGTCTTCTAGAGAGAACATTAGTCTCTACTTTGATCACTTAGTAGAGTCTCTCTCGTGCTGCCCCAGGAAAATTTCACTTCCTTAACTTCGCACTGCCTAGAAGAATCTGTTGCACAGACTTTGTACTTCCCAGAAGAATCTGTTGCCCAAACTTCACACTGCCCAGAAGAATTTGCTACCCAGACTTCGCACTGCCCAGACTTCACACTTCCCAGAAGAATCTTCACTATACCCAGAAGATGATGTCCCAAAAGAATCTACTGCCCAGACTTCACACTTCCCAGAAGAATCTTCACTATTCCTAGAAGATGATGTCCCAAAAGAATCTTCACACTTCTCTTTTGATGTTCCTTCACTCTCCTTTTAGCCCTCTTTCTTTTTCCTTCTCTTCGCTCTTTTCCAATGAATGCTTGTCTGAAGTGTGTGTCTCCAAATGAGGCCAAGTAGGGCTATTTATACCCTTCTTCGCTGCCCATTAGGCCAACTTCATTTCACAGTTTCTTCATGGTTTGTAGGCCAACTTGAAGGGGTTTGGTGACAAGCTCTTGGAGGATACTTTACATAGACAATATTGACCTATTACAAAGTGTAACATGACTTCATTTACATGAAAATGACTCTTTTATGTCTAGATGAATAAACCCTAAAGACTCTCAATGGGAGTCTTGACTCGAAAACAAAATCCCTTGCTCATGAAACCCATGAAGCAAGTCAATAGAATAATTACATTTTTCTTATTTACATTTCTTTACATAAAATCATAATTACATGTCATTATGAAGATCGAACCTAATTATACTTTTCAACGCTCCCTCTTAACTAGGGAGGTATTCATAATGGTACCTTGGACTTTTTCAATCTGAAAAATCTCTCATAAGAAGAATTCAGATTTGTAAATAATTTGTGTAGCATCATACCAACCAACATTTATATAGCAAGGCCTTGACTAATAACTCTATCTTTCCACAAGATCAGAGCAAAATGTTGGCAAGACCAATGATTTATAGACATACTCATCATTGTCTGTCTCAGAACATACCCCACCTGGGTTATCTCAAGATATGCTCCATAAGGACTATTCTTTTCTTGGACTCCCTAGTCCCAAAATAATTTCGGTCCTCCACGACTACTCTTTCATGGGATTCCCTATCTCATCCCACAAGAGCATTGGATGCTAAATGATTACACAATCCTCCATTCCGTCTTCTCAGGTGAAGCACATAACAACATGTCTATCACTCCTTCTTATACCAGGAGGTTTTATTCCATTAAGGGAATGTACTCATTACTATCACAGAGGAATGTACCTAAGCTTTTGGCATAGGAATTTCCGAGTTTCTTCCAAGTAAGAAACTTCTTCTCAGGCTCCCTCTTAACCAGGGACTTATAGCAGCTCTTTATGTGGAGATCCTAAAACAATTAGCTGCATGAAGAGCTCCTTTCTTTGATGTCATGAATTTTCTTCTATGATAAGGAGTCTTCATCCTTTGGGAACTTCTATATATAGGTCATAGATCATTTATCAATTTTGTTCATTAGTCAGTCATGTCCTCAACTCATCAGAAAATGATCTATCATATTTTCCATCTGGCTTTGCTTTATGTCATTTTGCTTTGATGCCATATTTCCAGAAGGACATTACATCCTTCTTTATGGTCTGTTTGGAAGTCCTTCACAGATCTTCCCTTTGACAGTCCTACCTAAGCCCATCTAGATGTTAGTTAAAAAATAATCAATGAACACTTCAAATCAGAGTTACCTTTGTGATGATCTTTCACCATAACATCTTCCTGTAAGTATCGGCATCCTGCATGCAGATTGACATATCTCCCACATTGTGTATTATCACGATCTCTTCCTCCCTTCTCTTGCACACTTCATTCCTAGGAGCTTTCAATCAGAGTTCCTTGATTGTAGTCAACTTCCTCATGATTCATATATTATGTTGATTTCATCTAGTGTGACTTATGCTATTCCGCAATTCTTGGGAGGAGGGGATTCTTTCTTCTCTTGATCAGATTTTTTGGGATGGAAATAGTGATCCATAACCATATGACACGAATTTTTACCATAATCTATGTGAGCATACATACCTCATCCTTTTCTTTCAATCATCCAAACTTCTTGTAGTAGCTTTATTCAAAAGGACTTTATCCTTTAGACCTGCTTTCTTGTTGTGTCATCATACCATCATCCTTTGAATCCCACAAGTTGGAATTCATGATGAAAACCTTTTGCTTCCTTTCTCTATCAGTGAATCCTTTGATGAGAATTCTGTCAAAGGAACTCAAGATGTTTCATATCCTCATTCGATAGATGTTTTCTTCTATGACGATCTAGACGATGATGACCTCTGCTTCTATAAGTATTAATGAGGTTTCCTAAGAAATTTCATATTTTTAAAATCGGTAGGATTTGTAACAAACATACTTTCTACTTCTCATGTCATGAACTCTTATCTCTACTGCTTTTATTACAATGCTTCTTTCTAATGCATCCTATCTGCTTTACATTACTTCCTATCTATAATTTACAAGTGAAAGAAACCTTCTAATGAAGGAGATCATCTTTTAGCTTCTTCCTTCTTACGCTTCTTTGTCTCAGGTTCTTTTACTTCCTTAGTAGAATAGTCATCTTCCCTGTCCCACTTGCAATTAGGACAGTTTCTTCTGCATTGTCCAAAATTGTGACAATCATAGCATCTTACTTTAGCCATGTTCTTCTTTTTCTTCTTTGGGGTACCGAACTTTCCAAATATTTCTTTTTGTTTTGACACTAATTGTTTCCTTCTTTTTGATCTTTTTTCACTTTCATTCTTCATCCTATCTCCTTCTACCTTGCAGAGAGACCATAACTTGATGAATGGGATAGCTTCCTCTTCCCTAGTGGCCATGAGGTTACCTTGTTCATCAGTTAATGCATTTAGAATAGCGGCGAGTATTTAGTTATCGGATACTTTGTTTCCCAAATCCTTTAGTTGTTCTTTTATTAGAGAGGCATCATGATATCCCTTCATCCTTTGATACTATCAATTTATGAAGTTTAGATCTAAGTGTTAAGATCTTTTCTACCGTGCTTCTAGATAAAAGTCCTTCCAGCTTATCATATATTTCTCTAGATGTCTCTAGCTTTGCTACATAAGAAATAAGTGAATCTTTGATGGACTCCTTGAGTATCTTTTGAGCCTTGAGATCCTTTTCCATGTATTCAGATAATGCTAGTCCTTCGGATGGCTTGGAGAGCTTCCCAAGCGACCAGCTTTTGATCTTCCTTAAAACATGAAGTCATTTTCCTAGATTATATTATAATAAGAGGCACTTACTTGTGAAGATCAAATCTTCAACTTTGATGATGAACTTGTTGCTTCTTGCTTGAAATCTTTCAGTGAGGGAGAACTGCCTTTTGCCTCAAGAGAGAGGATTGACTTTTGATTCAATCTTCCTTAGATTTAACGAGCTTCCACTTCCTTTGATGATGTGATGATATCTGAAGTGCTTTTAGGGTTTCTGCTTCTTTCTTAAAGATGATTCCTAGTGTGTCAACTTGCTTTGACTACCCCTTCTTGTCTTCAACAGCTTAGCTTTGATTCAATGTTGAGAAATCTAGGGCATTCAATGTTAACAATTTCTCTGCTTGATAATTTCTTGTGACACGTTTTTACTTCTTAACTTATGATATTTATTTGTTATATTCTTAGTGTGTTCTTTTCATCAAGATAATTACCAATAAATAAAGATGAGTGACACAGTATATAGGCTTCTCCAGCCAGGACCAAAACCTCTCACCTCTTGAGAGGAAAACCTGATAAAATTCTTCTTCTAGATCTTCAATTGATAAGTACCAAGACCATGACATAGACCCCTGAATATAGTATCCTCCCAAGAACCTTGTCACCCATATTGATTTTTTGCCTCTTCCTTCCTTTGCCTTTCCTCCTAAAGAAACTCAGTCTCTATCTCTTATACTGCAGCTTCACAACATCCCTAGAGAATATTGGTCTCTAGGTCTTCTAGAGAGAACCTCGATCTCTACTTTGATCACTTAGTACAGTCTCTCTCTCGCTGCCCCAGAAGAATTTGACTTCCTTAACTTCCCATTGCCCAGATTACGCACTTCCTAAAAGAATCTGCTACCTAGACTTAACACTTCCCAGAAGAATCAGTTGCCCAAACTTTGCACTTCCCAGAAGAATCAGTTGCCTAGACTTCGCACTTCCCAGGAGAATCTGCTGCCCAGACTTTGCACTTGCCAGAAGAATTTTCACTATACCCAGAAGATGATGTCCCAAAAGAATCTTTGCACTTCTCTTTTGCTGCTTCTTCGCTCTCCTTTTAGCCCTCTTTCTTCTGCCTTCTCTTTGCTCTTTTCCAGTGAATGCTTGTCCAAATTGTGTGTCTCCAAATGAGGCTGAGTAGGGCAATTTATACGCTTCTTCGCTGCCCTTTAGGCCGACTTCATCTTGTTGTTTCTTCATGGTTTGTAGGCCGACTTGAAGGGGTTTGATGACAAGTTCATGGAGGATACTTTACATAGAAAATATTGACCTATTACAGAGTGTAACATGACTTGATTTACATGACAATGACTCTTTTATGTCTAGATGAATAAGCCCTAAAGACTCTCAATGGGAATCTTGACTCAAAAACAAAATCCCTTGCTCATGAAACCCATGAAGCAAGTCAACATAATAATTACGTTTTTCTTATTTACATTTCTTTACATAAAATCATAATTACATGTCATTATGAAGACTAAACCTAGTTACGCTTTTCGACATTAACCCGTATTTGAATACCACTTTTGCTTTGGAAAACGATTGGTGATTCTCTGTAGCAAACTCAATGATATATCTTTCCAATGTAGCTTGTACCCAAAAATCAATGGCCATGGTATGTTCACGTTCCCACCCAAGTAAAGCTGCCAGATCAGTTGTAGTCCAAGTTCTAAATATTCGACCAAAACTCCCAACACCCAAGGAATGTTGCAACCTGCTTAACTAATGATACAATTTTTTAGGGAATTTGTACCAAAAGATTTTGTATTGTTCGTAGGCAGGCTTGGAAAGTAAGATATCGTCACAAACCCAATCTAGGTTTTTATGCCTTAGTTGTGCCTATTGGTAAATGAAGGCATCAAACTTCTCTTCCCACCATTCTCGAATACTGTTTTTGATGATCCTAGTCACCATTATCTAAAACCCTAATTAATCTTCAAGTCTCGACAAAAAAACCATTTGTTGGTGAGAAATTTTACTATAGAGACCCAGGGTTCTACTGTGGGGTGCCAACAAAGAGCCCGTTGTAGTCTAGCATAATACCAACATAAGGGAAGAAAGTCTCACTCGAGGCGTGCCAAGACTTATGTGCGATTATTAGGGTTTAGATGGTGACATGATAGATTAAATCAATAAAAACATACATCACTTTCATTACCATTCATAGATCAATTAAATAGCCTTTTGCACAAGAGATAAATAATCACATCCATTCAAAAAGTGATTGTGTTTATGTGCCTACTTTAAAATTTTGAGATTCAATGTTTTTGTTTTGTTTAAAGCTCGCCATTCTATTAAGTCAAAGAAATTTTACATCAGAGTTTCAACACAGAAATTGGTTGACCAAAAGATAGGCTTGACTAGTAGTGCAAGTTCAACTTTTTTAGATTCCAAAAACTCCTTAAGACCAACTTATGAGGCATGTAGAAGGCACTGACAGGTATTATTTGCCGCTCACTGACAAATTTGAACTTCAGCTTCCAAGAGCTGATATAAACATGACCCCAAAAAAGATACTAGAAACAAAATCTAATTAACCTAAATGCCATTCATTTCTGAGATAGAATGTACAAGCCAAAGGAACAGAGCAGTTCTGAATCCAAACTTGCATTCCAATTTCCTCTGCGTGTACTGCGGCTCAAACGACTCCTTGAAAGTCTCCTCGAAATGCCAACAATTTGGAGGAAGAGAGATCCTCACGAGCCAATACCCTGCAGCGAGCAGACTATTTACCAAATTTTGATGTAGCGCAATTTCCTTGACTTCTTGAAGCTCCTTAGGAGGTGCAAACTTCCTCCTTATCTTCAACTTCCTTGTCGGCTTGGCACTTTCACCACAAGGAACACTCATTTCTCCCTTGATGCATACCCAATGTTGACTCACCTTAATGCTACTATTAATTCTTAGAGATAGCTCCCAATTCCGTCTAGAAACAGAGTAACCCGTTGCTGTCTCTGCCAAGAGTATGATTGCCATGAGCATGATTACCAAAACCTTGTGAATTGTCCCCTTCGGAGCTTGAATGTAAAATTTTGGGATCCAATGTTAAGTTTTGTGTGATGTGTCTATTTATCTCTTATGCAAAAAGTTCTTTAATTGATCTGTGAATGTTAATGATGGTATGTATGTTTTGATTGATTTAATCTATCTTGTCACCATCTAAACCCTAATCATCACACATAGGTCTCGGCATGCCTCGGGTGAGACTTTCTTCTCTTACCAAAGATTGAATATGCCGATGTTATGCTAGACTACAACGGGCTCTTTGTTGGCACCCTGCCGTAGAGCCCTTGGTCTCTACAGTAAAATTTCTTGCCAACAAATGGTTCCATTGTCGAGACCTGAAGATTAACTGAGGTTTTAGATAATGGTGACTAGGATCATCAAGAGTAGTGTCTGAGAATGGTGGGAAGAGAAGGTCAATTCCTTCATTTATCAATAAACACAACTATGACAAAAAAACCTAGATTAGGTCCGTTACGAGATCTTATTTGTCAAGCTTGCCTGTGATAAATACGAGATCTTTTGGTGCATATTCCCTGAAGAATTGTATCATTGATTAAGTAGGTTGCAACATTCCTTGGGTGTTGGGGGTTCTGGTTGGATCTTTAGAACTTGGACTACAACTGATCTAACAAATTTACATAGGTTGGATCGTGAACTTACCATTGCCATCTGTTTTTGGGTACAAGCTATATTAGAAGGATATCATTGACTTTGTTGCAGAGAATAACCAGTCGTTTTCCAAAGCGGAAGTGGTATTCAAATACAGGTTAAGAGGACGGTTGCTAAAGGAGATCCCTTTGTGGATTAAAGTTCTCATGGTAGAGGAAAGATTGTTGTCGTTTCCTCAATCTAATGTGGCAGCATAAAACCCTCGTATCAGGGGTGGGGAAAGAGTTGCAAAAAGCACAAGATTTTAGAGTGATTAGGATGGCACAAATATTTGATGAATGGAGGGAACGAAAGTTATGTGAGATTAGAAGGCAAAGGGAGTTGCAGTAGATAGGGGAAGTGTTGAGCAGTCTAGAGTTGTAGAGAGAAGAGATGAGTAGCTTGAAATTGTGGAATGAAGTAGTAGAAGGATCAAGCTCTAGCGTACGAGAGGGAGCTCAGGGAGATGAGTTAGGAAACCATAGTAAGAATAGTAAGGCCCATCAGGAATCAAATGGAACCTGACCTTCGAAAAACACCAGATCAGAGGATCTCGATGTCTGATCTAAATACTCTTGCAGATGAGGAAATGAATTTTGTTATGAGAAGATTGTTCGATGAGGGTGATTCTTCCCCGAAAGGTAGTAGTCTGCAAGGTAGCAGCTTGGTTGGCTCTCTCCCTGTCGTTCCCCTTGTACCCTATCAAAACCTTGTAAGTTTCATTTCCAAGTTAGTTAAGACTCTGAAATTCCATGACATTCATAAGGTGTATTTGGTTGATAGTTCTGGTAGCAGTAGTCAATCACATTTTGCAAATTATTCGCAACTTGGTTTGGGAGGATTTATCTTAATTTCACCTGGAGATACTCCAATGGATGGAAATATAGCTGGATCATTTACTCGGTGTCTTGAGTTTTCAAGCCGAGATGAGGACGCAAAGCAACATTGTTACTTATGTGAAGCTATATGGAGATCTAGACAGACTCTAGATGACTCTAAAGTGAGTGATTTTTAGACCACATTGAGACATAGAGCTCTTCAGTGGTTTTTTAAATGGTCAACAATAGTTAAAATTCCAACTTTGGATACAGTTAGACAAAAACTCATAAAGGATTTTAAGCTGCCATAGTCTGAGTAGTAGAGCTTGGCTGAGTTGTGGGATATTAAGCAACGAGAAGGTGAGACTACATGGGAATGTATGCAACAATTCAAAGATGTTGTCGGGAAGCTGACTTATCCGATTCATCCAGACCATCAGAAGGAATGGTTTATCAAAACATTGTAGCCATTGACCAAGATCCCTCTAACGTAATAGAAAATTGATACTATATAGGATGCATTGCAACAAGCTGTGAAGATTGAAGTGATGGCAAGATATCCTAATGACTTTAGAGCAAGTGCTGCTTCTGGCAGTCCTGCTATAATTGGTTTGCAAGATCAAATTGTTGATTTAACTGAAAGGCATGTTGACCACTCCGTGTCAACGACCCCATAGCAGTACACCCCCTTTTTTGCAAAAGGGAAATCGCCTGATTGATGTGTCAGTGTCGTTCAACTATCACCATCAACTTGATCATCATGTTATAATGTAAACCCATTCTGCATGTATATGATGCAAATAATCTCAGCAGAACCGTGTCATGTATGTAATAACCTAGGTAAACCTACCTTTCTATTGACGATCTTCATTTTGGGAGGTTTTTTGTCTCACCGATCCATTCTTAGATGGTCGGCAGCGTTTTCCCCTCCAGTCTTACCCCAAAGTTGGAATGGATTTTGTCGCTAGGATTTTAGGCAAGCCCTAATGTTCTAGATCGAGTCTATGTAAAAGCAATTTGAGAATAATCCTAACTATTTGGTTAGATTATTTTATCACAGATTACTTGGTCTGTTGGATTATATTTGTGTCGCAAAAGTGGGTAATTTGTGACGGTCTATTACAAATGGGTTTTCCCCCTTATAATGTAAAAATATGAAAATCATGATGTAAAGTGTCTTGAGGGTTGGAAAAATAATTTATCCCCTCATAGGGTAATTAATTAAATTTTATGGTCAAAAACTAATTAAAAGCCTAAGCCTAAAATTTAATTATTTCTAGGTCTTAGGTAAATTTAAATTCTCCAAAGGCAAAATTCGTTGGTCCTAAAAATTAAATTTAAAAGGTCTCGGGACTAAGGTAAATTAATTATTTTGACAAATTTTAAACCTTTGATCCCTGGGGGTTAAGTCAAAGTCAAAATTTGGGGAAATTAACTCAAAAATTTAGTTTTTGAGTTAATGAAAATGCATTTAAGTGAAAAATTCGATTCTCTTCAAAAATAAAATATTTTTGCGAATGAGATTAAAAGAAATTTTGATCTTCATCAACGGTTGAGATTACTTTGACAAGGATCACTCGAACTAGTCGTTGGAGGATTTATCTTTAAATAGGAGGTCATTTGTCAGTCGATCTATCCGATATTTGAGTCGTGTGCCTAACAAGAAGCTCTTGTGTAATCTTTTTTCTGTATAATAAAGAAAAACTTTGGGGTTAATTTCTGCTAGTGTTCTCTTCATGGGAATACTGTAAGATGTTTTATTTTCATGCATAATTTTTTCTAAAGCCATTGATGGTAGCTTCTGAAGAGTGATTTGAGCATAGGTATCTTGCTCAGTCGCAGGGGTTTGAATAATAATCTAAATTTTGAACGTAATAAAAGGTATCTCTATTTGTCTAAGTTTTATTATTATTTTCTCGCTCTATTTTTAATGGTTAGATCGAGTTTTGCAGGGAAATATTGATTTAGATCATGGGGCGTTCGGGGAAGTTTTCAGTTGGACCAGCCAACTCCCGATCCGTATTTTCGGAAGAGCCCAGCTAAATTAATCTCGGGCTTATCATAAGATTTTTTGTTTTATTGACGCATGAGGGTTTTGAGTTAGCATCTCCTTTAATTTTTTTTTTAGCATAATGATAGATCTGACTACTTAGAGCCTTTAGTTTGTAAATATTGTATTTTTCTGACGTGGGTTTTTTTCTAGGTTTTTAATTTCATCATTGTATATATCGTTTGGGTGTTTTCTTGTTGCCATGCAACTGCAGATCTAAAAGAGAATTTTTATAAGCCAGATCTAGGCCCTTGAGGGTAAGATCTAGCCTTATAATCATTTTGCAAGGGCATTATTCAATTTTTTTACAGTTCAAGGTTTTAAAATTTTAAATCTGCAAATTTTTTAGGACAAAGCTGAAACATAAGAATATATCATTTTAATCAAAATTAATGGGAAATTTTTAAGGTTTTTTGGCTACCATTTTCTGTTGCGATTCGTCACCTCTCTCTGCAATTTTTTTGACTTATTTTACGCTGCATTTTCCTTTGCTGCCTGCGTTTTTCTTTTTCTTTCTTCCTCAGGCAGCCTTCTTTTCTCTTGCTATGTTTTTCTTCCTTCATTTTTCAGTTTCTAACCACTAAGTTTTTTCGCAGTTTTTTTCCAAGCTCTTCCCTCTCATCCACAACTCCTCTCTACTGCGTTTTTCCCATTTTTTGCCGCTCCCTAAACCCTCTTATCGCTGCAAATACCTTGTCCTTCATCATCGCTGCCTTCGTATCCCTTCAAAACATTGCATAACCTTCCTCACATCCCTCATCCTCTTCTCTGCTCTTGGCCCATTAAAAATTTAATTCATTAAGTCTTTTTTTTACATTTCGTCACATTAAGAAATTTAATTGATCATTTACCACATTAAATTTAACACAATAAAAATTGCCTAAGGAATAATGAAATTGTTAATCTAAAGTTCCTTCTTGGTGTCTTTTTGTGTTAAAGGTAAAATTTAAAGGAGAATTTTGTGGTATTGACAATTTAATTTCTCTATAGTCAAACATGCTTAATAATCTTTTAAATCGTCTCTAAAGATTGAATATAGGAGAACGATAGACTTTTCTAGATTTGGGTCATTAAATAAAAATCATTTAAATTCTAGGATTGTGAATTTCTTAGCATTTGAATTTCATGGTTCTTCATGGTATTTAGATCTTTCGAAATTTAATTGCTATACTATTTTGCATGTTTCTTCTGAATAACTTGATTGTTTTTCTTCAAGTAGGTTCATGGTTAATTGAACATATAAGGCACTGGTCTAAAAATCATTTCTATCTTGTGGTTGTGTCTTATTCATTTCAGTTAATCAGAACTTATCTCATTTTCATTAAGCTATTCAACCTTAAGTCTCCTAGAGCCTGTGTTCCACAAGTTTCCTCCATCCATTTACCCTTAGGGATTACCTCCCTTGACTTGTCTAGGAGAGAGTCTAAACAGAGTGAGTAAGGATTAGAGTGAAAACCCTTACTTTGAGCGTTGTCGCGATGCCTAGACACTTTGTGCGACAACAAGGCCCAAGGACATGAACACTGCCAAACCCAATCAACCGCAAGTTTGGTGTGCAATTTGTCATACTAAGGGGCATCATGCTATCGAGTGCTTGAGGTTACGAGTTGTGGGACCTTCTAATGTACTGCTAGGACCCCCTCCTCATGCAGGTTCTTCTGGAGGAGTTGTGTAAGTCTCAACAAGTGTTCCTTTTCAAGGACATACCCAGTACTATGCATTTCCAAATCAACAAGGTATGTCTTCTGACGAGTATTGTGAAATTTGTCATACCTATGGCCATTCTCCTCGACTCTATCTTATATTACAAAAATATTCAATTGTGTTAGGATATTCCGACACATAGGAAATAATTAAGTATAACATGGTCTAGTGTATAGTTAGGTAAAGTGTGTTTCTTTAGTATGTACTTTTTGTAACTTACAATCTGACAGTCACTATATGTTCTAGACATGAAGTGATCTAACGGTTCATTCTCTCCTTGGTATTATCGATACTTGATCCATGGCTTAACACCCGATTGGTCCATGATCTCTATTTAAAGAGCATGGAGGGTCATTTGTCCGGTGACCGTTTATGAGAGAAGCTTATGTAAATTTACTTTCTTTTTATTAATAATATTGCCTGAAGTGGCCACGTTGGCTCAGGTCGTGCATTGTTTCCCTCTTTGAGGGTTTTAACCATGTCAAGAATACTGGTCTACTGATTTGTGATCTGTTTGTGAGCAGTGTCCTTTGGTGTTCAATCTAAGGAACTTACCCTGTAAATTTCTACAAAATGTCCCTAATAATATGTTTTGCGAGTTTTATGGGTTTTCCACTGACCATACAGACCAATGCAAAGCCTTGGACGCTCTGGCTGATCGACTAGATCGTACCTCTTTTTAGGTGAATGAGTCCCCCCGCGGAAGAGGAGGAGAAGGATACAAAGAAAGGGCTAGGGGAAGAGGTTTTGTCTACTGTTATAACTGTGACTAGGAAGGCCATGTAGCTCGAGACTATCCATTACCAAGAAGACCTTAATGTTAATATTCCCGAGTTAATGCCCATGCAACAGGAGACTGCCCTGAGTTGATTGCCCATTGGGAGGAGTGCAACAGGCAAAGGGGGGCTAACTTGATCAATGGAGAACCAAGAAAGCCAAAAGCACTTCTGCAGCTTAATATTAATATCATTACCAGAGGAGGTAAGTGGATTGGAGCTGATAAAGACGTGCCTAAATAACCTGTTATAACAAAATCCGCACTCCCAAGAAAACCGTATGATCCCTACCAACAAAAGGAATATTATAAGGATGTTGTTGAGATTTTTAAATAGTGAATCTCTTCTTATAGTCCTAAAATCATAGATCAGGAGAAAAGACAAGCAAATAGTCCTCAGTTCTCTCAAGGAACAACGCAACCTTTCATGGAGTGGTTCAAATTGTTCTTGCATATTTTCAATGATAAGTAGTGGTCTGGTTAGTTGCAATGAGCAATTGTCTGGTCAATTGTGGAAGAAACTGAAAAGCGTTGTAAAAGATGAGGAGCTTGTTAGAGTCGGTCTTGTCGCCCTCCATCAGCGATCAAAGCTATTTGCATTTGCATAAATAGGTGTCTCATCAGTGTCAATTTTTGCATCCCATTAGGCATGCCATAACCCTGATGGAGGAGCTGGTGTCTTTGTCCCCCTCTTGGCATTGCTGGATCAGGTCATTTCAGTCCTTAGTCACTTTCAAGCTTGTCTTGTCTTGTCTTGAAGGTCAATGAGTGCCCAGCAAGCCAGAGGGAGGAATTGTAAACATGTTTCTTCGCAAATTTCAATCTTGTACAGTTAATGTTCACCTTGGATTTAAAAACTCTGTTTTTAAAGCCAAGGTCATTTTTTTAAATTTTTGTAAAAAGTGATGAAATTTCAAAAAACTTCCAGAGACAGCATGTAACCATGGCTCCCTTGCCAAGATCCCTCAGATGTTGTCCCTGCAAAAATTATCAAAGAAAAGCATCAAATCAACCAATTTCAGGATAAAAGGAAACCATGTGGGTTGTGACATGAAATTAATTCAAACAAGGCTATAAAAGCCCTAATCTCCCTCTATCAAGCCTCATTATGCATCCAAGTGATAGAGCAACTGATTGCAAGACTGTTTGAGTGAAATTTGTGAGCTTGACAGATGCGCGACCCGTCAGACCACCGCTCCGCCAGGCAAAATCCGCCGGTGGTTGGGCGCGACCCGTCAGAGGCGCGCGACCCGTCAGCACCCTCTTTGTAAAACCGCCTCCAAATTCACCAAGGAGCCCCAAATTGCCAAATTTTTCAAGGTAGGCCCTCCATCACGAAAAATTATTGCTTGCTACAGTTTAAGAAGATCATGATTGTATTTTTAAAGGTCTTCATTTGCAAGTAAAAGTCTCCATTGTGCTTTTGGGCTTAAAGTTGTCCAAATGTCAGTCCATATCATCATTCAGAGAGTTGTCATCATCATATTAGATTCCATTGGGTCATTTTACACCTTGTTCATGCTTCAGTTGTGCCCAGGCAAGGTCATTTCCCTCTCCTATGGTTTTGAAGCCAATTTCTCTTGGACGGTCAAATCATCGGCGAAACTTGTTTCCAGATGTTCATACACCTTCCCCTATCCTTAAAGTACCTTATCAAACACTTCCCATCCCTTAGATCCGCCAAATTCCTCATTTTTGCACAAACCCTAGTTTCTAGCTACAACCTGGCAATTTTCTAGGTTTGGCCTGTGTTTTGCCCTTTTGGACCCCTTCCCCTCACTCAATCTCTGAGATTCCACTTTCCCCTGCTTCCTAACATCCCTCCCCACTCCCAAAAATTTCCCCAAGAATTTAGAAGCCTCTTATCCCTTTCATTTCGCTCCATTTCGACAAAATTCCTTGTTTCACACATCGGGGCAAGTTTCACTCAAATGATGTTCCAGAGCAATAAAAGATGAATTTTGGAAAACTGAGAGAGGTTTTTGTCCATAACATGCCAAAGAAGAAAAATCTCATTCACTTTTTGCACAGGTGCCATGGTTTTAAAGAAATGTCAAAAATACCGGCGAGAACGAAGGTGCTCCAAGGACGGTTGGCCAAAGCACAAAAACGAAGGAAAACGCCCGATCCACTCCAAATTTTGGCCAAAGCCTCTTTGACTGAGCATGGTACTTTATTGGGGACTCTAAGCCCAAATTTCAAGAAATTTGGAGAAAATTTTGTCAATTGTGAATTTTTTGTGCAATTTACAGGTTTTGTCCCATTAACGGGTCTCACCCCGCGCGCGACCCTTCATCATGGCAACTCCTTTTGGCGAAAACTCAGCATTTCTAGATTTTTCATGCAAAGTTACATATTCCCATGGATGGACTTGAGATTTTGTGCAGTTTTGGTCCCCCAAAAGGTCAAAAAACTACCAAAAAATGACTTTGTGGCCCTTTTTTGAGTTGCAGAAACCAGTCTTGGGAGAATTAAGTTTTGACAGGGCAAATGACCTCCAAATTCAAAAATTCCAGTTGGGTTGGAAAGTAGACTCACAGAACATTCGAACAAGCCCACTTTTGCTCAACTTGGCCACCTGCAAGTGCCTCAAACATCGCTCCAAAGGCGCGCGACCCGTAAGGCAGTTTTTGCCAGATTGCATTGTACAGCCCAAAAAACGCAGTTTTGACCCAATTTGACTTTTTGGGGTGGAAGATGATTATCTTTGATGTAATTATTGTAACTCTAAGACACTTTTACTCTTGTTTAACACTTCTAGAAGATTCATTCATGTAAAGGGTAAATATTTAATGAATGGATTGGTTTCCTAGCTTATAGAGGCAAGTTGTTTTGACTGCTTAGATTGTAGTGCTTAGTTTAGAAGTGGTTGAAACAACTCCTAGGATAGTGAGCTTGACCCATGGAGGCAGGGAAAGAAGTTAGATCATCTATATTATGTACTTTCTTGCTCATGTTCATGGTTGGACTCTTGAGGGAGAAGCTATCATTGTATTATTTCACTTGTATCTCTGCAATTTTTGGCTAAGGAAGACCAGGGTTTTGCAGTCCTTTTTGGGATTCTTGTGGTTTCATGTATTGATGGAGTGCTTCTTAATGTTCTTGTAAGTGTGTTATGTGATTCATCTCCTTTCTTTCCTTCTGCATATTAAACAAATGAAGTGTTAAAGTAAGAATTCATGCTTGCCATGCTCTGCTTTTAAATTTGTTTAATTTCTATGTTTTCTACTGTTTAAGGAGAATTCAAAGTATTATTTTCTCTCCTTAGCTCCTCACCGGTCTTTTCCATCCACTCACCTCAATCAAAGGCATCAATACGGTCTCCTACCTCGCCCCAAAGAACCCCCTGCAGAAACTGTGTCAAATCCCCGCACCCAAAATTGCAATTCCTCAATTTGCCACCAAAAACTCAAAAAAACCCCAAATTAACCTTTTTAATCAGTTTACTAGCCTAATATCAGTGTTACCTTGTTGGTCATCTCATCCCATTGAAGATCTGCCGAGATTGACCGGAGAGAGCCTTCTCCTGCCCCGTAGGGCTAGCTACGAGGCTAAATGGTTTGATGTAGCCTTGAGGTTTACCTTTCTCAGCCTGAGGTGAAATTTCAAGCGCTAACAGAGCTTTTAGAGCGTCCCATTTCCGTGAATTTACTAGAACGAAACAATAGACGAGTTCACCGCAACAAGCCCAAAAATGGAAGAGAATTCGGTACTAATGCTTAGATTGCGGGATACGAAATTAAAGATACTATGTTGGATCTAGGATTTGGTATGAAGAGTTTACCAAGGAAGACTTGGGAGGCGCTGGGAAGACCCAAGTCGGTGTTTTCTCTTATCTAGCTGTGAATGGTGAATAAATACTGCATTCTTTTTACTGGTTGTCTAGAAGACATAGAAGTCGACATTGTTGGAGTGAAGATCTATACTGATTTTGAAGTCAACGACATTATTGGGGATAAAGACCCATATCCAACATTATGAGGAGTTGATTGGGCTTTCGAGAATTATGCCATCATTGATTTAAAGTGAGAGACTATGACTTTTGAGGTAGATGGAGTTCGGGTATTTAGCGTTTGGATCCTTATCAAGGTCCTAGATTCACTGAGCTCATCAATGATGCAAAAGAAACTAATGCTTTGGCTCAACTTTACCAACTAATTGCAGGGAAGAGGGAGGATTATATCAATCCTACAACAGATGGCTCTTTCAGTTGGAGTAGTGTTCAACAACTTGAAGTTGGTGCAAAGGTTGCGTTGGAAGAGTGGCAGCGAGGGATCACGAGTATATTCTAAACGATGCACAACCATCTGATGTACTCGATGGATGGTACAAAGGTAAGGTACTACCCTACTTTTAACGGTATTAGTCCGGTAGCTTATTTTATCAAAGAAGTTGAACTGAATATTGAAGAAAGTCAAAACCTTCCTCTAATGGATGATGCCTTACAAGCTACTCTTGCCTGGTGGTGGGGAGCTCACCGACACCAGTTCCAAATTTGGGATTTAATTAAATCCACAATGCTATGTCAATTCACTGTATCTAAGCAGGGAATGAAAGCAATTCCTATTTTTCAAGGTCATACTGGTCCACAGAAGCATGTTCAAACCTATAGTGCTATTTGGAAGAAGGTTGTATTTCTTACTAAGCTATGGGTACATCAATTCATCAATACTTTGGGCGCTCTCCCTCAAGAATGGTTCCTAAAGGAAGAAATGGAGAGGCAAACAACAAAATGGGATGTATTAGTGTCTCGATTTTGTAGCGATTTCAACTTTTCAGACAAAGATGCACGGATTGTTGAAGCCCTAAAGGAAGTCAAGTGGGTCTTGTTCCCTACTAGGAAGCTGCTTGGTGAATCTTTTAGCTCGTTAAGTCGTGGAATTATACCTGAATCAGGATTTCAAGAAGCACCGAGGTAAGGTACTACCCAAATTTTTAATGATATTAGTCTTGTAATTGATTTTATTGATGAAGTTGAATTGAATATTGAAGAAAGTCCAAGGCTTCCTCTAATGGATGTTGCCTTACAAGCTACTCCTGCCTAGTGGTGCGGAGCTCACCGCAACTAGTTCCAAACCTTGGACTCAGTTAAATCCACTATGCTATGTCGATTCACTGTATTTGAGCGGGGAATGAATGAAATTCCTATTTTTCAAGGTCATACTAGTCTGCAGAAGCATGTTCAAACCTATAGTTTTGTTTGGAAGAAGGCTGGATTTCCTACTGAGATATGGGTACATCAATTCATCCATACTTTGGGCGCACTCCCTCAAGCATGGTTCCTGAAGGAAGATATGAAGAGGTAGACAACAGACTGGGATGTATTAGTGTCTTGATTTTATAGTGATTTCAACTTTTTGAATG
Organism: Pinus tabuliformis; assembly: GCA_031772625.1. Lineage (NCBI taxonomy): Eukaryota > Viridiplantae > Streptophyta > Pinopsida > Pinales > Pinaceae > Pinus > Pinus tabuliformis. The sequence goes on from CM062819.1 coordinate 498,830,753, forward strand.
AAGATGCACGGACTGCTGAGGGCAATCAAGTAGGTTTTTTTCCCTATTGGGAAGCCGCTTGCTGAATATTTTAGCTCTTTAAGTCATGGAATTGTACCTAAATCAGGATTTCAAGAAGCAATTGCTTGCAGAAAAATAAATAGGGTACTTGAGGATGATGATTTAGAAGAGTTAAGGTACTTATCCTTTAAAGAATTTGAAGGGGAAAGAAGCGTTAAGGATGATCCTATGAAGGATGCCCCACATCTAAAGCCTTTGAAGTTGCCCAAGCATAACATTGGTTTTGAAGATAAACCCAAACTAGCATCTATTGGTGATTATTGGGATGAAAAGACCACCAAGGAGATTTTTTATTTGCTTAAGGAATATGAGGATCTGTTCCCTGCATCAGTTTCGGAGCTAAAGGGTATCAAAGGAGATTTGGGAGAGATGAAGATTATTCTAAAACTTGATGCCAGACCAATAAAGCATCATCTCTATCGTTTGCACCCAAGAGTGAAAGAAAAGGTTAAGAAGGAGATTGACAAGATGTTAGCTGCGGGACTTATTTTTCCTGTTGATGATGTGAATGGATTAGCCCCATAGTTATTTGGAATAAGAAAGATTTAGATGATATAAGAGTCTTTGTGGACTACCACAACCTCAACAATTCCTTTGTTCAAGATCCATTTCCCATTCCCTTCAACGATGAAGTGTTAGATAATGTTGTGGGACATGAAGCTTACTCCCTCATAGATGGGTTCTCATCATATCATCAAGTTAGGATTGCGGAAGAAGAGAAGAAGAAAACTACTTTCACCATTGAATGGGGGTCGTATGCCTATCTTGTGATGCCATTTGGTCTTAAAAATGCACCCACATTACTTTCTAGAATTATTATTGCAACCTTCCGCGAGTAGATACATAAGTTCCTTAAGGTCTATATGGATGATTGGACAATTTACAGTCTCTTGAAAAAACACTCAAGTCTCTTGAGAGTAATGTTTGACCGATGTGATAGCTACATATCACCCTAAATTTGAAGAAATATATTTTTGCCGTGCCTTTTGGAACCCTACTGGAACATATCGTATGTAAGGATGGTGTATCAGTGGATCTTTCCAAAGTCGCGATAATTCTCAATATGCATATCAAGCAGTTGAGATCTACATTGGAGCGTATGAGTTATTATTGCAGATTCATCCACAATTATGCAATAATCACTGCACCACCAGAGAAGGTGCTAAAGAAGACTGAGCCCTTCATATAGACCTTTAAGTGTGATGTTGCCTTTGATACTCTGAAGGAAAAGTAAGCAAGTGCTCTGATTTTGGTCTATCATGATTGGAACAAGGAATTCCATCTGCACATTGACGTGTCTGGTATTTCTCTCGGTGCCATCCTTGTGCAACTTGGAGAAGGCAATCTAGACCATCCTATATACTTTACCAGTCTGAAACTCTCTACTGCTGAGCGCAATTGCACCACAATTGATCGTGAGGCTTTAGCAATGGTCTATGCTCTTCAAAAGTTTCACCATTATCTGTTGGGAGGTCATTTTAAATTCTTCATAGATCATTCAACCCTCAAATACTTAGTCAATAAGCCCATGCTGGAAGGGAGGATTTGTCGATGATTGCTGCAATTCAGGTGTTTTCTTTTGAAGTTATTGTAAGACCTGGACAAACCAATGTAGGGCTAGATCATTTTTTTCATTTGGAGTCAGGCGAATATGGAGGGTCTGTTGATGATTAGCTTCCTCATGCAGACTTGTTCAAAGTTGAGGTTCTTCTAGACTATCTTGAAGATATTGCACTTTTCCTAACTACTGGAAGAGAATCAAGCATGACCGCAAGAAGACAAAGGTAAAACACCAGATACAATAGAAGGTAAAACACCTGAATCTGCTCATTACATTGTTGTCCATTGCAATATTGGAGTAAATGAAGATTTGTTTCATACTTCATTTGCTTCTTGGAAAGATCAATGGCTACTTGATACAAGGGCAACCTGCCATATGCATTTTTGGAACGAGTTATTTGAAGACCTTGGTGACTGTAGATGGAGCAGTGTACTTTGCAGACAAGTCAAGTCTCAAGCTGTCTGGAGTTGGCACCATCATGCTTAAAGTGCTTGGACTTCTTGATTTTGTCTGCCTAATGTACTCTACCTTCCAGAACTGTGGAGAAACCTGTTGTCCCTTGTTCACATTCACCAACAAGGAAACTCCATTCGTATGTTTGATGGCAAAGTAGAGATAAGGAAAGCATCTGACAAAACAATTGTCATGACTGGAATACAGGAGGAAACACTACTGAAGTTGCAAGGAACATCTGCTTGTGCGCAAAACTTTTCATGCCTTTCTTAGTGTAATGAAGGTACATTGCCATCTAGTCTTCTATGGCATGCAAGATTTGGACATCTTAATTATGATAGTCTTTGTTTGTTGAAAAAGAATGGTGTTTCTGGTTTGCCAACTATTCCTAAGGAAACTAAAGCAATGTAATGCTTGTATCCTACAAAATCATAGCAAACAACCATTTCATGATTCTACTTTCAGAACATGTAGAAAACTTGCACTGATTCATTTTGATTTGTGTGGCCCTATTCTTGTTCCTTCTGCAAATGGCAATAGATATATGATGACTTTTATTGATGATTACACCATGATGTGTTGGGTATATTTGTTGAAACATAAATTAGAAGCTTTTGAAAGTTTAAGAAATTTTCATGCATGGATTGAAAATGATGCAAAATCACATATTGGCTCCCTTCATACTAATAATGGAAAATAATATGCTTCTAATTAATTTGAAAACTATCTCTTCCAACATGGGATTCAAAATCAAACTATTGTTCCATACAATCCTTAACAAAATGGTGTAGCTGAAAGAATGAATAGGACTATTTTGAATATGGTTCGCTGCAAGGTCGATTCCTATTCTAATTGTTCAAAAATGTAAAGTTGATATTTTAGGTTGATGTAGTTCTCTATGCAGTATATGTCAAAAATAGATGTCCATCTTATGTTCAAAAATGTAAAGTTGATGTTTTGGGATGATGCAGTTCTATGTGCAATATATGTCAAAAATAGATGTCCATTTCATGCTCTCAAAGAAAAGATTAATTATGAAATGTTGTAAGGCATCTTAGGATCTTTGGTTCCACTTGCTATGTCTTGATTCCCAAGGAACAAAGAAGCAAGCTTGATGCAAGGAGTTGAAAATGCATTTTCTTAGGGTATTTAGATACCACCAAAGCATATCATTACGATGAGGTAAATAAGAAGTTTTTATTGTCTAGAGATGTGATTTTCCTTGAATCTTCCAAGATCGACAACATTGTTGAACACTAGCTTGATCTTTTGGATAGATTCCATCATGCAAAAACTTATTATGAATTTGATAATGAGATTCAACATATTGAAGGGGGGGGGAGGTCCCTATTTTGGATCAATTTATGGAATCTCCTTCTGAAACATTGTCTCCCCCTCATGAAGTTTTGTCCATTCCTTCAAATTAGGAAGATCCCTTGAGTGATGTGATTGAGAGGATTTGAAGGCTAAATCTTGGTGCAACCCCATCTCAATCAATAGAGCAACCTGGACCATCTCAAATAGGTCCCCTAAAATGGCTCACTAAAACACTTAAACTGTTCATCCTGATGAGGTTGGAAAGACATGAACCATAATTTCCACTAGACAAGATGGAGGTGATGTAGATAATCAAATTCAGTTGATGATATGGATGATTCATATGGTTGTGAATTGAATTTGTTTACTAATTTTGAACCAATTTCCTTTAAAGAAGTTGCTCATCATGATGAATGGAAAGAAACACATAGAAGCAGTATGATGCTCTCACAAAGAATGGGAAATTGAAGTTGGTGGACCCTCCATTTGGAACCAAACCAGTTGGATGCAAGTGGGTCTACAAGAACTAGTACAATAAGATGGGTCACTTGACAAGCACAAAGCAAGGCTCGTGGAAAAAGGATTTGCACAGGAAGGTGGTGTCAATTATGAAGAGACCTGCACCCGTATCAAAATGGACCACCATTTGAACTGTCTTTGTCTTGGCAGCTCAAAATGGATGGAAAGTTCATTAGCTGGATGTGAAGACTACTTTCTTGAATGGAGGCTTGAACGAAAATGTCATGTCTCAACCAAAAGGTTTTATTTTGAAGGGATAAGAACATCAAGTATGCAAACTCATCAAATCCTTATATGGCCTAAAACAAGCACTGTGAGCTTGGTATGAAAAGTTGATTGAGCATCTTTTGAAATTGAACGTCAAACACTTTAATCTTGATGATTTAACTTTGTTTTTCAAGAAAATTGGCAAAACTGCTATTTATCTTGTGGTATATGTTGATGATTTGTTGATGACAAGGAACAATGAATACTATATTGCATCCATAAAAAATGAGTTGGAGAAAGCATTCGAGATAATAGATTTGGGACACCTTCACTTCTACTTGGGCATTGAAGTGACTCAACATCCAAGGTATATAATCCTTTCTCAAAATAACTACATTAGAGATTTGTTGAACAAGTTTGGCATGGCTCAATGCAATCCGTTGTCCACTCCAATGGAACAAAATATGAAGCTCATATCTAAAGAAGGGAATGAATTTGAGGATGCAACTAAGTATAGACAACTTGTGGGTCTTATCTACCTCACCACTATTAGACCAGATATTTCATTTGTTGTTGGGATCCTTTCCATGCTTATGAAAAATGATTCTAAAGAGCTTGAAAGGAACTCAAGGCTTTGGACTCAAATATTCATAGGTGGGATGACTTCAACTTGATTGGATATTTCGATTCATATTTTGACGGAGATAATGAAAATGGAGTGTCTACTTCAGGATATCTTATGAGTCTTGGATCAGTCACTGTCTCCTGGAGGTTACACAAACAATCATTTCCAACAGATTCTACAACAAAGGCAGAATATGTCGCAGTTGCAGAAGCAACCAAGGAGGTTGTGCAACTCAAGAAAATTCTTGAAGACTTGCAAGAGGAACCAGTGAACTCTACCCCCCTTCTAATCCACAATACTTCTGCAATTAAGTGGGCCAAGGATCCCAAATTCCATCAAAATGTATCAACACAAAGTATCATATGATTTGATATCATGTATAGGCCAAGACTATTCATCCACGACATTGTTCCACAAATGTGAAAATTGTAAACATTTTCATCAAAGCACCTGGAAGAGAAAATTTTGAAAGATTTAGAATGATGCTTGGACTCACTAACACCCCTTTAGATTAAGGGGGGGAATCTTAGACACTTTATCCTCTGGGATTGGATGAATAAATTGTAAATATCTAAACAAAAGGAAATATGAACAATAAGAATAGAAATCGACCTTGGAATATGAATCCCAAAGGTCGCTCTTTGATATTATATAATTTTGTTCTCATTAATGCAATGACATCCAAGTTCGGGAGTTATTCCTTGGCCTGACAAATGTGATAATTGTAGAAGGGAAAATTATAACGATAAATATTGCGGATATTATAACCGAGTTTGGTTTTGGCAATATTATCACGATAATTCCGAGCATAGAAGTACACGGCCAAATTAGTAGCCAAAGGGTTCTGTAGGAAAGAGGAAGTTGACTATGATAAAACTTTTGCTCTAGTTGCAAGATTTACTTTTGTCGAGGTCATCATATTTTTGAAATCATGTTTTGGTTGGCCTTTATTCCATTGGGTGTGAGCAATTCTTTCCTAAATGGTGTGATTGAATACGAAGTATACATTAATTAGTGAAGGGGTTTTGAGGTGCATGGGCAATATATTCATGTATGTAGATTGAAGAAGGCCCTTTATGGGTTGAAGCAAGCATTATGTGCATGGTATTCAAGGATTGATAAATACTTAGAATTTGGGTTTCTCATGATTTTCGCAAATCCTCTCCTTATTATTTATATGATAAATTTGTTCTCGTTGTCTTGGTTTTGTATGTAGATGGCTTGATTCTTATAGTTAGTTCTAAGAAACTTATTGTGTGGTGCAAGAAGTTGGACAACAAATTTGATATGAAATAAATTGGCCTAATGCATTATATTTTGGGTCTAGAAGTTGGGCAAGGTGTGGGTGAAGTCTTCCTTGGGCAAGGGAGGTACACAATGGAGATCCCAAATAACTTTCAAATACTTGATTGCAAACCCTTGGCCACTCCTTTGGCTCCACTTCTGAAACTATTTGCTGATTTATATTCTAATTTGGTTACTCCTTTGTTTAGGCAGATCATTGGTTCCCTGATGTATCTTGTGAATATTATGCTGGATATAAGTTTTATAGTTGATACTTTGAGCCAGCTCATGGTTCAACCTTGAAGATTCATTGGATAGTTGCCAAATATGTGCTCGGATACTTGAAAGTATAGTTAATTATTGGCATGAGGTATGTGGGAGATGGTGAGTTACCATTGCATAGTTTCTTTTATTCTAATTGAGAAGGAGATGCAAGTTCGAGGAAGAGCACTTTTGGTTTTTCTTTTAGCTTGGGCACATGTATGATTTTATGGTTCAACAAAAAGAAGGCAGTAGTTGCACTCAGTTCAATAGAACTAGAATATGTGGTGACCTCATTTGCTTGTTGTAAAGCCATATGGCTTCGTAAGTTGATAGTAGAGTTGACCGATCAGATGTTGGAGTTCTCTGTTTTAAACTGTGACAATCGGAGTTGCATCAAGTTCTTTGAGAATCCATTCTTTCATCATCATCCAAGCACATTGATATTTGGTACCATTTTTGGAGAAATAGAGTTGAGAAGGGAGCAAGTGATCTTGATTATGTTCAGCCAAATTTGCAATTAGCAGGGATTCTGATGAAGCCCTTAGCTAAGGGGAAGTTTGAGATGTTGAGGGAGAAACTTGGTTTGGTGGAGAACAACTTCCTTGCAAAGAGGGAGTGTTAGTTTTTACTTGTTGCTCCGATGTGTTCTCCCTCAATAGTGGCTTGATTAGCAGATCATTCCAACAATAGATTTCTGTGCAGAATTATGTGTTGGTGGGGGAGTGTGCATTAGAGAGTCTAATGAGGGCATGCTAGTTTAGCAGGCTTCCAAGGGTGTGTGAAGCACACACATGCTTGGATGCATGGTCTCTTTTGAGAAGGTACAATCACCAATGCAGATAGGGCTCATTGCATGGGGGAGGTTCTATTCTAGGAGGACTCAAATCATAAGATTAGGTAGGTATGCATGAGAGAGATTCTCATCCATGCTTGCATGCACTTCCTGTTCGAGAGTGGGCGTATTAATATAGGTGGTTTAACTAATGCATGAGCATGCATTAGGGTTAGTTTTTTCTCTTCAAGTTTAGTGCACCACTGGTTGCCTAGGTTTATTGTAACATGTCTTCACTTGTTCTATAAAAGAGATAGGGCACTTCACTAGGGGGTTAGATAGTTGAAGTTTTGAGCTAGTCTTTAATCGAGATAAGGTAGTTGCACATGTAATATTTTCAGTGTAATAGAAAGTTATTTAATTCCTTGCTGCAATTTTAGATTGCTGTTTTGACTTTCAGATTCCTGTATTTGTAGATCTAGCACCCTATTACGCACTGTTTTGATTGGGCTTTAATCACTTTCAGATTATGCAGCGTAGTGATTTTAGGTCCTGAAAATTTAACATTTTGAATTTTTAAAACCTGTTGCCCCATTGATGGAATTCTCATGGGACCACGAAGAACACTGAGCACTATCTCTAATTGCCAGTGTTCTCTTTATGTCTCTAAAAAAAAATTCTTTTTCAAAATACGGGCTTCACGAATACTTTTCTCTTGGTGAGCATTAGGTAAACTACAAACTATATTCAGTTTCCTCAAGGATAAGGTTTGGTAGCTAAGATATCCAAACCTTCTTGATGATTTAGTACATTATTGATTTAATGTCTCAACTTGCTAACACTATAAAGATGTACTCAAATATTTACGTATCTCCGAAAGGTTTAATCGAATTTTGTAACAGTGATACCATATGTATCGAAGATTCATCTCAGCAATTGCTTATTTTCAACTTCATTGAATATGCTGCAATTTATTGAATTACGCGTTCTTTCATATGAATATTGGATGTTAAGGTATAGGGAAATCGCAGATTTGTAAATAATTTGATTTCATCTAAGCATAGTTCAAACTTCGTACCATGTATTTGGTGTATCATTCTATAAAATAGGAACATGGAGGACTTTTTTGGCGTATTTCATATCAGTAACATTTTTTGTGGTGGTTTTGATTTATATAGTTGAAAGATTTTATCCTGAGTCAACCGGAAGCTTACGAGTTCAAGTTAGGCCAAAATGCTTACCGAAGACCTGGAGATCCTCCATTAGAAGAAGTTATTGAAATGTTACACAGAAATGATGCTGTAACAACTGACGATGGTACCACGAATGAACAATCCCATGAGAAAGATGAATTTTAAATAGGTAATTTACTTTTACAATTTCTTATTTCTAATGAAATGGATTTATGTGTGTATATTTCCACAGCCTGTAATCATGCTTAATGTCAATTTCTGGAATTTTGCTGTGTGCAGGTTTATAGTTGTCCAACATTTCGAGTGGACTCACCACCCATCATTAGTGACTCAAGAAGAGCATAGTGGATTGGAAAAGAGTGCTGGAATGGATACTATTTCTTCCTTTATAACCATTCCAGCACTCTTTTCTGATCCACCATGCTCTGCTTGAGTCGCTGATAATGGGTGGTCACTGGTGAGTCCACTCAAAACGTTGAACAATGCTAAACTTGCACACACAGCAGATTTAGTTCAAACAAAATGGATTTAGTTCTTTTTCAATTTGAACTGTGTATGCTTGTTTGTCTTTGAGAGTTGCTCATTTGCAGTGAGAGATTTTCGAGGATTTCTTATGTTTGTTTGAATCTCTAGATACTTACACTCACACGTATTTTTCAGGAACAATGGTGTCTTTCAAATTAATTGGCGTTGCTGCCACCACTTTGGCTCTGGTTTCAATGTTATCTTGAGGCCTGCATGTTCCATTAATGGACGTGGTTTCCTTAGCATTTTAGAGCTATTAATAAAGTTATTTATGTTAATAATTATTTCTATATCAAGCACTGACTTTGTGAATTGTCATGACTATTACATGTCTCAAATGCAATCTCAGTGGGAATAATAACCCTTCTTTCAGGTTCTGAAGGTTGTCAAGGGTAAAGATGGCAATTTGAGTCATCTTGTGTCGATGAATGTAATGATCCTTCGAGTTTTCAAGTTTATTATTCACAATAAGCCTCTCATTAAGGTCATCCATGATAAAATCATTGTACTAATATTAGCTTGTGCAAAATTAATATGAAATAGTCAGTATGGAAAATGAACGATAAGTTGGTTGATTGTGTGGATAAGGGTTTTGTCAGTGCCATATAACTAAATAACTATGTTTGAATTTCTTTCATTAAACATTGAGGTTGGTCTCAACTTAGTTGATGAAAAAAAATTCAAATGCAGTAAATCATCAAATAAATTAATTTCAAATTATTTATTGAAAACATCAATAATCTGCATCTCTTTTTTTAAATCATCTATTTTGGTTGTAGCTTGTATTCTGGTGCATCTGTTCTTTGTACGTCATATCTGCCATAATGAACTTTTTGCGCTGTAATTTGGATAGCATTAATGTGCAATTTCAGTTTATATGATATAGCTAGTTGCCTCATAAAGAAGAGCATACGCGAACAGCTCTTATCAGTTAATGGTGGAATACCATTTCTTATTACGAGCTTGTATAGTGGCATTTCCTGTCAGCAACTTGTACCATGTCTTCATATTGGTCATTTGAATGGCACATCTTCATATCAGTCACCCAGACAAACATTTTATTTTGATCCATTGTACAATGCATTTATATAAAACTTATTACATTGTTCACTTTGATATTTTCATAGTTTTTATGATTTCTAGTCAATTGCAATTAACAATCATCAATTCTAAGACCAAAAGTTAAAACTAAGGAACATGATGATGCATTAAAAGCAATGGTTAATATGTGTACCTTTGAGATCGTAAAATGTAGCTAACGATTAAATTCAACTTTTTATAGCTCGTTGAGTTAGGCTGCTGAACAATGGACGTTTCACACTGAATTCGGCTGCTGAACAATGGACGTTCCACACTGAAAGGTGTTTTTCCTAACCAATATAGGGGTCTTGATTTAAACTCGGTTACTTGTTTAGCGTGGGTGGGTTGTTTTAGGTTCAGGAGTTTAGTGGCAGTATCATCCATGTGATCTTAATCTTTTTCAGTTACATGCGACAAGTCTACCAATTCTCCTAATTAAAAAAACAAAATATAAACTTTCTGTGAATCACCAATGTTTATCTCTTTAGAAAAAAGTATGCGACAAGTCTACCATCTCCTAATTAAGAAAACAAAAAATGAACTTAATGTAAATCACCAAGGTTCATTTCTTTACCAATTCTCCTAATTAAGAAAACAAAAAATGAACTTAATGTAAATCACCAATGTTCATTTCTTTAGAAAGAGGTATGGTATCAAAGAAAGTCCATTGTATTAATGCTGAATTATTTCCGCGATCATAGTATACGTATATACCAAATGACCCCAGCCATGTTCGAATCCTGCAGGGGCAGCGTGATGCTGCTGATGCTGATGAATGCCGATCCCGATGCTGTTGACGTATGTGCTGTTGATGCTGATCCCGATGCTGTTGACGTATGTGCTGCTGATGCTGATCCCGATGCTGTTGAGATATGTGCTGCTGATGCTGATCCCGATGATGTGTTTCACGCACAGTTGTCTATAACGCGATTTTTTGAAAGCCTTTCCGGCGGGTTTTTCCAGTCGAAATCCAGTAGGAATTTATTGGAATCGCAAGTTTGATAGCTAGTTTCTGCACAATGAAAGCGTCCCAGGGGTTTTCGAGGGTGCTGAATCCAAATATGCAATTAAAAAACCATTTTAACTGCAACAAATCAAGATTTAACCTCAATTTCTTCCGCCGGATTCTGTCACCGGAATCTCCAAAAAATCGCATTATAGACAACTCCGTTTCGCGCGATGCTGCGGCGTAATTCTGCTCGCTTCGGCGATTATATAATATGTACTATGTTGATTCTTCAGCAGGGATTTTCTCCCCCTGAAAAAACTATAAAAGCATACAACGCTGAATTATTTTCACGATCATAGGATACGTATATACCAAATGACCCCATTTTATCTTAATAACTATAAATGTTGCATTTATGAATGAAATTTCGCAGTTGTAGAATAGAAATGCATATTCAAAGGAAGAGAAAAGGTGATAATCATCCCATAAAAAAACAAATACAAATTGAATTTTCTGTAAATCACGAGTCTTGATTTTTTTGGAAGAGGTATGATATGAAAGAGACTTTATGATAGATATATCCCAAATTATCCCATTTTATCTTACTAACAACAAATCTTGTATTTGTGTTTGAAATTTTCAGTTGTAAAGCAGAAATGCGTGTTTAAATGAAGAGAAAAGGTGAGTACAAGTATCGTAATGTTTTATCTTAATAACAACCAATATGTGTATTTAAATGAAGACAAAGGGTAATTAAAAGGATCATAATATAAGTATATACCAAATGGCCCCATTTTATTTTAATAATAAAAAATCTTGTATTTGAGAATGAAATTTTCGCAGTTGTGAAGTAGAAATGCTTATTTGAACGAAGATAAAAGGTGTTTAATATCTTATTGATAGCGGATAATAAAATGTGATAATTTGTTAATTGAAATCATGATTATTTATCTATTTTAAAATTTATTGTTGTTTTCTTTGGGTTCATATTCATTAAATGCTACAAAGTTTCTAGTTTTTAATATTCATTAAATGCTATTGAGTTCCTAGTTTGAGTTCCTAGTTAGTAAATATTGTATGGTAATTTTTAATAAATGTTTTTGGGTTTACCATTAATACGTGCATAGGGGACTTGGCATTTATAAATAAGTTTGTTTGTTATGTTTCTTTTTTAATTTTTTATTATTATTATTTAATGTAATTCATGGTGTTGAGAAACCGAGTGTAGTGAAGTCTAACTCCTAATTTCTCTACTTGATAATTACTTGTGAATGTTAGATGTTTTGTTATTACTTCTTATGTCTTTTTAATCAAGCAATTATACAAATGCTCATTTTTTTAGGAAAATATAGAAACCATAAAGAGAAAAAAACATACATTAGAGGAAATTTCATCCTAAAAATGGCTTGTTAAGGAAAAATAATAAAATAAGAGTTATGAATTTTGGAGGAAATATATATATATATATATTGTATTTTTGACATATCTCTTTATAAGTTTACTCAAATTTAAAGTGAAGGCAATTCCGCATCCAAGAAATACCCATTATGTATACTTTTGAGAAGACCCACATTGATAAAAATTGGTGATACATTAAAAAAACGTGTTCAACATGTTTTTTTAATGTATCTTCAATTTTTATCAATGTGGTCTTCTCAAAAGTATGCATAATGGGTACTAGTTGAATGCGGAATTAAATTCCGTATCCAACTAGTACCTACACTTGAAATTTGAGTAAACCTATAAGGAGATAAACAAAAAATACAATTAAAAAAGATAAAAAAAAATTATTTTCTCTCCAAAATATTTACATGTACCTCTTTTTAAAAAGGATTTTGATTGGGTTACATATTATGACATGGAAATTACATGAAATTTTCATGGGCACTTTTAGGCTAAAATTTTTTCTAATGCAAATTAGGAGGCTAGCTAGGAAAAAACTCACAAGGGGGAAACCCAACAATCATTCTCTTATAGAATTAGATCAAAATGAGATATCCAAGACCAAGACAAAACTACCACCAAAATGTCAAGTCCAACCTTCCTGCAAGTCACATCCAAAGTCAAAGTCAACGTTGGTTAAATTGCTCCAAATACGATCAAAGTTTAAAATTTTCAGACTTGCAACTAGGGCCAAATTTTGGCCTGTGGTTACCTCAGAAATTTCGGCCTCCTTTCATAGAGTTTTGTTGTTGACATGTGCGAACTCTAAGAAGTCAAAGATTTGGTCAATGATGCAAGATTCTCCTTGTTTTGACTTGTCTCTCTCTCTCCTATGATTCAACCTCTTACTCCTTCATTAGGTGCAAAGTATACTTGCTGTGATGATGAATGAATATGTTCCAAAGGGGTCAAACTTGTCTCTTATATATAGCTTTGGGAGGGTCGTATAGGTGCCACTTGGAGGGCTAGGCCGACTTGGTCAACTTGTGGACTAATGACTCAATATAAAATTCAAATTTCTTTTTCTTACAAATGTCTAAATGGAACATGACTCAAATACATTTTTTTTCTCATAATAAATTCTTTTTGACTCTAAGCATGAAGAACATGCTTTGAACAATGTAAATTATCAAAGAGAACTATAAACTCAAAACGAGATATCTAGCCAAAAAATCCCAAAAAAAGAAAAGAAAAAAAAGCGAAAAACGAAGTGTTGATGCTGCATAAACAATTTTTATTTATTTTTTGGGGTAAATTTCAACATTTTTTAAAAATGACAAATGAAATTCAGTAAAAAGAATTTTTTTTTGTGTAAAAGACTCCCTGAAAATGAAAAGTGTTGATGTTGGAATAACTTTATTATTATTATTATTATTATTATTTTCATGGTAAATTTTCAACACTTTTTAGCAATGACGTTAAAGGTAAAATATCATTGCTCCGAAAAATCTTAAAATTCCAACAATTTCAGACATGGTACTAAAAATAAAATATCATGTATTTGAAAAACTTTAAAATCCCAACAATTTTCAGTTGTGGTGTTAAAGATAAAATATCATGATTTAGAAAAATCTTAAAATTTTGACAAATTTTCAACCACGAAATTAAAACCAAAGATCATGACTATCGAAAACTTGAAGTTTTTAATATATTTCAACCATGAAATTATGAAAAAATTACATGACTAAAAAAACTAGAAAAATGAACACCTGAATGAAATAGTCATTATATTAAGAGTAATTTTTTTTCAAATGCTAAAATTGTAGCTATTTTAAAATTTTAGTTTAAGACAGCTTGACACATTGCAACAAAATTTTATAAATCAACCATCAAATTTACATTCAGTGTAGGCGAATTCAACCCATTGTAATGAAAAGTTAAAAACCAACCATGAAATTGACACATTGTGGGGGCAGACTCAATTCATTATAATCAACTATCAAATTGACACATAATGAGATCGGGTTGCTAGTTGAGAATCGACACAAAATTTGAAAAAAAATGAAAAATACAAAACTAAACAAAAATTAAAACAATGAAAAAAATTAAAACAAAACCAAAAAACTTGAGAAAAAAACAAGTAAATAAAAATATATATTAAAACATTAAAAAAAAGATTCAATAAAAAAAATCAAATATAAAAATATGTATTAGAGAAAAAAAATGTAAAAAAAAACAAAATTAACTTATAAGGAAAGATAAAAAATTATACAATTAAAAAAAAAAAAAAAAGGAAAGATAAAAAAATTATACAATTAAAAATAAAAATTAAAAAATAAACAAATAAATGAAAAACTAAGAAAATATTTCAAAAATACATAATTTAAGAAACAAAATTTAAAAATAACATTAAAAGAAATACAAAACAAAAAATTAATAGGTAATTGGATAATTACCAAAAAAAAAAAAAAAGTAAACAAATATAATAAGAAACATTAAAAAAAATTTAAATAGAAAAAAATGAAAAAAAAAAAAATTTAAAAGAAAACATTAAAAATAAAAATAAAAATTATAACACAAAATTAATTTAAAAAAAAAAATCATTAAAAGAAAACATTAAAAATAAAAATAAAAATTATAACACAAAATTAAATTAAAAAAATAAAATAAAAAGAAATAAAAAATCGAGTTTCCTGACTGGTCGATTCCTAGAATCGGCTAGCCAGACCAGTCGCCAAGGGGCCATGGGTGTCACGCCCCTATCTTGGCGGTAGTTTTTCAACCGCTCATAGGCAAGTGCGGCACCACCACCCGATTTCATTTCAACAATAATTTCAAGTGTGGACTATGCCTAACATTCCATACTTAGTTCACTTTTCACTTTCTAAGCATTCATCAGTTATAACACAGCAGAAACATTCATTTAATCTTCATTCATAAACATAAGCATACAAGTTCACTTAGTCTTTTTAAGGGAGGGATAACTCTCTGATAAGAGTCTGCCCACAATATATAACAATATACTTTATGAATTCAATATACAACAACCTCTCTAAGGCAACCCCAAAATATTCTTGACCAAACAAGGTCAACCACCAATTCTGGAAATTTCACCTTAGACAATCGTTCAGCCTGCTCGACTCGTTCGTGCAGCCTTGCCCAGGGTGGTTTGCCCACCGTGCGGCCTTGCCCACCGTTCAGCAAAACTCGTGCTACCCGACGCCCGCTCACTGATCACTATCGCACTTCAAACTTCGTTCCACCGGTCGTTCAGCCCATCGTTTAGCTTGTCGTTCAGCTCGCTTGTTCAACTCGTCATTCAGCTCACCTGTTCAGCTTGCCCATTCCACCCATCATTCAACTCACCTATTCAGCTCGCCCGACAGCTCATCGTTCAACTCTTCCGTTCAGCTCGCCATTCAACCTGTCGTTCGGCTGTTCATTCCGCGCATCATTCAACTATTCGTTCGCCTCTCGTTTAGCTATTTGTTCAGCTTGTTGTTCGCACGTCGTTCATCTGTCCATTCAACCCATCCGTTCACTCGTCGTTCAACTGTCTGTTTAGCGCAACGTTTGGCCTGCCCATTCAGCACACCATTCAGATCACCCGCCAACTGTTCAACCCGCGCCCGGTTTGCCCACCTGCGTCCACCTGCCGGCAAACACGCCTCTGCTGTTCGCCTGACCTGCGGCCCTACGGTTCCCCAAACTACAACTCGCCTGGCTCTGCGGTCAATTCGCCCTGCCTTGGTACTTCGGCCTCGCACCGCCTGTACCTCAGCCTTTCTTGTATGGCTCCTCACTTTTCTCTCCTCAAGTTTCCTTGAATGCTTTGTGAGCTTGCTTGATGATCTTCTCCACTCATGGTGTCCTCCTTATACACAAACGCCAAGTTTTGTCATGGGTCAGCCTGCCCAGGCCGACCTACAATTTGACTGTCCACGCCCCCACATAAGGTTAGCTCACCCACCAAGTCGCCCTGCCAGGTCCACTCGTCTGATCACACTGTATAAGGTCGCCCTCCTCAAGTTTCAACACTTAGCCAAATTTTTCCTTTCATTTTCTTATCACACGCCAACTCGTCTGAACGTCACAACTAACATCGCAACCGACTCGCCGCTCTCCAACTCATCGCACCCACCGACTCTTCGCACGCCAGCTCGTCGCGTTTAACTAAGGGTGCGTCACCCCACTCCGCCGCACATCAACCATTGACTCGTGGGCTTGACATACTCCCCCGCTCTAAATGGTTGTCGTCCTCGACAACTCTCCATCCTGACAATCACCATCACCAAGACTCTTAAACCACACAAATGTGTGTATGGGTAATCCAGATGTGTCCACCTCTCGACCTGCCTCATGCCATAGATATGCCAAACTTTGCAAGGAATCATGTGCTGGTACCCCTCATGTCGGTGACTAGTTGGGTAGCTAATCCAACCGTGCATCGCCTCCATAAGAACTCATGCCCCTACATCATCATGACTCATCACTACATGCTACCTGTCAATCTATGTCATCTCAACCCTAGATGTCTGTTCAAATGTTGGAGATTCACTACCATGAGCAACTAACAATGAGCCTCATCTCCGTGATATTCTAAGAAGATAAGGAGGAAATGGAGCCTGAAGGCTCTCCCTCTTCCTCACAAATAAAATCAATCCATCTATCAGGATCCTCCACTTTGAATCTCTGCAAGTATGCTTCCCGATCCTCCATCTGAACATTCGGCCTAACATCCTCATCCTCATCCATCTCCACTGCCTCTAGCCTCCTTGATAGATCCAAGATACTATTAGACAATGTTCGGATCACATGTGATTGTTCCATAAGCTTTGCCTCCATAGAAGACAACTTATTATAGACCTCTTCATCTCATTTGTCATTCTCCATATGCATCGCTCTCAATTTACACTCAGCCTTTGTAACTCCTACAGTTGGAACACCAATGGGTACATCCTCTCGTCCGTCGTAAATGTATAGTTTCTTCATATGGAGAACTACCATAGCCTCAAATTGCTTCATAAACTCAATGACCAACACAACTTCGTAGACATCTATCTGCACCACAGTGAAATCGACCTTCCCTGTCCATTAACCAAGTGTTACACCACTCTCTCAGCTACACCGATTAAAAATTCTGGAGGATAATTCACTGCCTTCATTTGTGCTTGCACCGGTACAAACTTCAGTCCGATCCTTCTCGTAGTATCCTCACTCATGAAGGTTTGAGTTGCCCCACTATCCACCATAGTGAGTACAGTGCCACTCCCAACTTTCATCTCAACATACTCTAACTTGTTTCTTTTAGGATCCCTTTGTGAGATTGCCTCCATAGCCACTGCAGCTCCTAGAATCTGCATGACCCCAACAAAAGTTTCTTCTTTCTTTTTCGCATTGGATTGTGCTATCGTAGCCACTTTTGGTCTTGAAGGACAATTCTTCACCATATGTGGTTCCTCACACATCCAACACTTCAATGGTTTCTTTGTCTTCACCTTGTCATGTGATCTCGAAGGCTCCTCCTTTGTAGACTTCTCCTTCGGCTTGTCAGTCTTTTTCTTCTTCTCTTCGGTTCCTTCTTCATAGTGTTCTACCAAGCGATCCACAATAGCAAATGCTTCTTCAAGTGTTTCTATCTTTTGTGTATTCACTTCATTGCATGCCCAAGGCTTCAATCCTATAATGAAATTGAATACCTTGTCCCTCTCTACCATATCTGGAAGTTCCAAAATTGCACTTGAGAACCCTCACTGATAAGCTTGTAGACTCCCTGTTTTCTTTACATATTTTATCTTCATCCTTGCATCCATGTTTTGTCTTGTGGACTAAAATGAGTTTGCAAAGCCTTCTCCATTTCGTCCCACGAAGTGATCTCTGCAACATTGCCACTGGCAAGGTGGTCCATCTTCCTTCACCACCACATCTTAGCATCCCGTGTCAAGAACTGAGAAACTTCCTTGACTTTGGTTTCCTCATCGAACATCCCCAAACACCCCAAGTACTACTCCATGTCCCATATAAATTTACCAATAGTTTTTGCACTCCTTGTCTCGTCATAAGAATCAGGTTCCTTGACTTTCACATGAGTCACTCCTCCACCTGAGTTATGCCCAACAACCCTTTTCAAAACCACTATCTCATTCTAAGCATCATCAAGATATTTCTGTAATTTCAAGATTTCTGCCAAACCTTGGTCCCTTGCAGCTCCAATCTCTTTGACTTCCATTTATGTTTGCATATACTACTACTCAGTATATTCGTGTCGGATCTTGAGGCCTTCAAGCTCTCCTTCCACCTTTGAGTAGCCATCTCGAACTTTAATATTCTTAGCCTTTATCGAGGCTACATCAGAAGCTAGCTCCTCCATTCGATCCAACACCTATCCATGAAAGTTGTTTCAGCATTCCTGTTAGATTCACCTGTCATCACTTGAGGTTCTTCTGCCAGTTCAGCCATTTGCTTCCTTTGTAGTCTGGTATAGACCATAAACCGATCAAAAGCCTCCGTCGTTTATCTGACTGAAGTGTAGAGATACACCTCTCTACTTCTACAACCTTATTCGACTGAATCAGGCCTCTGATACTCTTGTCACGCCCCTATCTTGGCGGTAGTCTTCCAACCGCTCATAGGCAGGTGCGGCACCACCACCCAATTTATTTTCAACAATACTTTCAAGTGTGGAATATGCCTAACATTTCATACTTAGTTTATTTTTCACTTTCTAAGCATTCATCTGTTATAACACAACGGAAACATTCATTTAATCTTCATTCATAAACATAAGCATACAAGTACACTTAGTCTTTTTAAGGGAGGGAAAACTCCTTGATAAGAGTATGCCCACAATATGTAACATTATACTTTACAAATTCAATATACAACAACCTCTCCAAGGCAACCCAAAATATTCTTGACCAAACAAGGCCAACCACCATTTCTAGAAATTTCACCTTAGACCGTCGTTCGGCCTACTCGACTCGTTCGTGCAGCCTTACCCAGGGCGGTCTGCCCACCGTGCGGCCTTGCCCATTATTCAACAAAACTCACGCTGCTTGGTGCTCGTTCACCATTCACCGTCGCACTTCAAACTTCGTTCAACCCATTGTTCAACTCGCTTGTTCAACCCGTTGTTCAGCTCGCCCGTTCCACCCGTTCAGCTCGCTCGACAGCTCATCGTTTAGCTCGCTCGTTCAACTCACCATTTAACCATCTTTCAAATGTTTGTTTTGCCTGAATGTTCAACCTGTCGTTCAACTGTTCGTTCAGCTTGACCATTTTCCCATCGTTTAGCTGTTCGCTCAACCCCCTGTTCGCCCGTCGTTCAGCTGTCTGTTCAATCCAATTGTTCGCCCATCATTCAGCTGTCCATTCAGCTCGTCGTTTAGCGTAACGTTCGGCCCGCCCGATCAGCACACCATTCAGCTCGCCCATCGACTGTTCAACCCGCGCCTGTTTTTCCCACCTGCGTTCACCTGTGTGTAGACCCACCTCTGTGGTTCGCTCGACCTGTGGCCCTACGATTCACCTGAACTGCAACTCGCCCAACTCTGCAGTCAATTCACCCTGCCTTGGTACTTTAGCCTTGCACCGCCTATACCTTGGCCTTTATTGTATGGATCCTCACTTTTCTCTCCTCAAGTTTTCTTGAACACTTTGTGAGCTTGCTTGATGATCTTCTCCACTCATGGCACCCTCCTTCTTATACCCAAACACCAAGCTTTGTCATGGGTTGGCCTGCCCAGGCCGACCTACAATTTGACTGTCCGCACCCCAACTTAGGGTCGGATCGCCCACCAAGTTTCCCCGCCGGGTCCACTCGCCCGACCGCACCGTATAAGATCGCCCTCCTCAAGTTTTGACACTTAGCCAAATTTTTCCTTTCGTTGGCTTGTCGCACTCCAACTCGTCCGAACGTTGCAACCGACTCACTACTCTTCAACTTGTCACACCCACCGACTCGTCGCACGCCAACTTGACATATTTAACCGAGGGTGCGTCGCCCCACTCCGTCGCACATCAACCGACAATTCGTGGGATTGAAAGTAGGCGACCGTGCAACTCCACCCTTCTTGGCCGCGACCCCTTAGGGGGTCATGCAAATCAGCCTATCCTGACCATAGCCCCTTAGGCGGTCGTGCAACTCAACCTGGCCTAGCCGCAACCCCTTAGGCGACTAGGCCCGGTGGAGATGCATGACTGGTTGATTTCAAGAATTCAATGACTAGGCCGACGCAGGCGACCATGCAACTCCGCCCGGCATGGCCGCGACCCCTTAGGTGGCTAGGCCTGGCCAGGCCGATTCCCAGAATCGGTGGGAAACTCCTTTTTTTTGTCTTTTTATTATTTTTTAATTTTTTTGTAAGTCAAAGTTCCATTCATTCATAAAAAAAGAAGTACATCATAAGAAAAATGCAGGTAGTCTCACCCGACCAGGTTTTTTTGACTATCGTGATCAACATATGATAAAGACACAAAAGAAAAACTAGGGACACAATCCACAACTTAGGGGGAAAAAGTACTGGAAAACACATAAAACAAGTAAAACACATGTAACCATGCTCAATCATCAGAAGTAATAGAAGCAGGATTGTCTAAAGCATTCCTTGGAGGAGGAGGAGGATGGAAGGAACACTATACATGCTCTTCGAAGTGAGCCATACATTACTCCAACTTCTCCACCTTCTTGGATAACAAATTCTACCCACGCCATACCACCACGACCAACTCCCGAACATGACACTGAAAGTAATGCATCTTGTTCAACATAGAAATGAGCTCTGCATGTTCTTCCTGCCATTCCCTCTCTGAAGTTTCTAGACGGTCCAATACAGATTGGATCAAATCCTGACAATTGTCCAAACAACAGTGACGCTCCATTTTTTCCCCACGCCCAGACTGTCTCACCTTCCCCCATCTACCTGTGCTACCTCGACGTGTCGCTCCACCCCTCTTTAGATTCCGCGAGGTTCTCCCCCCACGACCAGCTAGCAAGCCAGCACAACCACCATGAGCCCCAGAAGTCACCTGGGCTGAGTTGCTGGTGGTTCTCCCACCTCGACCAAAAATTGGAGGCTCCTTTTCCATCATTTCCACTTGCAGATGTGACCCCCAAACCTCCTGAATGGCTGAAATTTGCTTAGACGGGGGAAGGCAATGGGTGTTGCGTGACTCAAGGCGCATTATATCAAAACTAGCGGCGCCAAGTAAAGGTGGAACGAGCCAACAATTATTGACACACACCAGAACTATGACTGCAGAGAGACTCCCCAACCACACTAGAAAGTCACTCACCAGCATGACCATGAGAACTACAGAAGCCAAGAGACTAATCCACCGGAAAGACAATGAACCATCGACTCACAAACCAAAACCCCTAGCAGAAAGACCACTGACCAAAAATACCTGAGGACAGCCACACCTCTGTCACAGAATTTGCTTAAGAATGCATAACCTCAGAGGAAAGCCACTTGGAAGGGTAGACCTCCTACCCTGTGGACATAGAGGAAAACCAAGAGCGAAGATACCAAACCACCCACAATAGGGCTCGTGGGTCAACCCAATAACCAAATACCGAACCATTATCCCTCTCAGAAAAGTAAGAGACCACACACGAGAAAAGAAATCATCCAATTCAATGACCCTGATGCTGGGGAGGGGGCATTGACTGTGGAAGAACCACCATCCCCAAATAGGGCGACAACTATAGAAGCACCACCATTCCCAGATAGGGTGCCAATTGCAGAGTTTAACACTTCTACCAGAGCTCAACCGACACCCATCAGACTATCACAAAACCCAAACTGCATGCCAGACCAGAAGAGCGCCACCCTCCATATACTAGTGATGTTCGCCCACTCCTACTCCCAACGAGGATGATGGGAAGTTCACATGCATTACATTAACACCTCCAATACTTAGAATGTCATGAGAGGACAAGGAGTCCAACCCCCGCACAAACGACCAAGTGTTTAACATCATCGACCACGCATAGGGTTGCTTTCCGTGTTTATCAGCCCCATCGGAGATGCCTCCTCTGAGGCCACGACCTTGCTAAATTCCATGAGGTGGGATTCTTATGAAGTTGAAGGCCATTCCTTGAGGAATTCCTGACCTTGGTGATGACTACCCCAATTATCTAGTTGGTCAACTTCCTTATTACTTTTGCGGTCCACATGCTTAATGATTACACTCAAAGGCGTGAAGCCAGGAGTTGATATGTTTGCCTATAAGCTCAAGTCTCCAACTTTTGATTACCCTGTCTAGTGGGGACCCATTAATTAACTTCTACAACATGGAGATTGCAATTTGAGAATCTCCCGTGACCTGCATTTTTTCCAATCCCATTTCAGATACAACTTGCAACCCTTTCTCTAGCACTAGAAATTCAACCACATTATTGGTATAACTACCACATGAGGCTAAAAAAAACTTCACTCCTTGCCCCTTGTCATTGCGAATGACACCCCCTAGGCCAGTCAGTCTTGGGTTTCCTTTGAAACGCCATCTAAGTTAATTTTAAAAAACCCCGGTGGGGGATAGAGGAAGGTATCGGGCGATCTAACCCTCATGGATGGTGGGCCGACAATCTTGAAGCAAGATAATCTCGACTAAGATCTAATTCCTTCAGGATGTCGAGTTCCCTACCCTCAACTTTCAAGACATCCTTCGACCATCTAGAGATAGAAATGGATTCTTTGATATTACACTTTATTATCTTCCACAATTGATTGGTCTCGATGGTTTCTGAGTGAAATACTGCCCTGTTTCTTGCTTTCCAAATATTCTAGAGGAAAAATCCCTGTGATATATACCATGCTCTATTTACTATGGGGTTCTTGAAGAGTGTCCAACACAACAACTCCAGTGATTCTTCCAGTCTATTTACCGACTGGTAAACAACCCCAAACAATGTGGCAATTCAATTCAAGCTCTCCTTTTCTTTGGAGAAAAATCTAAGTAAATGGTCTGTTGTTTCCTCCTCCTTGCAACAAAGAGGACATCGGGGAGGACCAAAAAAGCCTTCATTGCTGATTTTGTCCCATGTAAGAAGTTTTCCATGCCCAATTAACCAGAGAAAGAACGAAATCTTTGGCCAAAGCTTGGAATACATGATTCTTTTCCATAAAGGACCAAGATCCGGGTCCGTAGAGGAAGACATAATGGAATAAGCTTCTTTGAGAGAGAACATACCTTTTGAAAGATGGCCCCATCGAAGTTTGTTAGGTTCCCCATTGTTTAAAATGGGGCATTTTCGAGGATCATGACTAGGGCTTCCCGATTTAGGGTTGGATCATGGGCTGGCCAGTGTGCTAGGAATTTCCACTTTCTCCACTTTGAAACCTAGTTAGTTTCTTTCTAGAAATACTTAACCCTCTCATATACCAAATGAGTGGTAAATTTCTAGATTTCCCAAAGGTTCTATTCTTGGTGTAGTCTGGGGTGTTGCATCCAGGCCTTTGTACAAAATCTGAATTTGCATCCATTTTGGACTTCCCAGAAACCATTATCCATTATTATGTCATAGTGCACTTTCACCTGATTCCAAAAAGATGAGCCATTCGAAAAGTTGTGATGATCATTCAGAGGATCCTAGAAGCAAACTGATTCGTATTTAAATGACCAAAGGAACTTCCAGATCTCCTGCCCACCCTACAACCAACAACACCACACTTTAGCACTAAGAGCATGCAACAAGAGCTCTGCATCTTTTAGCCAAAGGCCTTCATGTATCTTAGGTTTACAGGCCACCAGAGACCATTTCCGACCAATATGAGTCCCTGACTAAAGAAATATATGAAATTTGGTTGTTAGATCTTTATAGATGTTGCGAAGGGCCGAGAGTTTGTAAATCATAATGAAATGAAGGACTACTTTTAAAAGGACAAGTCGACCAACAAAATTCAAGACCCTGAAGGTCTAGTTAGAGAGCTTTCGGTTGATACAACTCAACATGTCTTTCCAATAGGTTATTTTTTAGGAATTAGATACCAATGGTACTTCGAGATAAGTGCTTGGGAGTGATCCAACTCTGAAGCCAAGGTTCCAAGCGAGATGCCTTTGCACCCTTGGATGTGTATTGAGAAAGAAGATATTGGATTTGTCCCCATTGATAAGTGCACCTGAGGCTTGCTGAAACTCCTTGAGGATGGAACCAAATTGCTTAACTTCTTTTAAAGTTGGTTTTCCATATAACATATTGTCATCTACAAATTTCTAGTGAGTGATAGGGGTCCCTCCTGGGAGAGTTTTATGCCTCAGAGATGACGAGATTCCGATGCAACTTTGATGAGATGACCCAGACCCTCTGCTGCTATAATGAAGAGAAAGGGGGATATGGGATCCCCTTGCTTGAGACCCCTAGAACCCCAGAAGGTGCGAGAAGGTGCCCCATTAAATAGGATGGAATAGAAAGGACTTTCAATCATTGATTTGACCCATCTAATATAGGAGGGAGAGAAGCCAAAAGCATCAAGGATGGGCATGAGATAATTCCAATTCAGACAATCGTAAGCTTTAGAGAGGTTGATTTTAATGGGCATACTTGGAGATTTGGATGAGGATTAAGAGTGTACTACCTCATGAGCCACAAGGATACCATCCATAATTTTCCGGCCCTCCACAAAGCCCGACTGTTCCAGACCGATAATCAGTTTCAATAAGGGTTTGAACCGCC
This sequence comes from Pinus tabuliformis, assembly GCA_031772625.1. Classification (NCBI taxonomy): domain Eukaryota; kingdom Viridiplantae; phylum Streptophyta; class Pinopsida; order Pinales; family Pinaceae; genus Pinus; species Pinus tabuliformis. The sequence continues at coordinate 498,855,621 of CM062819.1, forward strand.
TGACTAAAATGCCTGAAATAATTTTATAAATAACATTGCACAGGGAAATTGGTCGGAAACCATTTGGGTCTAGAGCCATGCCTTTCTTTGGGATAAGCATCAGAAATGTTGTTTTCAGGCCCGACCATATTCTTTGGGAGCGACAGGAGTCCTCTACTAACTCATGGATTTCAATCCCTAGGAAGTGCCAGCCCACTTTAAAGAATTTAAGAGTGAATCCATCTGGGCCTGGAGCTTTGTTTGAGGGGAGCGCACAAACGACTTATTCCACCTCCACGTAGGAGATCTCCAGCATGAGGGCCTCATTCTGATCTTTCGAGATTAACCTGGGAATACATTGCTTAATTTTGAAAAATAAGATCCAAACACTGTATTTACAACATTTTCTAATTTTTTTTACCCACATTCTCACTATTTTTGGTGTGCCCCCAATTGCTAAATTTATTATCAAGATATACTTTTCTGACTAGTTCATGCCAAATTACCAATTACTCCATCAAACATTAACACTTAATATCAAAACAACTCTAATGGCAACAAATATTTCCAACCCCATATGTCCATTAATACAATTGAGGGAATAGGGTGATTATTACTACACGGCTATAGTGAGCATGCATGTTATTTCATGACCATTAGTTTTCCGATCCCTCCATTTTTCCGAGCAACCCATAGTGGAATGTTATTTCAAGTCCATTAGTATTCTGATCCCTCCATTTTTCCGAGCAACCCATAGTGGTAGTGTGTGCCATTAGACATCCATTGAATGCCACCTTCCCACCCTTATAGTGTGTGCCATTACACATCCATTGAATGCCACCTTCCCACCCGATTTCAAACTCGACCACCTTCCCACAACATTTCAAACTCAGCAGCGCGGTGGGTAAATTTCTAAAATTGAAATGAAATATGGGAGGGAGGCCAACAGGGAAATTTCTAAAATCTGTAGGATATCTCATCATATTGTCTTCAGAAAGTAGAAATTTCTGCCTTGGATTACTTTGTTGATGGTGTTTGGCTTGCTATCTGTGACACAGACATCAAACCTGCAAAACATTCTGTTGGAAATGGTCATGAGGGTCGTTGCTGAAAAAGTATTAATGGTATCTCCATCGGTCGTCTAGTATTTAACAGCTACGAATTCACAACTACCACTGATATATTCCAAACATCTGCAACCAGCTTTAAGGCCAGATCATTTATCTCGTATGGGAAAACCAGATTTTTTGTCATGGGCAATGGCTTATGTAGTATGTTGAAGAAGCAACGATGGAGATCTAGTGAAGACAGATCTATAAAATTGATTTCACGGAGTGAAAGGTTAAGCGATTCAAGCGTCTTCTTTACCTGAAAGAAATGGTTGAAGAGTATCCCCACAATGGGATTTTCCAAGGAAACAATGTGAAACGCTTGGAAACAAATGTCTTGAACCCTCCTCTGGGTAACACCTAAGAGTGAGCTTCGACCAGGGCAGCTGTATAATGTTATTCCTAGTCTGTCTGTGGACTCTACACTTGAAGAATTGAAAGAGAATGGCAATTCCCATTCAGAGATTATTTCCACTTTATCCATACATGGAAGCCGTGCATTGCGAGGGGGGTTACCTATGAGGAACGTAGATGTGACATCATTTCTTAATTCAAACAACATCAATTTTGCAGACAAATTTGTCTGGAAAGGAGTTTCTAGTTTAGCCACGGGGCAACACAACAACTCTCAGTATGGATTTACTTCTTAATGGAAACCTAAACTCGATGCTATGCCTGAACTCAACCGTCATCACTTTGGCGTTCTAAACATAGATATTGTGCAAAATCAGGTAGCAGGAACTTAGCTTATTTTCTGTTGTAAGTTATATCATGTAAGCAGATTCATCTGCCTTCGTGCTTATTTTCTGTTGTAATTTATATCATGTAAGCAGATTCATCTGCCTTCAAATGAATAACAGTAACGTTTTATTAGAGATCGATCACTTTTTTGTGTGGAAAGAGGGCTGAATTACTTTCAACTTCACTGGTTTTGAGTCATTGTTTAAGTGTGTTTGGATGTTTAATGTGAGCTAATTATGTGAACATTTATTAACCTAACATGATTCCAGAAATGTATTTTTTTAACTTTGAGAATTTTTATTTATTTATTTAAATCTAAAATGGATCTAATTTCACATTTGTCAATGAAATTTTTTAAATATTTTTTAGTGCTAGTGTGGTCATAGAAATTGAAACTTTTAATGCTATCTAATGGCAGTGATGTATTAGTTATATATATTTTTTTAATTTAATCTCTCTAAAATCACATAGAAATTTGATGAAGAATACTTCACATGTTTTTTCAGCATGATGATCAAAAATCCATTTTAAATAACAGTAGTCAAATTTCGCCAAAATTTTAATAAAAAACTCTAATACACCTTTTCTTATTTGCAAACTTTAGATTTATGTATTTTAAACTGAGGATAATCAAATTTCTCAATGCCATTGAAATGTTTTTCTATCAAGAATTTATGTGTTGAGCTGTGCTCCATAAGTTGGTAGGAGTTTCCCTGCTCATGATACCGAAACCCTCACCACTGGGGCATATTTCTTCCGAAGAAATGGACTCAGTCTGTCCTTAGAAAATATATCTAAATGATTTATAATGTGTAGTATATCTAAACTATTTATAATGTGTAGTCTGATCGTTCAGGATTTCGCCATGGAAATGGAAGTTTGTGGTGAGACTTCTACCTGGTGTATAAAGAAATTGTCTCAATGGAATTACTTTGGTGAAAAGAATATTAAATGGTTTATTTTTTAATGATTTTAGATTTACGCAATGGACTTATTTTGGTGAAGAGTATATTAAATGATTTTTTTCAATAATTTTCACTCACAATATCGATCTTTAATATAATTGCTTGAGTGTTTAATTTAACAAAATGAAACTTTTAAAATCTATTACATTATGGCTATTAAAAATTAAAAATAATATATTATTATGAAATATTTTAAAATAAGACTATCAAGTTTTCAATAGTAGTTAAATATAACTATTACATATACTTATATGATAAAAAAATTATGATATTCAAAATTTCATGAGTTCACTCATAATCTATGACATCAAGAAGCATAAAGAGACAATATAAAAAACAGCTTAAGAACTTTACAAATAGAATTAAGTAGAATAAGAAAATGTCTAAATAATGTATTTGTAATGATATAGATTAATTTTAAATGTTTATGTAAGAATGAAAGATGATGACAAATTAGAAATGCTAAGGTTTATTAAAACATGATGCAAATATTGTAGAAATAGTTATGTAAATGATTTGAACTAAATAATTAATTATGAAATATCTGTTAGGATCAAGAAATAATAATATTATTTTAATATTAAAATATGGTTTTGAGAACTTCGACATGATTAAAGTTTTTTATTTAGATTCTAAATCTTAATCTATATTAATATGGCATATACTTTTTTATAAAAAAAATACATAAGATGATAAGGTTTATAATAAAATTGAAAGATATTTATGTATTTTAAACCCAAGAATTTAAAACTATTTTATTTAAGGCTTGCAATCTTATTGTTTTATTTTATTTGTATAACCTTATATGTTTCCCAAATTAATATCATTTTCATTATAAAGAAATTAAAATAAAATGGATGAAAATTTTTATATAAAGGTTTGTTGATTTTATATTTATTAATATTTTACAAATAAATTGACAAATTTATAAGATAAACTTGGAAGAAAAATATTTTGTTTTATTAAGTAGAAAAAGTTGTGATCAATAATATTTTATTTTACTTTATGATATCTAGTAGTGTATCCATATAAATTAAATGACTCATAAATAAAAAAAACTTTCCTATAACTTATTAAAAGAAAAGAAATTGAAGTTATTTATGCCATATTAATGAATAAAAAGATAACTCTCACCATTGAATTGTATTAATTTGGCTGAATCAAAATGTTAAATAGAATATTACAACATATTTACAAAAGCATCTGTACCTTTTAGTGTAATAAATCAAAAACAAAATTATTAAATATTATAAAGTATTACAAAAAGAAAAAATAATAAATCTATTTAAAAAAAAAAAAAAAACCAAGTTAGATCCCACTTAACTTGGGATCTACCAAAAGCCTAAAAGGATCAAATCTCAAGAGATATCAAGAGATTTGATCCATTTTGGATTAGAGGTTAAGATGGATGTAAGTTAGTTTAATTATCAATTATAATTATAATTATTAATTTTTTATTTTTTATTCTATTTTATTTTTAGTTTTATGTTATTTCATTTAATGAAAATATTTTATTGATAACTATAATTATTGATTGTTTTATTTTATTTTTATTTCTAATTAGTTTGAGAGAATCAAAATACTAAACCGGATATGACAACATCTCCACCATACTAAGTTTCTAGAGCCCCTCCAAATGTATCAAATAAAAAATAAAACTATTAAATATACAAATTAACATAAAATAAAATAAATAATAAATCTATTTAGAAAAATAAAGATATTAAAAACACACAAACAAAATTGTAACTACTATTACTCATACATAATTAAATATGTAATAAATCATAGATACATAAAATATGCATTAAACATTTGGCTACACTTTTTAGCCCCCACTTAACCTCTGGAGTAGCTTTTAGCCATGGCTCATATTATGTTCCACCTGGGTGCACATATTAGTGGGGTAATATTTTTTTTTAACATAATCGGGTACTGTATTATATTTCAAAAAAAAAAAAAAAGAGGAGGCCGAGCTCCTATGTTACAAAACTTTATGCCAGGAAAACAAAGAGAGGAAATGCTATGGGGTGGACAAAATTCCTCTTTGTTCCTGCCTTTTCTGACTTTTGAAAAAACTAGACAATAGTAGATTCTAATAAACTGGAACAACAGAAAGCAATATTTACAAGGCATGCTCAATCTATGTTGATATGGCTAATTTGTCAAGCTGTAGATTCTTCAGGCTTGTTATCAACATCAGCTTGCTTGATGCTTGACGAGCTGGTATGAACTACATTTCTATTTTCCATCATAAACTTTAGAATTTCAATGGATTCCTATGTGTGACTGCACCTGTTAGAGAGCTCATTAAACTGCTCTTACAACGAAGAAATCTTGTGGAGGAACAAGTTGAGATCAGCTTCATACTTTTCGCTGGTGAGCCGGTTGTGATTGTTTATCTTAGCATCTAGAATCTTTTGGTGGGCATGAATTTGCTCCAACTCGGCCTGAAGGTCAGCGCAATGGAAACAATCTTCAATTCTTGCCATTGCTGAAGATAGAAGATGATGTTTAGAGAGCTGAGTATTCCGAGAAGCTGATAATTGCTGAAGATGCTTAACTTGGAAGCACGCAACGGTAACAGAAAAAAACCACGAAGTAGGGTAGGGTAAACAGAGACCCGGGGGGGGGGGGGAGCTCAAAACCGAATTTAGAGCGTGAAGGAAGAATAAGCAAGAGCAGGGAGGAGGACTCAAACCGTGGAAGCGGGGCAATAGAATGAGAATAAGTCAAGATGCGGGATTGAATGGAAGAAGGGGCGTATAAGAAGGGGAGGGAATGCAGAGGGCCAAGCAAAGGAATGGAGGGAGAAGCAGAGAAGAAGCGAGGGAAATCACGGGGGAGGGAAGGCCGATACAAGAAGGGATGGGCGACAAGATGGAAGATGGCTGAACAAATCATTGCAAGCAAATTGATGGGATCTTCAAGGTGATGTTGGTTCTCAAGGTAGATTTTGGCAGAGATGAGGATATGATAAATGTTTGACAAGGCGTAGATGTCAAAGTTCTCAGAGTTACTATTGATCGGATTGAGATAAAAAAAAAAAAAAAGATTTTAATCATGGTAAATAATGTTGAGTTTCCATTGTGTTACAAATAAGATTACCCAAAGGTCTGGCACAAGCTCTGTTGGCATGGAAGTCAGCCTCCTTGTTGAGAGTGCGGAGGACGTGGAGAAATCACAACTCTGTCATTGATTGAATGATAATTTGACAATGGTTGATAGTCTATTGAAGAAGAACATTGAGATATTTTCTATTATGAGCCATTAAGCTGATGACTATAGCCAAGTCACCAAATATCAAAGTTGTACCTATGCCAATTTTATTGAGCTGGACGAGTCCTTGATATAAAGCCAAAGCTTCAGCCCTATTATTGGAGATGGGGCCAAGTTCCCATTCACAAGTAACAATGCATTCCCCATTGGCGTTGAATATGACTCCTCTTGCTCCTGCAATTCCAAGATTAGATTTGGAAGCACCATCAAAGAAGAGATAATAGAGGTTGCAATTTTTAAGCCATGTTGAGAACTCTTATTCTTTTAATCTTATTTTCTAGTTATGACTTGCATTGTTGTGCCTATTGTTGGTGATGTTCCCATTCTGGTTACTGTTTTTTTTATCCAGCAAATAACCGATGAAGTTTCGCTCTTCAACACTGAGACCAGTGATATCAATATTTCTTTGATTTTTGGCAGAGATAATTTCTAGATTGAGGCTCCTTACCTTATTGCATAGTTTTCTTATGATCGTTTCCTTATCTTTGAATACCTTGCGATTTCTAGCCAGCCAAATGTTCCACAACATAGAATAAGGAAGGGTATCCCAGACCCTTTTTACTATGTTATTCTTCTTATGCTGCCAAGGATAATTCTTCTTCCAGTGATGCAAAACTTCTCCTATGGAATTTTGAGAATTCCAAGGAATATGGTCGGTGAAGGATATTTGTCTCCAACAAGTGGTAGCAAATGGGCAGGCAATGAAAAGATGTTGAATGGTTTCTTCAGCAGCTTGACAATTAGGGCAACGGGAAGGGCCACTGATGCCTCGCTTTTGCAAATTTTCATCTATAAGGATTTTCCCCTTAAGAAGAGTCCAAAGGAACAATTTAATTTTAGGAAGGGCCTCAGATTTCCAAACAGTTTTTCAGTGAGTCCAGATGGGCGTAGGATGATTACTGTTGCAGATGTGTTGGTGAATAGCTTGAATAGTATAATTAGATCCAGATGGATCCCAGCGAAAGCCATCTGGATCATTATTTTTTATAGGAGCTATGCTGTGAAGATGGGTTTGGAGAACAGAAAATCTTGCCTTGATATCACTGGGAATGGCCGGAAAAGTCCACCCTTTCCATAATTGGGATTGGGGATCCCACTAGGAAATCTGATCCAGGTGCTGAATGCCTATGTTGTCAGAAAAGGAGAGGGTTGGATCAACTCCAACATGGCTGTTTATTGGGTGTTGTCCCATAATTTTATCAGATCCAATTTTTATATTAGCACCTCCCTTGGGGACTTTAGATATGTTCTAGGCCATAAAGGGAATTGTATTCTTGCACAATCTCCAAATTTTGGAGCAATCTGTGTTAGGAATGTCGTGGTCGAGAAGGTGCTGCCTTGGGAAATTTAAATATTTAGCTTCCAACACCCTTTTCCACTAGGTAGAAAGGCCGGTGATAAGTCTCCAAGAAATCTTGCCTCCAAAAGCAAGATTGAGGAACTTAGGGGATCTGATTCCAAGGCCTCCTCGCTCTTGGGACTAAATTACCTGCTTCCAATTAACCATATTGAACTTCTTTCTGTCATTTTTCCCTCCTTGCCAAAGAAATTGGCGGAGGATGATTTCCATTTTATGATGAATAGAGGTCGGAGCTTGAAGGAGGGTGAATTGGTATAAGGGAAGAGAGGAAATACCTGGCTTTAAGAGAATTAGGTGACTTGCAGGATTGAGCCAGATGGAACCCCATTGCTGCACTTTCCTTTTCATTTTGTCAATTATAGTATCCCATACTTATGCTTTTAATGGACCTGCACTCACTGGCATGCTTAGATAAGTGAAATGTGTCCAATCATAATTGCAAGTGACTCTAAAGGTATTGGCGATATTGTGAAGGACTTGAGCTGAAGTATTCCATCCATAAATGCAGCTTTTCAACTAATTGACCATTCCTCCAGAGTATCGCATATATTTTTCTAAAAGAGCTTTGAAGCGTCGAGCTATTATATTGGAAGCTCCTCCAATTAGCAATGTGCCATCAGCAAATTGAGAGTGATTTATATTCTTTACCCCATTCCCGAATTTAATGCCTGTGATGAGGCGACCCTCGATTGAAGTCCAAAGCTTTGCTAAAGGATTCAGCCATCAAAATAAAAAGATAAGGTGAGAGAGGACACCCTTGTCTTAGACCTCGAGAAGATTGGAAAGCATTTCCAGGTCTGCCATTAACAAGAGGAGAAATCCAGGGGCCAGAAATGCAGGCTTTTATGAGGTTCAAGAAAGCCACCTCAAACCCAATCTTCTTTAGAATAGCCATGAGGAAAGAGTGCCTTACTCTATCGAAGGCATTAGCCAGCTTTCTCTTTTCTAGACTGACTCGAATGGATGGCTTCTTGGACAAGGAGGATGGAATCAAAAATTTGTCTATTGGCCAAGAAGCCCCCTTGGTTTTCAGAAATGAGGGAAGGGAGGAGGGGTTTGAGGCGGGTAGCAAGGATTTTGGTCAGGATTTTGTAAGAGGAATTGCATAGGGAGATGGGTCGAAATCAAGCAAAGGAAGAGGGTCGATTTTCTTTGGGAATGAGGGCAAGGTGGGTGGCATTGGTGAATCCTCTAATTTTACCCTTGCGTTGGACCCATTTAATCATTTTGAATAAATGTTTTTTTATTATTCCCCAATAAGCTCGATAGAAGCAGATGGGGAATCCATGTTGGAGTGTCCAAATAGTTCTTCTTATTTCTTCCTCATCAATTTCCTTGTTCAAACTTTCATTCATTTCCTTGTTGATCTCAATGGGGAGATATTGCAACAGATCTGTATAATCTTCTTCTTCTTTTGTTTCGGTTAGGAGAGCTCTGTAGTGATCTGTGGCTACCTTTCGAATAACATCTTGTGTATCTTGATGATTTCCATCTGCATCCAAAATAGAGTTTACATTATTCCTTGCTTTTTGGACAGTAGCCTGTTTGTGAAAGAAATTTGAATTCTTATCTCCCCCTTGCAACCAAAGCTGCCTCGACTTTATCCTCCATTTAAGTTCCTCTTCTTTGTTTGCACGACACAGTTGTGAGTAAAGATCGCTCTCCTGGTCTTTGTTCTCCTGTGAAAGGCCATGCTCTTCTATTATTCTACGGATACAGTCCAAATTGCTATTTATCTCCTTTTTGATCTTCTCGGGTTCCTTATAGCAATTGTTTGCCCATTCCTTTAAAACCTGCTTAGTCTTTCTTAGCTTGGTTTCCCAAATGTAACCAGGGGACCCTTCAACATGTTGGCACCAAGTGTTTTGTATGATCTCTTTTATAGCTGGAATGCACTTCCACAGTGAACTATACTTAAAGGGAATGGGGCCAAGAGGACGGTGGGTTTCCAAAGTAAGGGTTATAGGGTAATGATCAGAGGCAGAGAAAGGAAGGACGGAGGCATATCCCACAGAGAAGGAGGAGAGAAGCGTAACATTGATTAAGATTATATCAAGCCTTTCCATAATGTTTCCTTTACCCAACCTACGATTGCTCCAAGTATACCTTCGATTTTTTGGTGCAACATCGATGAGATCATGATCTTGCATAATGTTTTCTAAATGAACTCTGCAAGGATGAGGGGAGAAGCTAACTCCTCTTTTCTCATTGGAATGAAGAATAAGGTTGAGGTCTCCCCCAAAAATGATATTATTACTTTCTTTTGCATCTATGTTGGCTTTGAGATCATCCCAGCAATGTTCTTTGTCTCTATAGTGATTAGGAGCATAGATATTATAGATGACTATAATTTGTTTATATGTTCTGTTTTCTAGAACGATTTTTATCCAATGTTGATTAACAGTGTCTGATATATGATTCCATATGTTGTGGTTCCAGAGAGTTGAGATTCCTCCAGAGGCGCCTCTTGATTCACTAATGCTGCCATTGTACTGCCTCTGCTGGTCAATAATTCCAATCATTTCTTGCTGACCCTGTTTTGTTTCCTATAACAAAAGAATTTTTGGTTTCTCACCATGAATAAGATCTTTTAGGGCAACTATTTTGGAGGGGTGCCCTAGTCCCCTACTATTCCAAGAAAGAAACTTCATCATTGAGTATGTGGGGTACTGAGAGGTGCTCACCCCCCTTGATCCTTGTGGATTATTTCTTTATCATATTGCCCTAGAATATAGGACTCTATAGGGTTCTGAGTGCCCATGGCTATGTCTTTCTGAGCATTCTCATGTCTATGTTGCTTAGCAGATTTCCTACCCGGCCCAGGTTTTTTATGAGAGTCACTAGATGCTCCATGTTCTTTGGAGGAACTCTTGGTTTTCCTAATAGGAGGAGGATCAAGGGAAGGCTGGGAGGAGATAAGCAGAGGAAGAGAGGTTTCGAGGGCATTGGTTTGGACCAAAGGGGGGGGGTAATATCCGGGGGAGTGATTTTGGGTTGGGGGGGGGGGGGGGGAGAGGACAGAAAAATAATTGGATGAAGAGGGTGGAGGAAGATGAGAGAGGGGAGGGAGGGCAGAAATGGAGGGGGAGGAAGAGGAGGGGCAAGCTGCATTGGAAGCTGGAGGGCTAGCTTCAAAAGGAGCTTTGGCCATGGGGGCCATCTTCTTTTTTCTTAATTGTTTCCCATTGCTCATCTTGTGAGCCATTCTTAACATCAACAAGTTTAGTACAATGATTGGAAAAATGGCCATATTCATGACATACCTTACATTTGAATGGGATCTGCTCATAATCCATTTGTTGAATATGACTCCAATCGTCCACTTTAAGTTTGATGGCTTCAGGAAGGCCTTTTCCTAGATCTACTTCAACACATATACGTGCACAGGCTTGCATATTATCTTTTGGTTCGCTGCGATCAATGAATCTGCCAACTGCTTGAACCGATTCATCTCCCCAGTAATGAAGGGGAAGATGAGGAAGCCGTACCCAGACTGGAATAGCACTAGGAACGTCCAGTTCTGGGTCAAAATCTGGAGTCCATTTATTGAGATATAGGCCTCTGGAATCCATGAAATAAGGGTCATTTCTGAAGATTAGGTCCTTGTCTTCTCTAGATTCAAAATGAAAGGTAAAGTAACCTTTCCTGCAAAATCTAATGGATATTTTGCCTTGGATTTTATCAGACCAGTTTCTTTCAACCCATCTTTGGACAGTCTTCGGGGATGGCTAGAGGCCCTTGAATTGACCAATGAGTCCTTTTTTTGCTAAAGAAAGGGCATCCATGCGGGGAAGGGCTGGAGGAAGATCTACTTCTTGAAGCACATCAAGTTTTTTGACGAACTTGGAGATGGTTGGACGAGGGTGCTGTGGAGGCAAGGATTTTACCAGGTCTGAGAAAACTTGTTGGACATCAGCCACCTCCGGTGTAGTGTCCGAAGGGGCCATGGCGGAGAGCCGAAGGCTAAGGCAAACGCATGGCTGAATGACCTAGCAGAGGGTGCGCGCGTGGTACAGTTCTTTAGTGGGGTAATATTAGTTGCTAAAAAATATTTTTATAAATTAAAATAATGTAGAATATATTAATATTAGTTTATGTTGAAAATTTTGAAAATAAATATAATAAATATTTATTTATTATTTTCTTTTAATTATTAATTTCTAATTTCTAAAATTTAAATTTGCAAAAAGTAAAAGTAAAAATATTATCTTAAACGTCATTTGGCATAGTCCAAATAATAGGTGAACTAGGCTCAAATACTAAGATACAATTTCTAGCAAAATTGTGATTTCTTATTGTTTCCAATATAGTTTTGAATGAATAAATAAATTAGACACCCTTAAATTATTTTTTTAATTAAAAATTAAAATAATAATTAATAAAAATCATACATTATTATGAAATATTTTAAAATGATACTATCAAGTTTTCAATAGTAATTAAATATGACTACATTATAGAAAAATGGTGATATTCAAAATATAAAGAGTTCACTCATAATCAAGAAAAAAACAATTAAAGATGCCAAAAACATAGGTTGAATATGGCAAAATTTTAAGAAGCTTTAAATGTTTATGTAATGATAAAATATGAAAACAAATTAGAGATGTTAGAAATGATGATTTGTTAAGATATTATAGAGATATTGTAGAGATAGTTATATAAATGATCTAAACTAAATAAATAATTATGAAATATTTATATGATCACTAAATAACAGTATTAAATTTTAAAATTTCTGTATATGGTAATAAATTAAATTTAGCTATGGAATTATGAATCTTAGTATTAGTGCATGTTTTAAGAGCTTTCACATAATTAATTTTTTTATTTAGATTATAAATATTAAGCTGTGTTAATATGACATTTACTTCTTTTATAATTAAAAAATAGATAATATTTATAATAAAAATGAAAGAAATGCATGTATTTTAAAAATAAGAATTTAAAAATAATTTATTTTCAAGATTGGAATCTTATTGTTTTATTCTATTTTGTTATTTTAAAGAAATTAAAATAAAAGGTATTATAATTATTTATATATATATATATATATATATATATATATATATATATTTATATATATATATTAAAATAAATTGACAAATTTTATAAGCTAAATAAACATGAAATAATAGAATAATAATATGTTTTTTTCAGATAGAAAAAGTTGTTATGAGTAATATTTTATTATGGTTTATGATGTCTACTAGTGTAGGCATATAAATTAAACACATTTGAAGTTGGTATAACTTATTAAAGAAAAAAGAAACTTTGGTTGTTTTTTCTATATCTATGAATGAAAGATGTTAAACAGGATATTAGAACATCTCTACCAAATTTGGTTGCATCTCTTAATGTAATAAATAAAAAATGAAACTATTAAATATTATAAATTATTGTAAAATGAAAAACTAATAAATCTATTTAAGAAAAATAGCTTAGATACAACATAACTTCCATCTACCAAGAGCTTAGAGGGATCAAATATGATCTTTCTTAGATCTTGATGGATCAAAAGTTAAAATGGATATAAGTTGTTTTAATTATTAATTACAAATATAACTATAATTATAATTGTAATTATTAATTTTATGTTTTTTTTTAGCGTTATGTAATTTCATCTAATGAAAAATGTTTTATTGATAACTATTATTGTTGAGTTTTGATTTTATTTTTATTTTAATATAATTTGATTTAGTCAGAATATTAAACATGATATTTCAATATTTCCACTCTGCTAGATTTGGAAAGAGCCTCCAAATATAACAAATCAAAAATAAAATTATTACAAATATAAAGTATCATAAAAAA